>CM069935.1:29788273-30308273 GCA_036172225.1 Cryptocoryne crispatula var. balansae
AGTGTATACCAGTGACGCAGCCCATCGGCGGCGGTGAGTCACCTGATTCACGGTTTCCAAAGCCGTATTACACGCTGGATGAGCAGACACCGCAGTCTTATATTATGGAGCCACAGTATCCAGCATTTGGCCAGGTTGACCAGCAGTGGATTACACCACCAGCTCCACCATCCTCTGCTTACGTCCCGGTCGTCCCGCAGTCCGATCCATACGACCTTGATGGCATGGCATCGGCATTATTTTCATATGGATATGGTCCGAGACAATATTCAAGACTGAACAGGATGGAGGAGCGTCGCGAGCAGCAGGGAGAGGAGGACGACCCACATCTTTATCCTAGATATTGGTAGTAGATTGATATGATGTAATTTTTTTTTTGATGATGTATCAACTCTTTGATATTTGAATAAATGGAATTGGAACATGTACTTAACTTTCAAGTCTTCAAGTCTTCAATTGGTGTTCATTAGTATTTGTATGATGTGGTTTTGTGGATATCATGCATTGGTGATTTTTTAAAATTTTTCTAACTCATTTCCTATTTTTTTAGAATTTTTTCTGAAATTTTTTGACGAAAAAAAAATCCAAAAAAAAAAAACCGATTCCGACCGATTCCGGAATCGATTCCCTTCCCAGGAATCGGCCGATTCCGGCCGATTCTGGGAATCGGAATCGGAATCGGTCCCAACCGATTCCGATTCCGATTCCGATTCCGGAATCCTTGCCTCTACGTCTCCTTTACGTTGGAGAAAGAGAACAGAGACTCTGCCTCCACATCTATCTTAAAAATAAAATAAATTACCTTGTTTTTTTCAGAAGGAGATTAGATGTACCAAGTATTCCACTTCTAAAGAAATGAGAAGTTAAAGAGAGCAACCAAACACCCTAACTATTTTATTTTTAAATTTTATGTTAAAAAGAGAATAAAAATTGTAACCAAACACTCTACAAGTCTTTGATTTGTGATTTTTTTTACCTTTTAGAGTTTTTGAAAAACCTATCCAAACCAAAATGGGTTCTATTTTTCTTCCAAAAAAATCAGCACCTACCGATCGGCTCTCGATTCCAGCCCAAGATCATTGACTTCAGGTCAACTGTATTTTGCCTGTTTAGAAAGCCTCACGTCCTGACTTAATGGCAAATTATCAACTTTTCTATCAAATTTTAACATATTTCCTTCTATAATAAGAATCAAGACAAAGGTTCTTATTCTTGAAGCAAAGGTTTTTTAACATTTTGACTGCATCAAAATGTCAAAAACATTTTGCTGCATAAGAATCAAGACACATATTGCTGCATATGCTAACTTCTCATAGACTATTTTGAGCATGTGTTTGCACCAGGTGACACTTAGATTGCTAGCATAGTTATTGTTCCTCACATTGGTTGTATGCATGCATTGAGGGTTGAAAAATTAACTTTCATGCAACATTCAAGAATATCAGACCATATCACAACATGAATGTACATATTTGAAGGGAACTAAGTATTTACTGTTAATATGTAGGCCACTTTATGGAGTGCTCTTCCACCGGTTGTCTCAAGGATTCTAGAATTAGAATTAGAATCGGTCCCTACTGATCCCATTCGAATCGAATCGGATCGGCTGGAATCGGCTGATTCCTAGGATGGAAAATTGATTTCGGAATCATTTTTTAAATTTTTTCTTCAAAAAAATTTAAAAAATAAAATAAAATCTATAAAAATACAAAATAGCTTAGAAAAATTGGAAAAAAAAGAAATATAACATTTAACATGTATCTACATGTCATAGTTCATGAAATTGGTTGAATCAAATTAGAATCGGCCGATTTTGAAATTATGTTGGGAGGATTTTTGCCTTGTTTCATAGATAAGAAGAAGATGTGACATGATAACAATAAAATACTAATGATTGTAACATTATAACAAGACGACATGTTAATAAACATGAGAAGATGTTAATAACATGATAAGATGTAAACAGTATAATGAGATGTAACATGATCACATGAAAATATGATAGTAAAAATATACATTTCATGACATGTTCACCAATATCTATGATATTGGCCTTCATTCTCTTCCTGCTGCTCTTGCCACGATTGAGTTGTCTTTAGTCTTCTTGTCAATGTTGGCACATATCGATATGAAAACAATGAATTCGCCATCTCACTCAAATCATAGGTATCAGACTATGACATGTAGGTAGGCTCAGGTTGAGGAAACCGTGGCCGCTGAGGATCATCAAATTCTGGATACTGTGATTCCATATATTGATACTGCGGTGGTTGCTCCTCCGGAGTGAAATATGGCTTTGGCTGCCGTAAACTAGGTGTGTCTAGAACTGTTACACCTGCATCTGGTCTATGCACCTATCCCTCTCTTACTGTCTACGAAGCTGGTATGCACTCCTCGTCATCATTAACCAAAGAGTGAGAATGAGCATGTGTGCTGTCATCTGGGCTCACAGAACGTCACCTAATGTCCACCTTTCTTCTCTTTACTTCTTTTGCTACGTTCGATGTCCCACAACCTAAAGATTTTTTTCAACTGTGAAAATTGTCCGATTTTTCATGATGTCACTTTTGTTTTAGTCATCTATGTCCTTGGACTATGAATGGGCTGGGTAGCTGGGGCTAGGGTGGGGTTGGAGCTAGGGCTAAAGTTGGAGGCAACTATTGTACAACTGCTGGGGTAGAAGATGGGTCCACCTGAGCTTGAGTAGGTGGAACATCCTCAGCCTCTATACAATTCAACTCTTCTTCTACCTATGCATGGTCGTCAGGATCAAACTCAACTGGATGATTGATGTAGCCTCAAAATTAACAAAAAAGATTAATTCTCTTTGTTTTGGAAATTCATTTTCCTTTTGAATTTGAATTTGACCTTAGCATTGACTTTGTAAGAAAATAGATGATATTTCATAAAAGTACTAACTAGGGTCGAAATTTATGTTGAGGTCGTTAGGTTCTTTGAAATTTATTTTGACCTCTCCCCGTCGGATGGTGCGAAGATCCGACGTTAATTACATCGAGATAACTCGAATACCCTTGATTAAGCGTCATAGCAATCCATTGTGATAGAAAACATGCATCCGATAAACATTCACACACATGGACATAGGAGTAAACAATCCCATAAAATTGATGGAATGCAAGCACTCAATTTTAGTTTGAATTTGATTTGAATTGAATTGGTTTGAATTGAATTTGTTGGTTTGAATTTGATTTGAGTTGAATTGAGTTTAATGGGTTGAATTGCTTTTAGTTGATTTGAATTTGATTGAATTGAATTTAGTTTTGAGTTGAATTTGATTTATTCATTGAATTTCGTTTGATTCAATTTGGATTTATTTGTTGACTTAAATTTGGTTTGAATTTGAGACAGTTGTTTTAAGATTTGATTTGAGTTTGGAAATTGACTTAATTTCAGTTTTGCTTTAGATTTGTTTAAGTTAAAACTCAATTTGTTGGCTGTTTGATGAATTTTGGTCTGCTTTATTTGACTTGAGTTTAATTGGGTGAGTTGCTTTTAGTTTGAATTTTGAGTTAAATTGAGTTTGGGGGTGAATTTGACATTCTGTGGTTTTGTGCAAATTTCAGATGATAAATTGTTTTAAGTTCGGTTGGAATGGATTGAATTTGGTTTAAATTTAGGACAGTTTTATTTATTGATTGATTTTTAAGGGGATTTGGGCTTAACTTGAGGAATATGGTTTGTTTTGGATTAAATTTGTTTTGAGTTTGTTTTATTGAATTTATTCAGTTGAATTTGTTTGATTTGGGAAATTCAATTTGAATTGGGTTGATTTATTTGAGTTAGAAGATTTATTTGTTTTTAAAGTCAATCTTGTTTGAATTAATCGATTTGTCCAAGCCAGATTTGGTTTACAATGAAGTTTGTTGGCTTAAGCTTAGATTGCAGATTTCATAAATTTTCGGATTCTGGGTTCTGCAATTTCTACAGGCCTCGGTTCCTTGCAAAGTTCCGATTTTCTGCTTCTTCAAATATCAAACTCTAGATTTCTGCATTTCAGATTTGCAGTCTATCAAACTTCCGGATTGCAGACTCCTAAAGAGATTCAAATTCAGTTTTCAGATTCCAGATTTTAGGCCTCGGTTCCCTTGCAGATTCTGCACTCCCTTTTTTTTTACAGGCCTCAGTTCCTTGCAAAAGTTCAGATTTTTGATTTCCTCAAATGCCAAACTCCAGATTCCGGGCTTCAGTTTTGCTGTACGTCAGAAATATGGTGTTCAGACTTTGAAACTTCTGAAATTCAGATTTCTGAAACTCCAATCCAGATTGCTGATCTCCCTCCCAAATTTCTGCACTTCAGATCTTTTATTCTTGTTCCAATTGCGGACTTTATATTTCAGCATTCCAGATCTCCTAGATTTCAGATTTTTGAAATGAGCTCTGATTTCTGATTTTCAGTTCGTTGCGGGTTTGAGTCACAAATCTAAGTCTGGCCTTAAGTTTTGAGAATTCAGATTTGTGTACGGATCCAGAATTCAGATTCTGCACCACTCCGAATTCCAGATTTTGTTTCTCTCCCAATTCCCAGATTCCAGATTTCCTGGAATTCAGATGTTGAATCTTCAAATTCTAGATTGCAGAATTTCGGACTTCTTTCAAGTTTCAGGTTTCCTGTGAATTCTGCACATGGATCCAGATTTTTCAGACCCTGTCTTGAATTTCAGTTTCCGGTCTGATTTTGCAAATTTTACAAGCTACAGGTCCAAAATTTCGATTTCCTTCAGATCTGGAGTTTCCAGAATCGACCATCCTGCAGAATTTTACAACCTCAGATTGTCTGATTCGTGCATTTTTCTAACTCCTGATCTTTATTTTTCCAGATTTCCAACTTTCACAGAAGTTCCTGCAATTCAGACTTGGTCTCTTCAATTTTCTGCCTGCTTCAAATCCCTGGACTTCAGCTCAGCTCCTCTACGGAATGTGATTTATGGGGTTTAAATTTCAATGTGAAACCAAACCTGGTTGGACAATTTAATTCCAAGTTAAATTACAGATTTTATGTTCTGTTTTCTCTTTTCTTTTCTTTTCTTTTCTCTTTTTTTTTTTATAAGTGCTTGGCATCCCACCGAATCAATGAGATCATTGACTCTTTCAATGATATATTGAAAAGTACAATCTCTTGACTGTCTGTCTTGGACGTTCACAGTCCAGAAAAATACAACTTGTTTTTGAGAACATTCTTGCTCCACTCTCTTGATGATATGGTGTATGTCGATCCTTTGAAAGGAATACACCCGGTCTGATATAGACTTGTGGGTATTTCCCTCCTCTTCATGAGGCAACTTGAAACCTGACTGGAAAATCAGTCTCTTGAGTCCTTGATGGACTTGTCGATCCATGGGCGGCATGTACCCGGTCTTGATAGACTTATGGGCATCCACCACTATTTTTGATGATTTCACTAGCATATGACCGGCATGATAGCATATTGATTATGCTTGAGCCTTGCATAGCTTGGTGAACTTGGTAGGACATTGGGGTCTTTTATAGACCTTTGTATGCCTACCTTAAGGACGTAGGGGCGGATGGTTAGTCGACCCCCCAACTAGTCCAAATTTTGAATTCTTTTAAGTTAAGCCGAGACGTAGGGGCGGATGGTTAGTCGACCCCCCAACTAGTCCGGTTTGTTGAATTATTTTAAGTTAAGCCGAGACGTAGGGGCGGATGGTTAGTCGACCCCCCAACTAGTCCGGTTTATTGAATTATTTTGAGTTAAGCCGAGACGTAGGGGCGGATGGTTAGTCGACCCCCCAACTAGTCCGGTTTGTTGAATTAAATGTAAATTTTTATTTAATTTCCACTGTTTTGTTTATTTTAAAACATTTTTTTTTGTTTGAAGGAGGTCCCTGCGCTGTGCGCAGGGGACTGTTTGGCCAAAAGGGGGCCCGGTCCACTGTTTGGACCGGGCGGTTCATCCGCGAGAGGGGCCGGCCGGTGCGCTGGCCTCTTTTCTTTTTTTTTTGTGCCTTTTTCAACCGGTGGGCCCCACTTGGTTTTCCACGTTGGCATATGGTCCGGGGGACATATTTCCCCCCGGCTACAGTGCTCGCGCAGCTTCTCTTCGGCTTCTCCGGCGCTCGACGACACCGCGGCGGCAGCGCGGCCCCTTCCGGCGACGGCTCCGATATCGTTCGACGGCGACAGCCCCAGAGGAAGCGGGAGGAGGCCCCGACGGCGATAGGGGGAGGGGGAGGAGGCCTCACCGGTGGCCGCGGGAAGGGCTCCTGGCTTCTACGGCGTCCGACGGCAGTGCGGCAACCTGCGGAAGGAGTTGCGGGGTCCGGCGCTAGCAGAAGAAGAAGGAGACGGTAGAAGAAGAAGAAGAAGGCTTTCGCGGCTTCAATCGGACTCGGTAGGCTCCTCCTCACTCACTCTTCCTCTCCGTTCTGTCTCTCTCTCTCTGGCTCTCTCCCTCTGCGGCCTCCGTCTCCCTTCCTCTGCGGCGGCTTGCGGCGGCTTTTATAAGCCTCGGCTGCTCTCCTCTTCCTATGGGAGAGTGATTCCGGGTCCAAGAGGGACTCGGACCTTGCTTAAACGGCCAACCCCATCCTCTCGGGAGGAAATCCAACCTTCTGCTAAAAATGAGGGAGGTCTTCCCGTCGATCGGGACTTCATGGCAAGTCAATATTCCGATCGCGATTCCCTCCTTGCTCTGTCCGGTCTCCTATCTTTGTTTAACAAGATCTCCATATATATTCTTTGGCGAGCCTAGATCTCCACGGACTGATCTCCTGGCCCATTATTGGGCAGGCCTGCGGGCTATGCTGGGTGAGCCGCAAATGGATTTTTCAGTGGGCCAACTTGGGTTAATTAAAATTCCATTCTAAGCTTCATGGATAGGCACTGCAGGGCGACTGAATTGGGTCAATCAAAGCCCTTCCCTGGGCCTTGGAGATGGACCGCCCAGGGACCTGCGGGGGACAGCTTAGGGGGACCTGCAAGTGGACTGAATTGGGCTTATTTGGGCTTGTCTATAGTGCCTGTACATGCTGTACACAGCCCCGGATCTAGAGAGGCCGAGCATGCCACTTCTTTCATTTTTTTCTGAATTGGTTTTGTCAACACAAAATTGGGTGTCAACAAGTGCCCCCCACGGGTGGTTTCTCAAAGATGAAAGTCGGCGAGGAGCCGCCCGTGTAAGCATGTTTATGTCATCTCATTGCTTGTCCTGTCCTCTTTCTCCTTTTTTTTTTTTGACAGGTGCACCATGACTAAGAAGGGCACAGTTGAGGCCAGCTCTTCGAGTGGGAGATCTTTGTCTTCCGATCCCACTGCCGTCGTGGCCTCTCACATGCCTACTCCCAGTTCATTAGCTCGAAGCAAGCTTGGGCAACATGATTACCATTTGTTTGCTCGGGAGCACTTATGGACTACGGCTGGTGCCGCCCATGTCGATGTTCATCTTATTCAACACGGGCATGGGCAATTCAGCTATACCCGTTCAGCCCATTATCCTGCACATCACCCCTCCGACGAGGCATTGTTGGAGTTCATCCGGAGGCCTTCTCCACTAGGGGAGGTTGACGCTGACCACTTATCCACAGATGAGAGACGTCGGCTGGAGGGTGCTATTTTGAGAGACAGGGACAGTTTGCAGGGTACTGTGACATGCACCTACCCTTGTTTTCCTTTGGGTCTGCTTCACCATCAGCGCAGCCCACTCCGCCATCAGCTGGGCCTTTTGGGAGAATTCCAGGAGGAGTACTTCCTTTCTCATGACTTTTAGCCTGACATATGGAAGCTGAACCGGCCGTGCTATTCCGATTGGTCCAAGCGGCGCAATGGTACTTTCTTGTTGCCAAGCAGCTCCCGCTTCAGCGAGGAGGGCTATGATGGCCATTGCATACTTGATGATATTCTGGCCCACAATGTGGATAGCTGGTATGGCCGCCTATCCATAGAGCGCTCTCATTGTCCACGACTTGGAGCTTGCGAGTGGCTCGAATATGTTTTGGCCAATTTTGGTGCTCGTTTGGAGCGCATTGGCTTGAAGAGTGCAGTAGGGGCAGCTTTGTATGAATACCCCTGCTATGATGGCTATATCCAGGCACTGGAGGAGCGCTTCAACAGGCGTTGGAACACTTTTGTCACCGCGGAGGGTGAAACTTCTATGGACTTGTGGTCCTTCCACATGCTTTCTGGTCTCCCTATTCATGGAGAGCCATATGAAGAAGTTGTTCTTGATGATCTTCATAGATGCCAGACCGATGAGCATGGCAACTATGGGCTTTCTTATTGCCACCGATATTTGATCAAGGTGTGGCGAGATCTGGCTTTGATTGGCAGGGATACTCATTCTGATGGTAGACATAGAGTGAGTTGCGATGCCTGGCTGCGTTTCTTTTATGGCGGCCCTTTTTGCTATGATCATACTTTTGCCAGACCGGGCAAACAGCGGACCAGCTATGCACGGCTTAGCAGACCTTGTTCTGACAGGAGATATGCTGACATGGAGGCTTGTGCCGAGACAGAGGACCCGTGGGAGCTCGGGGAGATCTCCCACCTGGCTGCATATCTTGCCTCCTGGCTAGTCACATTTGCGCTTCCTTTTGAGGATGCTACCGTTATCCGGCCGGAGGTGTTGTTTCCAGCTTGCAGACTAGCCTGCGGGGTCCGCCTTGCTGTTGCCCCGACTGCCCTTGCCGCGATCTATCATTCTTTTGGGGCTATTTCTTCTCATCCTTCGCCCCGAGATTGTAAAGTTGTACTTGCTGCCCATTATGTTAGTGCATGGGCTTCCTTCTTGTTTGATGGACTTCCCTCTCTTCGGGCAGGTTTTGATCCATTCTGCGCATTGATGTACAGATTTCTTAAAAATCCGAGATCCCAGCCGCAGCAGGAGCTCACTACCGCCAGGAGATTGCTAGCCACCCTACCCGCAGAGGGGGCTAGTGGCCTTCGGTTCAGCCATAGCTCCATTGGCCACCGCCCACATTCTGCTACAAAGCATGGTGACAACTTTTTATGGGTGGATCCACTTCTGAACAAGCCCCGCAAGTGGGCTGCTTGGGAGTGGTTTCTATCCATCCGGATGAGTTGCTTGGTCCTCCGATGCGGCAGTCGCACCATTCTGGAGCCTTACTATCCTTTCAGATTTGGCAGGAACTTTGGGTACGACCAGGGCATTCCACCTAATGCCGACTTCGGCATCACTTCTCGTGTGTACACCCAGCATGATAGCCACCTTGTTGCTGCTGAATGGTGGAATTATTTTCGCCGGCCAGGGGCGAAAGGTGACATTACTATACCACCAGTCGGGGCTTCTAGCAATTTTGATGTTGTATATGGAAACTGGTGGTCCCATCGCAGTCAGAACTATAGGAAACTACCGGCTGCCATAGCAATGGAGGAAGAGGCCCGATTAGATGTGAACGACCGCGCTCCTCCTGAGATCAGTGTGAGCTTCCTTGCACGACACTACAGGTCCCGTAAGGACAAGTTGCTCTTAAAATATGATCATTGGAAGAGAAGGATTGCTGCACCAGCTGTTCCTCCGACGCCCTATACCGGTGCTCTTTCTCTTTTAGTAGAGCCACTACGTACTTTGCAGCACTCCCGGCAGTCAGCTCTACCGCGACCTGTTGATTGGTATGGTTTGATGGTGTCTGATTGCACCGGTCGTCGGCAGGTTCCTTTGCGGGAGGCTCTTCCCCCCACCGACTCTGTCAGGTGTTGGGTGGACTACCTGAGTCGGGTAGTGTCTTCTTGGGGGCCGCTTGACGATGTACTTGATATCCAGCAGGCCAATTGCTTTGGTGAGATCAAGATGGCAGTTATGAGTGCTGCGGGGAAGGTAGGGCGAGATGCCGGTTTGCTGGTCACTTGCCCCTCCGACCTGCCATTACCAGGTATAAAACCCTTCTTTCACTTTCTTTTGCTTTATTTTTGCCATACATGCCTCATATTAGCAGTTCATGACTCATTTTGGCTCTTTTGACCCTTTTCAGAGACCATCTCCTCCAGTGGAAAGAGGACAGCTTCCAAGTCAGTGGGACCTTCACATCCTTGCAAGAGGACTCGTGAAGAGGAGAGACTTCCATCTCCTACCCCGGCGGTGCTCATAGGTATATGTTCAAGCTCCTTTTTTTTTTTGTTATTATTGCTATGCATCTTGGTGTGAGTCTGACCTTTCTTGGCTTATATTTTATTTCAGAACCTTCTCCTGCCAGGGCGACTCTCAGTTTCAGCCCGCCACCCCCTGAGAGGGTAGCTACTTGTGGTGAGGCACCTGTTGCTCCAGAAGTGGTGGAGGATCCCACCCCCATGGCCGGCCAAGGGGCTGATTTGATAGAAGAGTTGCCTCCTGTTGATGACCCGATAGACACTACTTTGATTGCCCTGCGGTCTCCCTCACCCATGGTTTCATTTCATGATGATGGGGCCCAGTCAGACCTTGATCTTATAGTGATGCGGTCTCCATCTCCCATGGTGGGTGAGGGGGTAATGGACACTTCTACTCCGTGTTTGGACGAGCCCATTGGGGAGGTTGATGTGGCATCAGGTAATCTTTGTGCCCCTTTCATTTGCTACCATATTTATGTTTTCTCAACTTGGTTTGTCATGTCTTGATAATGACTTGTGCCCTCTTCCTTTGAAGGTGCTGGTGGTGAGATTGACTCTTTGACCCTAGCACCTGTCAGCCCATGCGAGGAAGCCATTGCCGAGGGTACTGGCCTTGGACTTATCGACCCTCCTTTGCCTCCTACTTCTGGTGGTATGCCACTAAATATTCATTTCTTATGCCAAAACTTGGCTTGTACTTATTTTCTTCTTCTTTTTCCTTCTCTTTCTTTTTCTTTGCAGCCGCAGTGCCCATTCCATCGGCCGACCAGCCAGCTAGCTCTTCTGGTGTCTCTCCTGCACTGGGCATTGTTTGGCCTACTACCATGTCTACCAGCGTCCCTTCGGATGCGTGGTTTGCTGCCCATTTAGGTCGGGCAATGATAGCAGGTTTGCCTGCGTTACCGGATCCTTTGCCATCTGAGGCAGACCTGCGGGCTACGCTGAAGCAGATGACTGCATCTTACCATCTCCTGGGCTGCACCATGGAGCCTTGGATATCTGCAGTTGAGGCGTTATGGGGCCAGTTTTGTGATAGGCAGCGAGAGGCTCATTCCCTGGTCCGGTGGAACACCATCCTTCTCCCACTTGCTGAGGAGAAGTTGATACAGGCACGAGGTGTTGCTGTGGCCATCTCTGTCATGGATATTCGACTGGGACAGCTCCAGGAGGACCATTCCCAGGCTACTACAGCTGCCGACCAGCTTGTTGCTGAGATTGCTACTTTAGAGAGTCGGCTAGTGGCGGCTCGAGCTACGCGCGCACAAGTTGAGGAGGATTTGGCCTCGACAGGCGGAGAGCGAGATTTGCTTGTTGCCACTCACTCTCGCCTACTAGAGGAGATCCAGGAGCTGGAGTTAGCTCGCCCGGCGTGTTGTGCCTAGTTGGCCTTGTAGTCACCATTTTTTTGTTTTCAGAGTTGACTGGACATGTAGTTTTTTCCTCTTGATGTTCAATTAGCTCCCGAGGCTTGTTCGGGCACCTTGAAAATCAATTTATGGAATGAAATACTTTCACATTTTGCAAACGATCCCACTTATATCCATGCTGGCCGCACATTGAAAATTCTCTTTCATTATCACTTGCAACTTGAAAACAGGGTATTTTGCTTCATGCTTCGACCCTTGTCTGACTGCCAGGGTTTTCTCTGGATCGAGAAGGGCTTGGGCCCTTTTAACTGACCCTTTGCTTGCTTGTTCAACCAATGATCTCCTTGTTGAAATTATGAGGCTCTCTCTCTTCTTTTCCTTTTTTTTTATTTTTCTCTCTCTTTTTTTTTTCTCTGCATGTTGTTCGGGCTTTGACCCTTTAGAGAGTTGAAGTCTCCTTAGGGAATAAAATTTGGGCGGTGAGGAATTGAGGCTTCCCCTGGGCCATAGGTTTTGATGGCTTTATGCCGGTGGAACCCGTAGACTTATGAGCATATAAAGATCATATTCGGCCTGTAGGGTATATAAAAAAAAATTTTTTAGGATGTCCCTAAATATAGGGTTGTTTTTCCTGGGGTATGAACTTAGGGTGGCATGATGCCGTTTAGCCCGTGGACTTGTGAATGTGAAAGGATGGCATTCGGTCCTTAGGGCATGGTATGTAGACCCGTGAGACATTTGGGCATGAAATGATCATGCCCAGCCCCTAGGGTTTAGGTTTGGAGGTGACTTAATGTCAAGGTGGCTTAATGCCGAAAGGCAATGAAGTTGGTTTAATGCCAAATAACCCTTAGGACATATGAGCGTGAGAAAGAGTCACCACTCGGCCTATTGGGTAAAAAATGGGGTGGCTTGATGCCAATGACTTATAATTTGTGATGGCTTGATGCCAAAAAGTTGTGGTGGCTTGATGCCAAAGGGGTGTTATGGCTTGATGCCGAGAACATTTCATGGCTTGATGCCGAGAACATTTCATGGCTTGATGGCATAATAACCCGTGGGACATGTGAGTATGGGGAAACCACACTCGGCCTTTTGGGTATGATTATGGTGGCGGCTTGATGCCAAGAAAGGACCTGTAGGACATATGAGCATAAAGAAATCATGCTCGGCCTATTAGGTGTAATTATGGTGGCTTAGTGCCGGCATAACCCATAGGGCATTTTGAGTATGGGGGGAAAAAATCATACTCAGCCCCTTTCGGGTATAAATGTGGTAGTGGCTTAATGCCGGTGCATCATGATTTGTTGAAGACTTGGTGTCAAGAAGGATTGTGATGGCTTGATGCCGATTTGTTATGGTGGCTTGATGCCGAGAAGGTATCATGGCTTAATGCCAATAGAGTGTAGTGGCTTGATGCCGGGAGGGTATTGTGGCTTGGTGCCGAAAGGTTGTTATGGCTTGATGCCGGGAAAGTATGGTGGCTTGATGCCAATAGGCTATTATGGATAGGGCATATGAGTATGAGATGACCATGCTCAGCCCATGAGTATGAATTTGGACAAATCTAAGCTTGAAGGCTCAAGATTTGAAGTTTGCCGGTGGGACTTGGGGTATATGGACCAAAAGCAACACTGGCGTTGGATTGGGGGAACCATGTAGACCGAAAGGGTCATATGGTATAAGATTTGGTTTTGATAACCACAGACTAGGAGAGTCATGGTGGTATATGGTGGAGAAGACCTTTCTGGCCGGAATGGCCGTCTGGTCATAGAACTTGCTTCTTGGTTGGACAGGGTGTTATCCCTTCTCCTTTTGGGATGGCGTGCGAGACTTCCCGAAAATTTTATAAGCGAGAGGTGATCTTCCTCGTTGCCTCAGGTATGGTCTCCCCAGCATATTTCTACTACAAGGTAGATGAGCTTATGGGAGCCGTTTCGTCATTGGCAACTCGGACCTCCTCCCTAATAAAATTAGGGGGAAACTCACCCATCCAACCCATTGGGTTAGGGGAGTCAGCCCTGTTTGTGTTTTTTTTTTTGTTGTTTTTTTTTAACTAGCTTGACTGCCTCTTTCGGGGTTTTCACCCAAACCAGTCCCCCATTGGATTTTTGCCTATGCGCCCTTTACAGGGTTTTTACATAGCGGGGTAACCCTTTTTTGCTTAAAGTGCCCTGTTCGGGTTTTCACCTTAACCGGGTCTTTTCTTGACATTTTTGCCCTTAACCAATCGATGAGACTGGCTAAGTCTGTCGTTTTTTTTTTCATAACACTACTCTTCATTCTCCATCGGGCTCTTGTGGAACTCGTGCTCTGGAGCGTAGTATTTTTTGATGTGCTTGCCGTTGAGTGGAGGGAACAAAATGTCCCCTTTGCAATCCACCACGGTGTAGGCACCTCCTTCAAACACCCTGTCGATGATGAATGGGCCGAGCCAATTTGGAAGAAATTTATTTTTAGGACGGTCTGCCATGGTGTCTTTCTGCTTGACCATGACAATGTCCCCTTTCTGGAATGATCTCTCTCTCACCAACTTGTCGTAGGCTCGAGACATTCTGGCTTGGTATACTTTGAGGTGTTCATAGGCTTTCAGCCTTTCCCCCTCTAATTTGTCTAACTCCATGAACCGCCTCTACATTTCATCGGGTTCATCAGAAGGTAGACCATGGTGGATTGCTACCCGATAAGAAGCCAACTCCACCTCCACAGGTATGACTGCCTCACTTCCATACACCAATGAAAATGGTGAGCAACCCGTGGGTGTTTTGTATATGGTGCGGTAGGCCCAAAGTGCTTCCTGCATCTTTTCGTCCCAGCTCCGCTTCTTGTTTCCAACCACTTTGACTAGGAGCTTGCAAAGGGTCTTGTTGAATGCCTCTGCTAGACCATTTGCTTGAGGATTGTAAACTGTGGATGTTCTCCAATCAATATGGAATTTGGAGGCCAACTTGTATATTGTTTGGTTTCTGAACGGGGTACCGTTGTCTGACATGATCCGGCTCGGTACTCCATATCTGTATATGATGTTTTGTCGGACAAACCGAGCAACAACCTCACCGGTTACTTCCTTGGCTGCTATAGCTTCTGCCTATCTGGAAAAGTAATCGGTAGCTGCAAGGATGAACTTGCAACCCTTGGAGGATGGCTTGAATGGTCCCACAATATCCATTCCCCATTCGGCAAAAGGCCATGTCGGGGTTGTAGGATGTAGTTGATTTGGGGGGCGCCTAGGGATAGGTGCAAATGCCTGGCATTCATGGCATGTCTTCGCGAATTTCTCGTAGTCAGAGAACATGCTTGGCCAGTAATACCCCTTAAGTTTGATTGCTATCTTCATTTTGGGTCCGGACTGATGTGCCCCGCATAACCCGCTATGAACTTCTTTCATCACTTGAAATGCCTCCTTCATGGACAGGCACCTAGCGAGGACAGCCCTTTCTTTTTCGGGTACCAACCGGTATAGCTCTCCACCAATGAGTTGGTAGGATGCCGCCCTACGTGTCAATTGCACACGTTTGGCACGATCTTCTGGTAAGATCCCATTTTTGATGTCAATAATTGGCTGGCGCCAATCAATTTGTTCAGGGTGATCATCTTCACCCTCTTCTATGATGTTAGCTTCCCATGTGGCTTGGTTGTCGTTGTCGATGACTGACGTTGGAAACAGTCTTCTGTGTTTGACAACAATTTCTAACCTTCCTGCCGGGGGTAGTTTGATTACAGAAGCCAATTTGGCTAAGGCATCAGCCTGTGAGTTTAGCCTTCTTTTGACATGTTGTATGCTGAATATATAGAATTTTTCGGCCAACCGGCTTGCTGCCGCATGGTAGACCATCAATTCTTCTTTCCGGACTTCAAATACGCCGAGCATTTGTTGCACGACCAGCATTGAATCTCCGAATACCTTAAGGCACCGAATTCCCATGTCAAGGGCAATTTCCAAGCCGATGACTAGAGCTTCATATTCAGCTTCATTATTGGTGAGGGCTTCTGGCAACGTGCATGAATGGTGTAGAACTCCTCCTTGTGGGGTTAGGAATACCACACCTGCACCGGCCCTCGGTTTTAGTTTTCCATCAGGTCTCCTTTCTGTGCTGGCTGCACCATCAAAGTACAATTGCCAGTATTTGATGTCCACTTGTTGGGCTTCTTGCTTTTCTCCTTCCCTTAATGTCTTCTCATCATGTAACTGGAGATTAAGAGGGGAATTCTCGGGTATAGGATGGGCGGCCAGAAAGTCTGCCATCCCCTGCCCTTTAATTGCTTTTTGTGGGACGTATTTGATGTCGAATTCCATCAGCATCAATGCCCATTTCCCGAGGCGTCCAGAAGGGACTGGTTGCTTCAACATGTATTTTATGGGGTCAAACTTGGATATCAAGTTGACTTCATGTGCCAGGAGATAATGTCTTAGCTTTTTTGCGGCAAACACCAAGGCCAGGCACATTTTCTCCATGGGGGAGTAGTTGTGTTCAGGGCCGACCAATCTTCTACTCAAATAGTAGAGCGGTTGCTCCTTACCTTCATCGTTTAGTTGTGCCAGCATAGCACCCAAGGATGTGTCCAACGCTGTGATGTACAAAATGAGGGGCCTACCTTTAATAGGGGCGCCCAAAACAGGGGGATTTAAGAGATATTGTTTAAGCCCGTCTAGGGCAGCTTGACAACTCTCATCCCATTTAAATGGGGCCCCTTTCTTGGCTAGCTTAGAAAAGGGTTGGCATCGGCCAGACAAGTTGGCGATGAAACGCCGAATGTAGGCGACTTTGCCTTGAAGGGACCTTAGCTCCCGTAGGTTGCGAGGAGGCGGCAGCTCCCTGATTGCTTTGATTTTATCGGGGTCGATTTCAATGCCCCGATATCTGACTACGAAGCCAAGGAATTTCCCACTAGATACGCCAAAGGCGCATTTCATGGGGTTCATCTTTAATTTGAATTGTCGGAGTCGCTCGAAAACCCTTTTCAGGTCACCCAGGTGGTCTTCTCGCTTCCTTGTCTTGACAACCAGGTCATCGACATAGCATTCGACCAGATCATGTAACATTTCATCAAAGATACTAGTCATGGCTCTTTGGTATGTCGCCCCTGCATTTTTGAGTCCAAACGGCATCCTTTTGTAGTTGAACACCCCCTTAGGGGTACGAAATGCCGTGAAGCTTTTGTCTTCTGTGGACATCAAAATTTGATTGTAACCTGAGGAGCCATCCATGAATGACAAGGCTTCATGCCCCGTGGTCACGTCTACCATATTTTCAGGAATTGGTAGAGGGAAATCGTTTTTAGGGCAGGCTCTATTCAGGTCACGGTAGTCAATGCAGACCCGGATCTGCCCACTTTTCTTCTTCACTGGCACGACATTGGCAAGCCACGGGGTACGTACGGGGCTCAATGAAGTCAACTTCTATGAGTTTATCAATTTCGGCATTGACTTTGAGCTCTAAATCAGCCCGCATGTGCCTTTGCCCTTGTTTGACCGGCTTTACCGAGGGAAGTATGGCCAGCTTATGGACTGCCACGTTTGGTGAAAGCCCAGGCATCTCGTTGTAAGTCCAGGCGAAGCAATCCCTGAACTCTTCTAGGAGAAGCCGGTATTGGACTTTTTCTTCTTTACTGAGGAGGGCACTGATGAAGATAGGCCTTGGATCCTCTGTAGTCCCCAAATTAATTTCGAGGAGGTCGTCGACTGTAGCTTGACCACCATCCTCAATCTCTTCAGGGGCTGGTTGCAAATCAACCAACTCCCCATCTTCTTCTTTATTTTCTATTTCATGGGCTTCTGCCTGGATGAGGCCATTATCTCCCTGAATTTGTTGGGAGTCTTCTGGTTGAGCTTCCTGCTCTGTCTCCTCCTCAGAGGACTCATCAAAGACAGGGGCAACTTCTTCATCTTTGTGAACACTGGCCATGTTGACTGCATAGTGCACCATTGGCTCATAGTCAGAGTCGTAGCCCAAGCAATATTTCTTACTCTTTACTTTCATCCATTTTTCGAAGTCCCACATTTGTTTGAACATTTTGTCTCTCTGGCGACTTTGCTTATCAGGAACTCCTTGTTCCCGGCACATTCGTCGCTTCTTTTGAGACATGGCTTCTATTGGCTCCACAGGCACCATGTAAGTGTCGAGGTCTTTGGGCCGGCCCGAAGTCATCATCCCGAGCTCGCTTGCGTGGATATTCCTCCCGATGAAATGTAAACTTTGATCCATCAAGGTAGGGGACCGTGAAGGTTTCCATCCTTTGCACCGTTTGAATCACACGTTCTCCAGCTGGCCACATTAGATCTGGTGGCATGCATATGCTGTTTTCGAAAGCTTTGGTGATGGAGTTGGCATTGAACTTGATGGGTTGCCACTCCTTCCTTTCGGAGCTTATCTTCAG
The DNA here is from genome assembly GCA_036172225.1 of Cryptocoryne crispatula var. balansae. Taxonomy (NCBI): domain Eukaryota; kingdom Viridiplantae; phylum Streptophyta; class Magnoliopsida; order Alismatales; family Araceae; genus Cryptocoryne; species Cryptocoryne crispatula. Next base: position 29,806,099 of record CM069935.1, read on the forward strand.
CCTGTGTAGTTTTGCTTTGACTTCATTGATGGTGATATCTTCATCAAGTTGTTCATCCACCATCTTCTGTTTTCCCTTATCAGCTTTGGCTTTGAAGGACTCTGGCTGGAGATAGAGTTGTGCATCTGACAGATGACACTCGGCCACCTCGAAAGGGGCTTGGTCTGCGTCTACTCTGCATTGCACACCTTCCTTGTTGTATTTAAGGCATTGATGAAGCGTCGAAGGCACGACCCAATTCGTATGCAACCATGGGCGGCCTAGGAGAGCCCTGTAGGTGGTATCGGCATCTATGACGTAGAATGTCGCCTTGGTGTTGAAGTCACCCAACACCGAGTCCACCTCGACTTTCCCCATGGCTTCTTCTGAATTTTGATTGAACCCGGATATAGTAACTCCGGAGACCTTCTGAAGATAAGGCACGAGGTATAGAGCCCCGAAGGTCTTGAGCGGGAGTATGTTGACGGCCGAACTGCGTCGACCGTGATCCGGTTCAATTCGTGCCCATTCACCAGCCCTTTCATATATAGCGGCCGGTTATGGAATGTCGAAGGATACATCGTATCCTCCTCGGTGAATGAAACCGATGCCGCGTAAGCTTCGTGCGGCCCAATTCGGCCAAATGGGCTTCGTAGGCTTCGGTGCTTGCAAAGATCGCCATAAGGGCTTCTCGGAGTTCCTTGCTTAGGGATATGACTTCCCATAGGCCTAGGCGCACGGGGAGTCTCTTCAACTGGAGAAGGACCTTTCTATCCACCTTTTCTTTTGTTTCGGCCAGAGAAGGGAGAGAGTCTGGTGGCGGAGGGAAGAATTGCTCCATTATGTTCTCCACCATCGTATCGATTGGAATTGACTCCTCTGGTTCAATTGGTTGAGTTTGCTGAGGTGGTTGCTGGGATGTGCTTGGTTGGTTGGCTTTGTCCACCACTGGCTCTTTTTGCATCTCCTTGGGCCTTGCTGGCTCCTCGGAGGTGGCATTTATAGTGTCATCCTCCTCCTCGTCATCTGAGAAGGGTTGGAATTGAATGACCCGGGCAGGGGGCTGCCTGACCAATGGAGGTGGTACGGGCCTGGCTTGTTCATCTCTGAAGTAGATGACTTTGTTGTTATCGGGGTGTTGCCCCCTGCCTCCACGTCCGCCACGGGTGTTTCTGTTATTTCGCCTTTGATAGGTGATTTCAGGACGAGAAGATCGCCCCCGACTGCCATTTCCCCGACTGTAGTAATCGGCGGGTGGTGGGATGCTCACCACATTGCATGACAGTCTGTGAAAGCGGGATGCTAGTTCACGAGCATCCGGCTCTTCCTCACCTTCTCCCCAGAAGTTGGATATGCTGTCGAATGGGATTTCTTCCCCCGCAGCCATCTTTCTTCTGATCTCCATGAGCCATTGCTTGAAGGAAGCTTGTTTGGCCCATTCGCCCCAAGGGATGTATGCATCGAGGGGAGCCGGGCCCGAAGGCTATTTTGGCTCGTATTCCTCGAGCTGATCAATGAGTTTTTGAAGCTTCTGAAGGGGTGTGGGTTTCTGGAGGCGTGCTTCCATTTCCCGCAGTTTTTCTTCTTGGCGTTGTGCCTTTCTTTTCCCTGCTTTTCTTTTATTCTTTGCATGTTTTCTTGGGTTGACAGGGCCGCCTGGTCCTCTGTAAGGTGCTGGTTGCTCGGCCTCTTCAGCTTGTGCAGCTTGCTCGGCCCGGCGGTTCGCTTTCTTTTGGTCGCTCGCCCGGCTTCGAGCCTTTTCCTCCCGGGTGGGAACTTTTTGCCATGGCTGATCCGGTTCCTCCGGAACAACTTCTTGGGCCTTCTCTTCGCAGAACTTATTAGCAGCTTCGATGTTTCTTTGTATGACTTCAGGGGTGAATGTCTGGTAAGCCGAATAGACTTTGGGCTGTGCCGGCCTCCGTGACTTGCCCCTGGTATGATGCTCCCGCTGTACACTTGTTTCTGGAGTGGCATGAATGACATAAGCCGAGGTGTATGGCCCTCGGACAGTATGTGGCCGTGGGGGGTGAATTAGGTGACGTCCCAGGTTTAGTACCTCGTCCCTTATCAAGTGTTCAATTTGCCCCCGGGCAGCCCTACAGCTTTCTAAAGAGTGCTCCATAGTAAGGTGGTACATACACCCCTCACGTGGGAACATGAAGTTGTGCGGTTCGTCTTGAGAGTATGGGGCAATCAGGCCTGCCCTGGCACAGTATTGGAAGAGAGGGTAAGTCATCCCCTGTGGAAATGAGTACCGCTCATAGCCCGGAAATGTAGGTGGGCTCCTTGGCTCTTCCCTTCTCTGTTGTCTTGGCTGTGGATTCGGAACCATATAGGAGTCTGCGTCGGACACCTCTTGTTCCCTGTTACCTCCAGTTGGTGGAGTACTCTCTGACTCCCATGATCCCCAGGAACCGGATTGATTCACAGTATCTTCTGGGGTTCCAGTACGTGACCCATCACTCGAGAAGTCTATCGACTCCTCGTCGTCCGCTGGGTACAACTCATCTTCTGCCACTTCACCTGTCATTAGTGATGGCAGGTTGACTATGGTGAGTTGTAAATCCCGTTCGAGTCGGGCACACCTTTGGCGGAATTTTTCCAATATGGCTGTAGTTCTGGCAGCCATGTTGTAAATTTCAGGATGCCGATGATCATGCACGGCATGTTGTTGAGCTGGAGCCTGCACCCGTCTGTTAAGTGAACGCCCCTGATGTATGACATTTACCGTGAAATTTAGGGGTTGTTTGGGCTTGACATGCGACCGTGGCGGGTTTATCAAGTGTTTGCCCATGTCGATAGTTCCATCTCGAATTAGGGCCTCCGCCTGATCCTTGAATAGATAGCAGTCTTCAAGAGAATGACCCAACATCCGATGGTATTGGCAAAAGTTAGGATCATCAGCCTTGTTGGCATCTCCAGGCCGTTTAGGCTGCGGGAGAGTGATCAGACTTTCCTTTGTGTACATGTTGAACAACCTCTTAGTGTACTCCCTGGGGAAAGAGTACGGCTTCTTCAGACGGTCGGCCAATGTGGTCGTGGGACCAGGCTGGCTGAAATTTTTAGGTGCTGAAGTCGATGTCTGCACGTCCTTCTTGCCCCCATTGCCATTGTTTTTGGCTGGGGTGAAATCCACCGTGTAGACATCCTTGGCTGCCGGCTGCTTATCCTTCATTATTTTTGGTTTGTTGGCAAGAATCGCCGGATTGTCCGCATAAAAGAGCTCGAGCTCAGAGACTATCCGGTTCAGGTCATCAAACGTCCGGATGTTGGTAACCAACAGCTTTTCTAACATTTCCGGACGCAGTCCTCGCTTGCACAGGCCAACAGCCTCTTCGTTCTTGCGGTGGGTTGGAACATCTCATGCATAAATTCCTCCACCGTTTGACGTAGTCCACAGCCGATTCATCCCTCCGTTGACGCAGAGAGGTTAGTTCGACTAGCGTGAACGGCCTTTCCGTTAGCTTGAACCTTTCGATGAACTTCCTTTGCATGTCCTCCCAGTTTGATACCGAGTTTGGCTTCAGCTTGGAGTACCATTCAAAGGCTGATCCGGTTAGGGTGGTGGCAAAATATCTGAGGAGGTAAGACTCCTCGAGTGCGGTCTCCCATATGGGTCACATAGAGTGCCAGATGCTCTTTTGGGGACCCACGCCCATCGAATCTTGGACACTTGGGGATTTTAGTGACCTCTGCCGGCAGCTTCTTGAATTGGTGGTGGACAGGGTATGGAACCCGGTATAAGTCCACCGTGGCCAGCCCATCGTCATGTTCGGCCAGTTTGGCATCGATCAGGCGCTCGATCATCATTTTCTGGGACACCGCCGCATAGTCTTGTGGCGGTTGATAGGCCTGAGATGTGATATGAATCTCATCCTCCGGTGCCATCCATTGTGGCGGTTGTCGGGGAGGAGGCTGGTATACTGCTGGCCGCATCCGAGGTGCAGGAGGTTGTTCCATCTGCATGGGCGGCTCTTCGGGAGCTTCTGCTACTCCAGAATTTTGTGCCGGTTGGGATTGTAACAACCCAAAGTTCCTTAGCAGCATCTTTAATTGCTGATTTTCCCTCCATAACTCGGCTAGGTCGAGGTTTGGGGGTGCAGCTTCGGCTTCCTGGTTGTCTTGATGTGCCCCTTCCTCCACTTCTTCATGATGTGGAGGATCATTTGCCAAGGATTGTCGCGGAGCATTTGCGGCCTGGAGAGTAGTCTGACTGCGGGTATTGGTTGCCCCAATCCGAACTGCAATTTGTGGAGCCTCGGCACCATCTTCACGCCGGCTTGTGCTTGAAGTGGCAAAGCAGGAGAAGATTCTCATTTTGCCCCCTGCCCCCTGTATCACATGTCTTTTTGGGGCTTTACTTGGAGGCGTGAGTCGGGTAGAGACCGACTCCTTTTCCGGTAGGGTCCGGGGGACCGTGAATTGACCATCCAGATAATATGACGCATAACAGCGTCTGAATGGTGGCGCAAACTGAACTGCTGGCCGAGGCGGAACGGTTTTTGGTTGTGAGCTTTTAATGGGCCGGGAGCTGGAGGAGCATCCGGCAGCTTGGTGGGAATGGATGACTTTAGGCAAAGGCCCTGAGGTGGGAACTTTCGCCTTAGGCACCCATATTTGCTTGATGTTTTGGGTAGAGGATTTATTCCCCTGCCCCCTGTTTGTGTGGCGGACATCTGGTTGATCCTTTGTCCGACTCATGTTGGAACGTCCTGGAGGCTTGCCCCCAGTCGGATGAGTAATATGTGAGGGTTGACTGGCGAACCGATCAACCCTTGGCGGATATCGGGCCGCAGATTGCTTCTGCCCCCGAGCCTTACCATGGTCATTGGATTGATTCCAAAACCAGGGTACGTCACCGAATTGGACCGGTAACTCCGTGTCTTCTTGCTTTCTGCGGGCATAGGATTGATTCCTAGCCTGTTTAATTCTTTTGAGGGACGGAACCGTTGATCGGCTGTCCTTTTGGAAACGTTGAGTTGAGGGTTGACCCCTCACCTTGAAGGTAGTGTATGGGGGCGGCACCATTCTTTGGTTGGCCCAGCCAAAACGAGGGGTTGATGGCGGGTCCCTCACCCGAGCAGTGTAGTTAGCCGAAGACCGGCTGATTTCATCAATTTTTGGATAAGAGGGCTGCCCCCTCTCCTGGTGAGTGGTCTGGACCATTGATTGGCCAGAATTAAGTTGGCGGGCGGAAGATTTCTTCTTCCCCCGTGCAGATATGGTGATTTTATTGGAAGGCTGGGAAGCAGCCTCATTTTTCTCCTCCGCTTCTGCCAGTGTGGCGAAGCGGTTGGTTAGTGGCGGTATGGTGAGCCTAGGCCTTATCCGCCTCAGCTCAGTTGGAGTGTATATCGGGACGGCAGAGCGCCCCTTCCAGTAAATCCTCATGGAGCCCATTATGAATGAGCGCCGCGAGGAGCGTGGAGTAGGAGTCCTCCCGACCCGGAACCTTTGTGGCTTGGGCGGTTCAGGAGCCTCCTCAGTGACTGAGACTTGATTAACAGGGATCGGTGTCAGGGCTGGCACCGGTTCTTCTTCTTTGACGTCTTTAGCATCCTCCATTTGAATTGTCAGGATAATCTGGCTGATAGGGTTAATGTCGGCCGCCTCCATGATGGGGGTGACAAGCTCCACACCGAGGCAGTGTGGTGGTAGGAACACTTCCGGGCACGTTCCGAACATTACTGGGCATTGGGGAAACGCCAGTATCCCGTTGGTACGCGCGTCAACGTACTCTTCAGTCCAGAAAACTCCTTTTCCAGACATCTTAATTTCTCTCACCTGAAATGGACGAGACAAACTTGTTAGATGTAGAGAGTTTAGTTTTATTTTAAAGGATGCATATTTCCTTGGATTGCTATGACGGAGAGATGAAGGGAAGGAGAGGTCCCACCGGGCGTGCCAATTGATGTAGCCTCAAAATTAACAAAAAAGATTAATTCTCTTTGTTTTGGAAATTCATTTTCCTTTTGAATTTGAATTTGACCTTAGCATTGACTTTGTAAGAAAATAGATGATATTTCATAAAAGTACTAACTAGGGTCGAAATTTATGTTGAGGTTGTTAGGTTCTTTGAAATTTATTTTGACCTCTCCCCGTCGGATGGTGCGAAAATCCGACGTTAATTACATCGAGATAACTCGAATACCCTTGATTAAGCGTCATAGCAATCCATTGTGATAGAAAACATGCATCCGATAAACATTCACACACATGGACATAGGAGTAAACAATCCCATAAAATTGATGGAATGCAAGCACTCAATTTTAGTTTGAATTTGATTTGAATTGAATTGGTTTGAATTGAATTTGTTGGTTTGAATTTGATTTGAGTTGAATTGAGTTTAATGGGTTGAATTGCTTTTAGTTGATTTGAATTTGATTGAATTGAATTTAGTTTTGAGTTGAATTTGATTTATTCATTGAATTTCGTTTGATTCAATTTGGATTTATTTGTTGACTTAAATTTGGTTTGAATTTGAGACAGTTGTTTTAAGATTTGATTTGAGTTTGGAAATTGACTTAATTTCAGTTTTGCTTTAGATTTGTTTAAGTTAAAACTCAATTTGTTGGCTGTTTGATGAATTTTGGTCTGCTTTATTTGACTTGAGTTTAATTGGGTGAGTTGCTTTTAGTTTGAATTTTGAGTTAAATTGAGTTTGGGGGTGAATTTGACATTCTGTGGTTTTGTGCAAATTTCAGATGATAAATTGTTTTAAGTTCGGTTGGAATGGATTGAATTTGGTTTAAATTTAGGACAGTTTTATTTATTGATTGATTTTTAAGGGGATTTGGGCTTAACTTGAGGAATATGGTTTGTTTTGGATTAAATTTGTTTTGAGTTTGTTTTATTGAATTTATTCAGTTGAATTTGTTTGATTTGGGAAATTCAATTTGAATTGGGTTGATTTATTTGAGTTAGAAGATTTATTTGTTTTTAAAGTCAATCTTGTTTGAATTAATCGATTTGTCCAAGCCAGATTTGGTTTACAATGAAGTTTGTTGGCTTAAGCTTAGATTGCAGATTTCATAAATTTTCGGATTCTGGGTTCTGCAATTTCTACAGGCCTCGGTTCCTTGCAAAGTTCCGATTTTCTGCTTCTTCAAATATCAAACTCTAGATTTCTGCATTTCAGATTTGCAGTCTATCAAACTTCCGGATTGCAGACTCCTAAAGAGATTCAAATTCAATTTTCAGATTCCAGATTTTAGGCCTCGGTTCCCTTGCAGATTCTGCACTCCCTTTTTTTTTTACAGGCCTCAGTTCCTTGCAAAAGTTCAGATTTTTGATTTCCTCAAATGCCAAACTCCAGATTCCGGGCTTCAGTTTTGCTGTACGTCAGAAATATGGTGTTCAGACTTTGAAACTTCTGAAATTCAGATTTCTGAAACTCCAATCCAGATTGCTGATCTCCCTCCCAAATTTCTGCACTTCAGATCTTTTATTCTTGTTCCAATTGCGGACTTTATATTTCAGCATTCCAGATCTCCTAGATTTCAGATTTTTGAAATGAGCTCTGATTTCTGATTTTCAGTTCGTTGCGGGTTTGAGTCACAAATCTAAGTCTGGCCTTAAGTTTTGAGAATTCAGATTTGTGTACGGATCCAGAATTCAGATTCTGCACCACTCCGAATTCCAGATTTTGTTTCTCTCCCAATTCCCAGATTCCAGATTTCCTGGAATTCAGATGTTGAATCTTCAAATTCTAGATTGCAGAATTTCGGACTTCTTTCAAGTTTCAGGCTTCCTGTGAATTCTGCACATGGATCCAGATTTTTCAGACCCTGTCTTGAATTTCAGTTTCCGGTCTGATTTTGCAAATTTTACAAGCTACAGGTCCAAAATTTCGATTTCCTTCAGATCTGGAGTTTCCAGAATCGACCATCCTGCAGAATTTTACAACCTCAGATTGTCTGATTCGTGCATTTTTCTAACTCCTGATCTTTAATTTTCCAGATTTCCAACTTTCACAGAAGTTCCTGCAATTCAGACTTGTTCTCTTCAATTTTCTGCCTGCTTCAAATCCCTGGACTTCAGCTCAGCTCCTCTACGGAATGTGATTTATGGGGTTTAAATTTCAATGTGAAACCAAACCTGGTTGGACAGAATTTAATTCCAAGTTAAATTACAGATTTTATGTTCTGTTTTCTCTTTTCTTTTCTTTTCTTTTCTCTTTTTTTTTATAAGTGCTTGGCATCCCACCGAATCAATGAGATCATTGACTCTTTCAATGATATATTGAAAAGTACAATCTCTTGACTGTCTGTCTTGGACGTTCACAGTCCAGAAAAATACAACTTGTTTTTGAGAACATTCTTGCTCCACTCTCTTGATGATATGGTGTATGTCGATCCTTTGAAAGGAATACACCCGGTCCGATATAGACTTGTGGGTATTTCCCTCCTCTTCGTGAGGCAACTTGAAACCTCGACCGGAAAATCGGTCTCGAGTCCTTGATGGACTTGTCGATCCATGGGCGGCATGTACCCGGTCTTGATAGACTTATGGGCATCCACCACTATTTTTGATGATTTCACTAGCATATGACCGGCATGATAGCATATTGATTATGCTTGAGCCTTGCATAGCTTGGTGAACTTGGTAGGACATTGGGGTCTTTTATAGACCTTTGTATGCCTACCTTAAGGACGTAAGGGCGGATGGTTAGTCGACCCCCCAACTAGTCCAAATTTTGAATTCTTTTAAGTTAAGCCGAGACGTAGGGGCGGATGGTTAGTCGACCCCCCAACTAGTCCGGTTTGTTGAATTATTTTAAGTTAAGCCGAGACGTAGGGGCGGATGGTTAGTCGACCCCCCAACTAGTCCGGTTTATTGAATTATTTTGAGTTAAGCCGAGACGTAGGGGCGGATGGTTAGTCGACCCCCCAACTAGTCCGGTTTGTTGAATTAAATGTAAATTTTTATTTAATTTCCACTGTTTTGTTTATTTTAAAACATTTTTTTTTGTTTGAAGGAGGTCTCGCGCCGCGCGCAGGGGACCGTTTGGCCAAAGGGGGCCCGGTCCACTGTTTGGACCGGGCGGTTCATCCGCGAGAGGGGCCGGCCGGTGCGCTGGCCTCTTTTCTTTTTTTTGTGCCTTTTTCAACCGGTGGGCCCCACTTGGTTTTCCACGTTGGCATATGGTCCGGGGGACATATTTCCCCCGGCTACGGTGCTCGCGCGGCTCTCTTCGGCTTCTCCGGCGCTCGACGACACCGCGGCGGCAGCGCGGCCCCTTCCGGCGACGGCTCCGATATCGTTCGACGGCGACAGGCCCCGCAGGAAGCGGGAGGAGGCCCCGACGGCGATAGGGGGAGGGGAGGAGGCCTCACCGGTGGCCGCGGGAAGGGCTCCTCGGCTTCTACGGCGTCCGACGGCGGTGCGGCAACTTGCGGAAGGAGTTGCGGGGTCCGGCGCTAGCGAGAAGAAGAAGGAGACGGTAGAAGAAGAAGAAGAAGGCTTTCGCGGCTTCAATCGGACTCGGTAGGCTCCTCCTCACTCACTCTTCCTCTCCGTTCGTCTCTCTCTCTCTGGCTCTCTCCCTCTGCGGCCTCCGTCTCCCTTCCTCTGCGGCGGCTTGCGGCGGCTTTTATAAGCCTCGGCCGCTCTCCTCTTCCTATGGGAGAGTGATTCCGGGTCCAAGAGGGACTCGGACCTTGCTTAAACGGCCAACCCCATCCTCTCGGGAGGAAATCCAACCTCCTGCTAAAAATGAGGGAGGTCTTCCCGTCGATCGGGACTTCATGGCAAGTCAATATTCCGATCGCGATTCCCTCCTTGCTCTGTCCGGTTTCCTATCTTTGTTTAACAAGATCTCCATATATATTCTTTGGCGAGCCTAGATCTCCACGGACCGATCTCTGGCCCATTATTGGGCAGGCCTGCGGGCTATCTTTGGGTGAGCCGCAAATGGATTTTTCAGTGGGCCAACTTGGGTTAATTAAAATTCCATTCTAAGCTTCATGGATAGGCACTGCAGGGCGACTGAATTGGGTCAATCAAAGCCCTTCCCTGGGCCTTGGAGATGGACCGCCCAGGGACCTGCGGGGGACAGCTTAGGGGGACCTGCAAGTGGACTGAATTGGGCTTATTTGGGCTTGTCTATAGTGCCTGTACATGCTGTACACAGCCCCGGATCTAGAGAGGCCGAGCATGCCACTTCTTTCATTTTTTTCTGAATTGGTTTTGTCAACACAAAATTGGGTGTCAACAATGATCCAAAACTGCCCTCTTCTATATCCAAGAAGCAAGTGAATGCTCCTCTTGAAATATCTAGTCTATCTCAACCTTCTTAGGCGGTTGTGTTTGTGCTCTCTATCTCTGCTCATATGAACCACTTGCAAACCATACAAATCTCTTCTCCGAGATTTTTTATCGGTCTTTTATGTTCTTGATGCGCAATCTCATGTTATAATGGCAAAAGACAAGCTTATCTAACCTGTCAGAGGTCAACATGTTCCTCCTCTTTATGTGTATCAAGTTTAATGTAGTCCAGTTCCTCTCACAATGAGAGGAACTAGTGCTCTGACTCAATATCTGATAGCCACTACTGTTAGAGGATTCCATCCAATCCTAGTGTTGACCTACTGATGGGGACCGGTACGGACCGGACCGTCCATTTGTTTGGAGATAGCGTCTTCCGGGTCTTGAGGAGACGACGTATTTATTTCTTTTATTTCGTAGTATTAGATTTTATTTTTTATGCATTTTATTTGAGTATTTAGAGTCCTTTGAGTCCTTCTCTTTTATTTTAGTCCTTTAGAGGACATATATGTAATTAGGGTTTTAGAGGTCCATCTTGTAATGTCCAGCTCTATTTAAAGAGCCCAAGTCCTTGAATGAATAGAGATGGATGTTTTGAAACAAGGAGTGAAGCTCCCGTTTTCCCCCTTCCCCCTCCGACGTCGACGTCGTTCCCTCACCTCCGGGTGCTCCCGGTTCTCCCCTCCCCTCCCGGTGTTCCTCCTCACCTCCGGAGCTAGGTCCGGTGCCTTCTTCCCCTTGTCCCGTCATGTTTCCGACCTCCGTCGACGCCTTCGTCGAGATCCTGCCCTAGGTCCGTCCGGACCCTCCCACCTCAGTCCCTCACCTCCCCTCGACCCCTTCAGCAGCCCCCTTCACCCCTACGGTCCCCCTTCCCCAACTGGAAGCATCCCGCCCTGCGACAGACACCCCCCTGGTCCGTCCGCACCCGCGAGGACACCGCGCGAGCCCTAAACCGACCACCCCACCCCCTGGACACCCCCTAATCACAGAAGCCCCTCCCACAGGTCCATTGCCCCCTCACGGAACCCTCACAACACCCCGAGCCCCTCCTTCGCCGCTCCCCCCCCTCCCGCGGTTAAACACCCCTCCGGAAGACTCGTCGGAGACGAAGACGGAGAGGAGAGAAGAAGAAGAAGAAGACGGAGGCGACGACGTTGGCCGACGGGCCTCTTCGGCCTTCCCCTCCCTCCTCCGACGACGGCGGCAACGGCGGCGCTCGGCGCCGCTTCCGCCCCCTCCCCCTCCCGCCCGCCGCGGCCCCCGGCCCTGGCCGCAAGGCGCAGCCCCAAGGCCTCGCCCGCGCGAGCGCCCGCGTGAGATCGACCGAAGCCCCGCGAGCGGCGGGGTACGTGGCACGCTAACCACCGACCACGAGCCCCCCCCCCACACGGGATTAGTCGCGCGGTCGCGCGGCTACGCCCCGGGCGGCCACGTCCCCCCCCCCGACGGGTTAAGTGACGCCGGGTCGCACGCCGGCTCAGCCGGCCCCGGTCCGGCCGGTTTCCTTCGCCCAACCGGTCCGCCAACGGGCCAAACCGCCGGGTCAGCGCCCGGGCCGGGTCCGGCCGCCGGTTCAGGCCCGGTTCACCCATCCAGGGGCCGGTTCAGACCGGTTCAGGCCCGGTTCACCCATCCAGGAGCCGGTTCAGGGCCGGTTCAGCCTTGCTGGACCCGGTTCAGGCCTGTTTAACCCCGGTTCAGGCATTTTAAGGCCGGTTCAGCGCCGTTTGGGACCGGTTCAGCAGTTGTGGGCCCGGTTCAGCGGCCGTGAGGTCTGGCTCGGTGGGTTTCGGGCCCGGTTCAGCAGTTTCCAGCTCCGTTTGAAGCAATTCAGCACGGTCCAGGATCGGTTCAGCACCACAACAGCTCGGTCCATCCTTCCCTGGCCCGCCGGCACGCACCGGGATGGCCGCCCCTCCCCTCCCGACCCGCATCAGCTTGGAATCAGAGCCGGCGCCGACTTGTTTCCACGGGTCGGGATCCTTACATTGCGCGGGACATCGACATTTCGGCTTCGACATCACATTACGGTGGAGGTGCATACCACGGCATTTCGTCCAGCTCTTCACGTACGGCCGTCATCTCGCAGTCTCTTTTCGAGTTGATCGCTCCAGATTATCAGGTAGTCGAGGATGGTCGAGCTTACATCCAGTTTGCTCGTATTGTCAGAGGCCGACTTAGACCATGAACAATGCGGTACGTAGAAGATGCCTAGTGCGAGATAGTTCCCTACGGCACCGTCTAATCACGGGTTCGCAGTGGTTGGGCGATCGGCGAGCGATTTGGACACATTCGCTCGAGAGCTTACCTTGCGGCCCAAAGAGTACAGAGCACTGAGAGAGCCGATCTGTATCGGCAACACTTACGCCCAGTGGCCTGTGCCTGAGGAGCAGCCTGACACGCTTATCGAGGTAGCTTATGAGGCCAGTCCAGAGCTTGCCGGAGTACGACGACGGTGCACCATCGATGCCGAGGCAGACAGAGCCATCGAGGTTGAGCTGACTGAGCAGCTTACAGGGTTACTGCTTGAGCTGACGACAGAGCAGCGACACCCTGTCGAGGCCGAGACCGATCGAGCCATCCTGACCGAGTTGACAGCACATGTTATGGAGCTGCTGACAGAGTTGACCGCCGAGGTTGTTCCAGAGGATCCGCACACAGCTGACTCGATAGAGTACCCAGACCTGGAGCTTGATAGCACTTACGACACCGTCTGGGTCACCTTCTGCGGTCACCTTGGAGCTTCCCGGTCCCGCTTCATCATCACCCGAGCTGCACTACCGCCGTCCTCAGTTTCAGTAGTGACCATGTTGATCATACGGCACTACAAAACTCGAGGACGAGTTTTTCGCAACCGGGGGAGAATGATGGGGACCGGTACGGACCGGACCGTCCATTTGTTTGGAGATAGCGTCTTCCGGGTCTTGAGGAGACGACGTATTTATTTCTTTTATTTCGTAGTATTAGATTTTATTTTTTATGCATTTTATTTGAGTATTTAGAGTCCTTTGAGTCCTTCTCTTTTATTTTAGTCCTTTAGAGGACATATATGTAATTAGGGTTTTAGAGGTCCATCTTGTAATGTCCAGCTCTATTTAAAGAGCCCAAGTCCTTGAATGAATAGAGATGGATGTTTTGAAACAAGGAGTGAAGCTCCCGTTTTCCCCCTTCCCCCTCCGACGTCGACGTCGTTCCCTCACCTCCGGGTGCTCCCGATTCTCCCCTCCCCTCCCGGTGTTCCTCCTCACCTCCGGAGCTAGGTCCGGTGCCTTCTTCCCCCTGTCCCGTCATGTTTCCGACCTCCGTCGACGCCTTCGTCGAGATCACCGCCCTAGGTCCGTCCGGACCCTCCCACCTCGGTCCCTCACCTCCCCTCGACCCCTTCGGCAGCCCCCTTCACCCCTACGGTCCCCCTTCCCCACCGGAAGCACCCCGCCTGCGACGGACACCCCCCGGTCCGTCCCCACCCGCGAGGACATCGCGCGAGCCCTAAACCGACCCCCCCACCCCCTGGCCACCCCCCTAATCACAGAAGCCCCTCCCACAGGTCCATTGCCCCCTCACGGCACCCTCCCACCTCCCCGACCCCCTCCTTCGCCCCCCCCCCCCCCCTCCCGCGGTTAAACCCCCCTCCGGAAGACTCGTCGGAGACGAAGACGGAGAGGAGAGAAGAAGAAGAAGAAGACGGAGGCGACGACGTTGGCCGACGAGCCTCTCCGGCCTTCCCCTCCCCTCCGACGACGGCAACGGCGGTGCTCGGCGCCGCTTCCGACTCCTCCGCCTCCCGCCCGCCGCGGCCCGCGGCCCTGGCCGCGGCGAAGCCCCGAGGCCTCGCCCGCGCGAGCGCCCGCGCGAGATCGACCGAAGCCCCGCGAAGCGGGGTACGTGGCGCGCCAACCACCGACCACGAGCCCCCCCCCCACACGGGATTAGTCACGCGGTCGCGCGGCTACGCCCCGGGCAGCCACGTCCCCCCCCCGACGGGTTAAGTGACGCCGGTTCGCACGCCGGCTCGCCCGGCCCCGGTCCGGCCGGTTTCCTTCGCCCAACCGGTCCGCCAACGGGCCAAACCGCCGGGTTAGCGCCCGCACCGGGTCCGACCGCCGGTTCAGGCCCGGTTCACCCATCCAGGGGCCGGTTCAGACCGGTTCAGGCCCGGTTCACCCATCCAGGAGCCGGTTCAGGGCCGGTTCAGCCTTCCTGGACCCGGTTCAGGCCTGTTTAACCCCGGTCCAGGCATTTTAAGGCCGGTTCAGCGCCGTTTGGGACCGGTTCAGCAGTTGTGGGCCCGGTTCAGCGGCCGTGAGGTCTGGCTCGGTGGTTTTCGGGCCCGGTTCAGCAGTTTCCAGCTCCGTTTGAAGCAATTCAGCACGGTTCAGGATCGGTTCAGTACCCCATCAGCTCGGTACATCCTCCTCGGGCCCGCCGACACGCACCGGGATGGCGGCACCTCCCTTCCCGTCCCGCATCACCTACACCTACTACTCAACTACAAAAAAAAAGTAGCAAACAATCAGCCTTTTACAATTAATAGAGTTATAGGTTATACAAGATGATAATAAAAACATGTTCTTAAAATATAAATAAATATACCAGGAGAGACTTTGTCACAAAAATATCTCAGATCAGCATTTAAGTATATCCTAACTCTCATCTTATAGTGCTGCATCTAAAAATTGATGGATACAAAATTATTAGCTGCTTTGAAATATTTACTGACCACATGATTAATGTAACTTTTTCTTACTTTCAATTCAGTTGGTATTCTATCTTGCTGAGATTGGCACAACCGCCGAATAACTAAAAGTATACCCCGCAACACCTCATTATCATTGGAGATCTGTCCTCCATATTGGATGTGGGGGTTCAAAAAATATCCTACAGTCATTTAATCATATTACATTAGGAATAAACTAAATGTTGACTAAGTACAAAGTAAATAAGCATCATAACAAAGATATTCACTAACTAATATGCAGCATTCACATCATGATGAAGTGTCCTATCCCATCAGTTATCAATAATCTTTCATCATTTCTTGTACTCTCTCGGATTCTTCTCTTTCATTTTCAACTTTGCACGGTCCATTGCATCGTACAAGGTGCCCATCTAGTTCCTGTCATATGAGTTTAGCAACCTCAAGACAACTATCAGTGGCTCAATGATTGTCAAGTAGTAGGCAATACTCTCCCAAAATCTCTTGTTCATAATTTATCTTTCATCCTTGACAAGAATCTCCAACCGGTCCTTCTTATTATGTAGTTGGTCCACCATATAGTGATAGTACTTCTTAGACTGGGTGAACCTGACCAGTGCATGCCTGTGCTGATGTAAACTCTCCAGTATAATAAAGTTTGTAGCAAACCGCTTAGGGCATGGCCTGACAAGATTATGCCCTCTAGTGTGCTCCCTCATGATGTGTAGCAGACGGTAATGTGAATAAATGAAAGAAGTGATAGTCTGCGCTTGCCTGACAAGTGTAGAGACTACTTCCTACCTGCCTATATCCTCTAACATGAGATCAATGGAGTGCGCCACGCAAGGTACCCAGAAGAGATGTTGCCCCTTCTCCATCAACTTCTTTTCTACTGCCTTATAGGAGGGTTCATTGTTAGTCACAAACTAAACCACATTGTCCTCCCCAATTTCTTCTACTACGACATCCATTAATGAAAACATGTAGTCGGCATTCTTGATCTAACCCAAAGTATCAATAGAAAAATTATCATGTTCTCTGAACAATACACCAAAAAGTTTTTCATGTTCCTCTTGGTGATACCTGTCCACCTGTCATACATAACCATGCAACCCCTCTCCTTCCATACCAATTTAAAATCCTCTATCCACTGTCTCAACTCCTGCACCTCCTCGTCTAGCCCACCAACATATATATGCCTGTTAGTCAGGACTTGCATTCCCAGTCCAACCTCAACAACGACATCAATCATCGTCTAAAAGTAATGGCTGGTAGCTGTATGTGCTGGGATACCTACATTAAAGTAAAAAATGTATTAACCATAAATAATGTGAAGTAAATAAACATACATACATTACATTTTAAGACTTATAACTGTAAAGAATTGACCGATAAAATTTGGTATAGCGGAAGCAACGATTTCTATGTGTTCGTTTAGATTTTGTCTCAATAGGAACCGAATGACAAAACCTAAAAACCGATAAAAAACGGGGTCAAATATACTTAATAGGGATTTATATAATCCCATGGAGAGGAAGAAAATGAGTTTCTCAAGTTCTAAAAATCGTTCAGGTGTCTGGTCTCCAGCAGTATCCATACAAACTTCATTTATAACAAGTTCTTCCTTCGCGCTGGTTTCGAGAACTCTTCCTGAATAGAGCTCCATCGCCCATGGACACTTTCTAGAGAGAGGAGGTAGGGAAGCGGTTGAGGACATAGTTTTCACCTTTGACTTGATAGGGTTTGGTTAAAACCATTGGTATTTATAGAAAATTTTGAAATTTTTCATAAAAATCTAAAATCTCTATAAATTACACCCTTACCCCTGTACTTATGGATAAGTCTTTGTGTGTGACCCATTAGGCCCAATAGCTTTATTGGTCAAGGCCTAATTAAAATATAACAATTCTATTTAATTTAATTAAATTTGTTCTCCGATAACAGATTAATCGGTCTACCGATCATGAAAGGTACAAGCCACATCCCATAATTATAAATGGTGATGGGGATAATCTTATCTTCATTGAGTCTTTCCATCATCAATTATCATATGGCTATAAACCCTCGTTCATCAAATGTCCCAGTCGAAAAGGAGTACGATATCAACTGTCAACTCCTTAGTATACCGATTCTATAAGATTATGTACTAGAAATTGGATCAATTAAAAAGCTCCTTTTCCAATCATCCTATCTACCTTGGCCAAGGATTTAGAGTGTTATCTCATAGGACATTCACTCTCACTTATCAAAAGTGTATTCAGAGTTTCTAATTCTGTCAGTTCAATAAACTCATTTAACTAATGAGCACCTGTATGTGTATCTCAATGTCTTCACACTAATGACCAATGAGATCGGTCATCCTCATCATACGAGAAGACATTACATACACTAGTATATCCAGATCCTTGATGTCTCGTCTCAAGGATCCTATGATTAGGAATATTTAGATCACATACCTCTAGATAATCAATCTCATTATCATGATTTCATCATGATTTAATCATCATTGTATGTGATCAAGGACTTTATTACGATATTTGTATCTAATAAGAGTTAGTAATGAAGATTTGTCTAATTAATTGAATGAGATTTTTAAAAATGTTGAATCATGTCATATATGATTGGTTTATAAGGCATTTATTTTTATCAATACCTACATGTAAAAACCATTTTACAATGTGCCTCACTGCTCTCTTTGCAGTTATTCATGTTGTCTTCATCCCTTTCATAGCTTGTTTAATGTTCATTTAAGAGGCACTTTACTTTCTAAAAAGAAACTCATCTGTTGGTGTAAATCTTGTACTACCAAACCAGCGAAGTGGCTTCTCTCTTCGGCCTTCAATGTGGTGGGTAGGTCGAGCCAATGCTAATCGGTCAAAAATAGGGTTAGCTTTGAACCCTCCTGCTCTCCTCCTCTTTTCCTCCATTGTTACTGCACATTTGCTTGCATACCTAGCTCTCCTATGCTTGGAGTCTGTGGATGAGTCCTCACTCTCCGACTCCAGTACGGCACTTGCCTTTGTGAATTAGCACCTCTCCCCTTCTTCTCTCAAGGAGCTCATCGTATAATTCTTCTCTTAGTTCAATCATAATCTCGTGTTGAGATGCTCTTCTTGTAAGGTAATCTATCATCTCTTCACTCATCTCCTTAGGCACCTTATCACATTTCTTGACATTGCCACCTACTCCAGTAATATGTTGTTTCAACCGAAATACATCCCCGTTCATTTCTTTTCTGCACTACTTGTATTTAGCCCTCTTTTTAGATAAAACTACCATGTGTCTATGATCTCAACCAACATCAAGTAAATGTGCCGACACTACATCATCATCGTGATCGACCATTGTTAAACATTCATACAATTGATTTATCAGTTGTTCAGAAAGAGAACAACCCGTTAGACGAGGTTTTTGATATGTTAAAATCATTTTGGAGTCCTTGGAAACCCATAAAAATAAATGTATAGGCATTCCGACACTGAAATATTTTCAATAAGATATTAATATTGAAGAAATGGCCTGATCGAAGCAATTTGAGAAGAGAACAGATGTTCGATATGTTCAAAGGGTCACGGAGTCGTCGAAAATGTGTAGAAATCTGCGTATAGAGATTTTGGCAAATAAATCTTATCAAAAAGATTCAAAGGATGAAGGAACGGCTTGAACGAAGTTGGAATGGAAGGTTGGATTACTGGAATTCGGGTCAATTCTGCCGGAATTCCCCGGTGAATCAGTCTTTCAGCCAAGAATCGGATATAATCGACCGATCCAATTCCGGAATTGGCTGATTTTGATCCAATTCCGCCGATTCCTTAATCAATGGGTTGTCTATTATACCTCAGCTGTTCACATACGTTGTGGGGCAATTAGCTGAATCAACTCCTTTGCTCACTCCACAACTTCGTGTGTCCCATATATTCTTTTCTCTTCAACTAATTCCTAAGACAGACAAGATGCTATATTACATACAGAACTGCCTGCAATCTTCCCCAGCTACCTTTTTAGCCATTTTGTCTAATATAGCTGGTGCATGCACAATTGCCTGCAATGCATTTATTGATCTGTGGCTATTCTGGCCTTCTATAAAAAGCTAGAAGCAAAGCAAGAAACGAGAGTGAGAGACAAGGCTGACCTTAAAATCCTAAGTGATTCTAAGGAGAGATGGAAAACATGAGAAAAGAAGCAGGAAACAAGGCTGGTTAATGAAGGCTGGGTGAATTTTCCTTCAACTGCTGGTGCTTGACTGGACGTAGTTTCTTCCCTTCATTGTTCCTCTTTTCCAGCTTGGCTTGACCTGCGGAAAGTGAAAGGAACTGAAGGTCTGCCTCTTCATCCTTGCATTGCTCTGGTGTCCTGTCGATTTTTCTGTATACGAAGAAGAAAAACAGCTGCACAAGAAGGCAGTGGATGTGAGAATTAGCATTGGCCACTGGTCTTTTCCTCCCCTTACACTGAATGAAAAAAAATCACACCTTGACCAATGTACATCACATCGAGGAAGAAACGACATGATGGATTCAAGGGCCAAACTAAGAAAGTCTCAGTCTTGAGCAACTAACAAGAAAATGGAGAACCAAAATAGATCCAATAAACAGGATCTCTTAGCTTGCGCCTAATATTTGCACATAGTAGATCATATTGAGCATATTATCATGGTTTTCTATCTCGCCAGAATCTTGGTTTTTCTAGGGGAGCCATGATGGGACCACCAACTGGAGGCCAAAAGGGAGAAGAGAGGTGGGAGATGTGTTCAAAGGCTGCCGGACAGCCAACCAGACCAGAGGGTGCCAGACAACTACAGAGGCAGCCAAGGGCAGTGGCATGTAGGAAGGCCTCTTTACACCTCCACTATTTGTCTTACCAGTCCTATCGGCAGGGAAGATGGGCTGAGCGGTCTAGAATTTTGGACCGAGCGCCATCCAGTTCCTGACTGCCCTGCCTGGTAGAAGCTGCAGATCCTGGTCTACCGGTTGGAGCCAGGTCCGAGGATCTGTCTGCTTAACCCATCTTTCCTGCTCAATAGGGCTAGGAAGTGGGCAGTGGCAGCACAGAGCACTTTTCTTCTGACCAGTGGCCATTTCCATCCCTATGGCTCATCTACCCAACCCGAATCCCGCCATAATCATGTGAGTTCTCATCTCTCCAACTATCTTAAGGTTGAGAAGCAATACGACATCCTTGCATATGATGCAAGATGCTTTGCCTTTGTTCTTTTTATTGACTTGTTTATCTGAAAGTTTGGACATCCTGGATTGTTTTGCTATCAATCATAGAATTGTATGATAATATTTTAGTATACTTACATAAAGTGTTACAGGTCATCCTAGTCAATGTCACCGAGTGGAAACAAAACTCACATGTGGTAGAAGTGACGTACATTCTTTTCCTTCTTCCAATTCTTTGCAGGTCTGCTATGGATGCTGAGCTCTGCAAGTATGTAAGTGAGACTTATTCAAAAGGTTCATGTGCTATTTACTGCACAAGTGGGAAGGACGTTGAAGGGCCAGGGATGGACTTCGAGATTACAGTGGTCATATCAGCAGCTAGGCATAGTCCACAAAATTTCTGGTGTGTGCATCATTGAAGAGTTATCTTGTCATTTGTAAGTTTAAGTGTTTTTCCAATAAGTTGGTAGTGTTTTATGTTTACCCTTTGCATCCATTTACAATTGCCCGAGTTTTAAATAAGAAGCAAAACTGTTCACTAGTCATGACAACTAAGGCAAACAAGTTGGTTGATTGTCACCTTGTCTCTGAGGCAAATAAGAGGTGCTAGGCAACTCTTATTTTATACATAATAGATCTCCATACTAGCTATAGCATATTTTACAAATTAAATATTAACTTCAGCAGGTGAAAAAGAGAAGGTATTGATGACAGCAATAATCTAGCTGATCGAGTGTCGCTCGATTGGCACGACCCCTGCTCGCGGGGAGCAGGGGCAGGGGTTCGAATGGGCCGAGAGCCCGGCCATCCCTTGAGGGGGTGGCTTATCTGTGGGGATTGAGCATCGCTCGATCCCTCGCCTCACGCAGTGTTGCGCGGTACTCTGGCCACTGGACCATCGTGATCAAAAAAGACAACAATAATCTGTATATATTGACAAGGAAGCATAAACTAGAAACAAATTATGATAGATAAATAACAAATAGTAGGTAAGAAGAATCTTAGATTACTAGGATCAAATTTACTTATAAAGTTGAACCTGAAATATCTCAAGAAAGATCATACTTTAGTTTATCAATTAATAGGCAACATCCAACCAACATAAGTATTGTACATTCTTTTCTTTTCTTTTCTAAGAATCAAACTATCTACTATAAACCACAAAAAATCCTAAAGAATTTATTAGTACACCAAAAACACACAAAAGGCTTGTTAACTCTTTGTTTAAGGGATCCTAGCAAGCAAAAGTTGTGTGGAAAAGACTCTTAAAACGATTGAACTTAATTACTTACATTCTTGTTAGAGTGCCTTACCAATCTAGCTTGGAAAAGATGAGTGATGGTAACTGAAGTTTGTGCGGCCTTAATGCTAAGCTCGTGGTTTTTAAAGTTGTATTGTTCATTTGGCATGTATTTTTAAGAGGAGTTGACCATCTTACTGTTGCATACGCATTATGATATTGCTTTGCTGCAAAGTGTTTCTTCTACCTTGCTTGTGTTTTCTACATGAAATTCAGCAACGGAAGTTGGCGTTCAATTTGGAATGTGGAGTTCAAGGATGATTTACAGGCTGTGGACTTAACAGGCAAGATTCAGGTACTCTTTTTCTTGCCTTATCTTCTATGATAAAACTTGGTGGCAAAGCGTGTCGTCTTTTATTTTCCTTTTTTAAATGGACAAAGTGTGTCATCAACATTAATTGAAGATATCATAATAATTGATCAGTACTATTGAAGAGAAAACCAACAACTGAAGGGTGTTTTAGTAATTTATTCTATTTGGTTAGTTGGATTGTCTATTGGGTCCATTTACCAGTGATATTATTAAAGAGCATTTCTGTTCTGTTCTTTTTAATTTATGAGATATTAGGGTTGCTATTAGTTGTGGGAATCCCAGCCACCTTCAAATGATCCTGGTTCTCTCTCTTTCTCTCTCTCTCTCCATGATACTAGAACAATCCTAG
The DNA here is from genome assembly GCA_036172225.1 of Cryptocoryne crispatula var. balansae. Lineage (NCBI taxonomy): Eukaryota > Viridiplantae > Streptophyta > Magnoliopsida > Alismatales > Araceae > Cryptocoryne > Cryptocoryne crispatula. The sequence continues at coordinate 29,828,174 of CM069935.1, forward strand.
CCACAATATGTTTTTGCTTTCTTTTTATCAGCTAGTGTTTATCTCCTAGAGAACTGCTCGTCTACGGATCAGGTAGAATTTTAGTACTGGTGGTAGGCTTTTGGATTCTACTGGGAGGCGAAGTGTTTACAGTATGCAGTCCTCTGTTCTCCACCGATATGCCTAGTTTCAACCCTGTTCTGAGCTGTGGAGGTCTGGCGGTTCCTGAACAGGTTTGATTCATGGTGTTCTCTGTTTGTTATTCAAAGTTCTGGTGAGTCTTTTCTGAGGATCCTTCCAGCATGAATTCTGTTAGTTCCATGAGGAATCTATCTCTTACAATGACCCAGATCAAATTTCCTGGAACAAAATATATGACCTGGCAATTCTCTTTCCAGATATTTCTTTGTGGACATGGGAAGCTTGGTTAGATTTATGCTACATGCATATGACCTTGAGTTGGAGACCTTAAGTGTGTAGTGTGGGACCTTGAAAATAATCTGGCTATAGTATGGATTATCAATTATGTGAATCATGAAATTCAGCATATAATTCTAGGGGTGTGAGATGTGGTTATTGCTCAAGAAGTTGGATGGTTATGGGTGCAATATTGCTCATGCTTTTCAACTCAAAAACGAGATCCAAGCTTTTAAGCAAGGATCATTATCAGCACCTCATTTCAGCGAGTTAAAGATTAAATGTCTGGACTTGAATTACTATATTGATTATAAATTGTCTTGTGCTATAGATCAGAAGCAATAGTTTGACATATTGAGAACATCAAGTCACGTTTAATTCTTAGCTGGACTATAAGCTGACTATGAGTGTTTATGAGTTCAAATATTGTATTCTCACTCTTTTAGATCTGGTGTATGCTTATGCTAAAATTATCAATGGAGGCACAAAGTAATTATCAGGTAGATATATTTTTCTCAATCAGCATATACTTTGACCTCCAGCTGATGTGAGATGGATCAGAAAGCCAGATTGCATAAGAGCCTTTAACCATATTTGTCATCTCCATACTTGTTATTTTGTTGTCCAAGCTGATGTCCACAATTAATTGCTAACGAGCACATGGCTTGCTAACCCACTAACAATGCTTAAATCCATAATTGGCTGCACACAGATGGAAGAATGGCTGCTGGCATGTGCCAAGTGTCTGTACAGGGCTGTGCACATGCGTGACTTGCAGTCTGGTCAACTACAGTGGTGGTTGCCCAACGGAGTGGCGGCTAGCATAAGCTCTAGCTGAGTCCTAGCCTTCAGGTAGGACTGACCAAGGTGTGCATCATGCTGTGTCCACCTGATCCAAAGACTGGGAGTTGACTGGCTATAACAGGAGGGCCTCGTGATGTGATTGAGATGAGAAAGGGAGAGCAGGTTTGCGATGTTGGCAGGAGGCATGGTCCCAGGTAGGTGGGGCTCTGCCGAGCTGGAAGAATGGCACTCACAGGGTCATGGAGATATAGTGACCATCATGGAAGGTAGGGTTGGGGTCGGGTGGCGCAACCCAGCCTGACCCGATCGGTTTTGGCCTGATCGTTATGACTGTGATCCCGAGGGGGCAATCCGGATGATCCAGGCATCTAGGTCGTGCCAGGTCACGCAGGTTCTCGCTACTTGGCAACCTGGTTGTTACCCAGTCTGACCCAGTCAGCTGGGTCGCGTAACGGCTCGCTAGCCATTGGGGCCACTCCAAGTGCCCCCAATCCCCCCAAAGGCCCTTCTCACTCCCCCACACCTCCTCTATGCATTTTTTCTCACTCTCTCTAGCATTCTTGGTGATCCTCTCTCTCTATCTCCAAAGTTGTTCCAATTTGTTAATTTCTTACGATAATCTAAGACTTTATTAGTGTTCTATTTTTTGTTTAATTGTGTTACTGTTTTGTTTAGTGTTGCATTTTTGTTAATATTTTCAATATAATCTTTTCAAGATGTCTTCTCTAAGTCATGACATCCAAACCTTCAGCACAAGTTGAAATGATCCAGTTTGACTTTATTGCAACTTGATTAGTATGGCGGAAAGAAAAGGACAATACAAGTATTGTGAGAAAATCATGTATGGTGGAATTTACCAATTGAAGCATCACATAGTCAAGATGAAAGGCAACCTTCTCTCATGTACATAGACTTCATCTAAGGTAAAGGCACGAATTTGTAATCATTTACAGTCTATTGAATAGGCAAAGGGGAGCAAGTAAATGGCACAAAGATACTATCCGAGAAGAGATATCTGAACCTTCTAGTTGTGGGGTCGATATACATGGTATTGGACAAGAGTGCCTAGTGGTTAGGAGCATTCCCTTATTAGAAGGTTTCGAAGATGGTACATTTAAATTAATTCTTAATGAAATACATCAGTCTCTGATTCTGTTCATATTTAATAGTTATTCTTTTAAGCATGTAAAATGATACGTGCTATGAAGGCAAGTCTCAAGTCTTTTATGAATGAAGACATGTATCGGCATACTAGTCGATACATGGGTCAAGGTTCCGGAAGTGCTCAAGGTTCTGAAAGGATCTACTAATGAGCCATAGCAAGAGATCTATGATCTCACATGAGAGGATTTACTAATGAGCCATAGCAAGATATTTATGATCTCACATGAGACGATGACTCATAAGTAGGTCTCATGTATTCGGTAATCACGCAGTCAAGACAAAGACAAACTATCTTCACAACGGTAATGAAGAACTTGAGGATATGCAAGGAGAAAATTGGGCGGGCGACATCTCAGTGGTTATTCTACAATAGCGTATGGGCAAACGTTGTAAAAGGGTCGTACTACGAGTTGATAATCGACACTATTACGGATGTCGGTAAGGGTGTTTTTTGATGACTCCAAAAGAAACTTATAACGCTTATCTTCCCATAGAATTGGATGACATTAAAGAATACATCAAGACATTTGAATGTATTTGGGATGAAAGAAGATACACTGATAGTTGGACAAGTATACTTGCAATTTTCTTTCATATCTATCAGCTTGTAAGGTCTTTAACATTTTTCAAAGATCCGTATGGTATCTTTGTTAATAGGTATAACTAAGAGGATGATGATCATTTCCTTGTATACTATCAAGCCAAGACTATATTCTTGAAGTCAGTAAACGCATCTGAACAAGTAATTAATGGCAATCACACGTTTGAGTTGATTGATAGTATAATATCTGAGATTGGAGAAAATCAAGTTGGTCAAGTAGTAACGAATAACATAGCTACCTACAACGTAGCTGGACAAATGTTGATGATCAAGAAACCATCTTTGTATTGGATGCCATGCTATGTTCATTCTTTAGACTTGATGCTATGATATATACAAGGATCCTCAGATTGACCGAGTCATCAAGATGATGCATTATATATTGTGATCCATTTATAACCATAATTTCATTCTAAACTTGATAAGAGAGAATACAAATGGTCGATAGGTCTTACGACTAGGTGCAATTAGATTTGCATCTCATTATATCTTCCTTAAGAGCTTAATGCAGCAGATACGTCCTTTGATATAAATGATAATTTCACTTGGATGGTCTAGTTGGGTTGTTAGAGCTAATCATATAGAAAAGAGGAAAGGAAAGAAAATAGAAAAAATACTGGAGAGTGGAGACTTTTAGAAGATTTTCAAGAAGACACTTTTTATAGTGTAACATATGGTAAAAGCACTTGGCTTAGAATATTTGACGGGGATATGAAGGCATACATGGACTATCTATACGATACACTTGTGCGCGAATGAGTGTGTGGGAACCTCGGGAATCTTTTTAATTCTTCGAAAAGATTTTTTGTTTATCTATGTTTTGAAATATCGACATCCGAATTTTCTAGTAAAGTAGGTGATAGACCATAAAAATACTAGATAGTCCAGGTGATATTAGAAGAGTATAGAACCGAGGTTCGGGTTCTGTGAAAATCTTTTTTGACCTCTCTCCATCGGATGGTGCAAATATCCGATGTTCATTTACATCGAGCAAACACTCGAACACCCTTGATTAACTGCTATAGTGATCTTCTTTGACGAGAGCGTGCACATCCACAACGTATAAAGAACACAAAGGGCCCTGACCTTTTAGGCCCGATAAGATGCAAACAAGTTTGATTAAATTTTTTTTGGAATTGATTTATGTTTTATTTATGAATGGATTTTGATGTGGTTTGAAATGTTGATTTCAAATTTTCATTTGACTTGGATTTGAATGTTATTTGTTTTGAGCTTGTTTGAATTGTTTGATTTGTTTTACTCTAATTGGTTGAAATTTATTTTATTTTGTTTTGAGTTTTGAATTTTAGATGTGTTGGTCAATTTGACTTGTTTAAGTTTAGTTGGCATGTGTTAAGTCATTTTCATGTGGTTTTCTTATATTGGTTGGTGTCTTAATACCGATTCGGGGGCGTCCGGTGTGTTTTAAAATTTTTAAAGTTTGGTTCAAATTGATTAAACTTGAACTTCAGCTTGTTAATGATCTGAATTTGACATGTTTTAAGATGAATTTCATATGCATTAATGTTTTCTTTATGTGTTCTTTTCAATTGGTTGTGAATTATTTGATTTGCACTTGTTTAGGAAATTGAACTACAATGGATTAAATGCATTGAATCAATTCTTCCAGATTGTGTTAGATCTGATCTCTATTAAATGTTAAAGCTTTAATGACTTGTTTTTAAGCATGTTTTAAGGTTGGTTGAATGTATTTTTAGATTTAATTAAGTTAACATCAGATTTGGTTAACTCTTGTTTGATTTGCATCACATCCAGTCCGTCGGGCTGGTGTCGATGCCCAGTCACATGTAATCAACTCGGTACTTGAAATGTTCATTGAATATTCATGTTCATGCTGGTGTACATCAGATGTGGCAGTTCATATGCCATGAATAATGCTTGTCGAAGTGTCAAAGTCCTTCCATTTGGTGTAAAATCCCACTTGACCGAGAGAATTTTGGCAGCATGCCGTCTTATTTTCCGATCGGTGTGGAATTTTTACCCGTCCTACATGGCATAGTCTTTTGACTTTCCAAGTAATGGGAAGGATCGTCTGCAACGGGAGCCGGCCCGCACCTACGTCCGGGTCAGCGTTCCGGTGAAAGCCGGATGAGCCGCCCAAGGGGGAGCGCCTACGTGGTGGTGCTAACTCCTTATTTAATTTTGATTTTTCGCCTTCAGATTTAGTTAAGTGTGCTTTTTAAATGTCCAATGCCCAATAGGCCAGCTTCATCAGCACAATAGGCTGGTCTTCATGTCATGTCAGCCTGGTAAGGCCGGTCTTCAAGTCATGTCAACCTGGTTGGCCTGTTTTGAACATATTGGGCCCTGGCGGCCTGATTTGCCCTTCAAGGGCCAGCATGGCCTGTTTGCAGCACTTCAAGGCCAAAATGGCCAGCTTCAAACCCTGTATGCCTTTGTCATTTTTTGTTTATTCTTGTAGCAGCAGCAGATGATGCAAGTCTCCATGTAGAGAGCTGAAGAGGGGCCTGTTTTGGTGCTGTTTTGAGAGTTGCCAATGGGCTGACTTCTTTTGCCATTTAGGTGCTATGTTGAAGGGTCATCAAGGGGGCACACAAGGAACTGATTAAGGTGTGTTTTGATAGGCCAAACATGGGCTGAAAGGGGGCTTATGTTCGGATGCTGCTCAGCTGGGCAGAACTTAGACTATTTGGATGGCCAAATAGGGAAGTCAAGGGGCTGTGCAAAGGCATTTGATGAGTGGAAATTAGGGCCACCCGGCTTAACTTCTTGGCCCGTCTGGCGGATTCCAAGAGGCCCGGGCTGTCACCCTTCCTTCCACACATCAAAGAGGGTGATTGGTTTGTTTGGGGGTGTTGTAGGAGCTGTATTGGGTGTGTTGCACATAGGGCAAACTAGGTGACCATCAAAGGGGCCTGACATGGGTGCTCACTAGGGTATTTTGGCATGTAGAAATCAGGACCACCCGGCTTAACTCTTGGCCCGTTCGGCGGATTCCAAGAGGCCCGGGCTGTCACCCCTCCTTCCACACATCAAACAGGGTGATTGGTTTCAAAGCCATCAAAGGGGCCTGATTTCAGGGCCAGCAGTGGGGCCTGATTTGGGTTTGTTCTGAAGTCTGTCCACTTGGACAGCAAGGATGGTCAAACATGGCCTCAATAGGAGCATGTTCAGGAGCCTAATTGGCTGCTAGAGAGATGGCAACAAGGGGCACGGTGTTAGATGACAGCATGGGGTTGCTTGGGGATGCTAAATGGGCTGTTTATAGGCCACCTATGGGTTGTGCGCACATGGGCAATGAGGAGCCAGAATTAGGACACCAAAGGGTCTAAAATGAGGGGCTCAAAGAGGTTGATTTTGGATGGCTTATGGGACCAACATAGGGAGGTTGAACATGGGCTTTAAGTGGTACCAACAAGACTGGGTTTTTGGAGCTTCTTGAATGGCCAAAGAGAAGGCCTAAGGGAAGAGAAAGAAGAGGGAGGAAGAGTATTAAAATTACATTTTTTCCTCACCTTTTTGGCATAGTTTCTGTTGGAGATTGAAGGAGAAGATAGCTGACCTTATCTCCTTCTTATTCTTCTTCTTTTGTTGCTGAAGATGGGACTGGAATCGGTGCTCCAAGAAGGAACACCCACTGTTGGAATCGGTGCACCACCAGTTGGCCGCCGCCGGCGCACTCTTTGGAGAGAGGTCTTTTCTCCTTCTTCTTCTTCTTCACTTGGCACACCACAAAGGGGCTGGAGAGGTTGCTGACTTGCTGATGAAGACGTCCAAGCAAGGAGAAGATGTCTTGGAGCAGGGTAGAGGGAGGAGAGGCAAGGCTTCCGCAGGGTGATCAGCTTGCCTTCCACATGGCCAGCAGGGGGGTTTATATAGGAGTTGATGGCGCCATCTGCAGGAGGATATAAGGCTGGAGGTTGTTGAAGGGAGATAAGGATAACTCAAGAAAGGTTGAGGATAATAAGGATAACCCATAGTTGGTTGTTGAGGATGATTGTGCGCCAACTAGAAAGAGGGGGAGAGAAAGTGCGCACCTTCTCCTACTTTCAAGGAGGTGTGCGCACATGACATGTGGCAAAAAGGCTGGTTCGGCCAGGACTTAGATGAGGATAGGCTTGGTTAGTTGTAGGATTAGTTAGGATGAAGATAAACCAAGGGAGTGGTTGAGGTGATAAGGATAAGCTATGGGAAGTTGAAGTGGTTGAGGATGAGATAATGATAAACCAAAGAGAGATAAAGTTAGTTGGGAAAGTCTTGCACACCCTCCCCTACTTTCTAGGGCTATTTGCACTCATCAGATGAGGGAGGATGGTAGGTTCTGCCAAGACAGGTTGGGTTAGTCTATCTTGGGTTAGGTTTAACCCTGGTTTGATCAGAGTGCTCCCGATCCAATGGCTAGCATTAATTCTGGCCAAAACCAATTAAATAAATCCCTTCAAAAAATTCCAGATCACGCCCTGATGGCCATTGATCTTATGCTCCATCATGATGTGTGGTTGAGATCACTTGAATTGCAACGGACCTCCTGATTTAGCTAGTTTCTCCAATCGGTGCGATCTCGGCCGTCGATAATGCCGAAACTGTAATTGAGTGCAATTACCTTCTCCCATTGGCAAAATTTATTTTTCATGCATCAATATTCATGAGATCAAAGTTTTGGGTCATGAAAATTGAAATTTTCAGCCCATGGGTCGATCTGGAGCTAATCGGACCATTATGCCCCTTGTGCGACAACATACGGCTTTCCGTCCGGATTTGCTCTTTTTTGCATATCTCTTCATCCGGGGGTCATATTTTCGATCCGTTTCGAACATTGCCTAGCTCTATCCAACCTTGACAATGTGGTAAAGTTGGAATTCCATGTTAGAGTCCCAATTTGTCCCAAAGTGTCGGGGGCAAAATGGTCATTTCGGCCTTGTAGTGTTCGTTTTCCATGTTTTGGGCACCGTTGCGAAGCTCTTGACCGGGACTATGCAATGAGCACATTATCTTGGCCATTTGTAGCATGTAAAGCCATGCCAAGACATTTCCAAAGCCTGTTTACATCATCTATTCATGAATTTTCCAAATCTGGGTCAGATTTTTTGCACCGGCTTCGGCATTGTTGAAATTTGTATCAAGCAAGCTAAGCAAAAAATTTGATGCCAACAGAGTGAGATCTCAAAGAAAGGAACCAACTTCACAAAATGGTGGGATATGATCGTCGGTGGGAGCAGACATTGTATCACCCTATACATGCAACAGGTAATATTTACCCTATTTTTTTAGTTGTCAACATATATATTTAATTGTTTAATGACATGCAAGTTATGTTATGCATGATATTTTTTTCAATTCAAGATATGTTTACTTTTTTGCCTTCAATGTATCCAATGAGCTTCTAGAAGGTGTCAAGTCCGAAGATGTTTGTAGATAATGATCGTTTATTGATAATGTGTAATAAGTTGTATGACTATAGGTTAAGGTCAATTCATTTTGAGATGTCTAGAACATGAAAAGCAATTATGTTGAAAAGTCCTAGTATATATCTTTCGTTTCTTATATTTGACGCTTTCTAACACTAATGTTTTTAGAGTACTCTCTTGTAGTTGACTAGTGGATCAATCATGGCAAAGCAGTAGGGTATGAAGACTTAGCATCATTTGTAATAAGAGTTCTGAACCAAACAACATTAGCATTAGGATCTGAAAAAATTGTTTGACGGTTCAGCCTTACATATATAAAACAGAGAAATATGTTGACATTAGAGGGGCTAGAGCAATTAGTTTACTGCAACATGAGGTTGAAGCTTAAGAACTTGTAGAGATTGAAGGATAATTAAAAGGAGTAGAGATAGAGAGATGAAGCAATAGGTAGGTGAAGGTGAAGTCAATTTGTCACCATAGCCGACGAAGACATTGATTTGGGCATGATGTATGACGAGCAAAATAACATTATAAGCGTAGGTCAATGATCAATAAGGATTAAGACAACTTACATTCAATGTAGATGACCGAGCTTGGGTTAAAGGATAGCTTGACAATGTACCACTATCTGAGAAATTTCAAATTCCTTCATTACTGACAAAGAGACAAAACCCTGGAAAATCTTCATGCCAAATTAAGAAATCATTTGGTAAAGGTAAACATGTTATAATATTACAGATGAAGATACAATTGACAAGACCGAAGAAGACACACTAGAGTCAAATATATGAGTTCAGTATCAGAAGTTCAATGATTCAACTTCGTACAGTGGTAATGATAGATCGTTCGACAATAAAGGAGCAACAATTGTCCAAGGAGGTCTACAAATCTAGATATACAACTTTCACTAATGCACTTCACAACCGAAGAGCAATACATATATGTAACACATGATCGAGATCATTGTGTGGAAATGAGGCGGAAAAGACACCCAACGAGGTAGTCCCTTTGAAGGTCACTATAATTATTGTTATAGACTTGAGTCATCTCAAGATTCTTGGGTTTCTACGCTTTACCAAGAGAGTTATGAGATATCTTAAGAGAGTTTTGGATATGCGAGTTCCATATATTCCACCCATGATGGTTATAGGGATGAAGATTGGTGAGATTATCGTAAGACAATTGAAGGAGGAAGTGTGTAGTACAATCAACATGTATACCTTTTCATTGATATGTACTATTTCCAAATATCTTGGAGAGAGTATATAAGTTGTGTAGAACAACACTAAAATGTAAGATTTGAATAGAAATGACAACTTTTTGAGTTACATTTTATGTAATTTTTATTTTGTGATTGTTTTCAATTTTTTCTATCATTTTTTTTTGAATTTCAGATCTTTATTAGGTCCAATCGGACCCGAGTCGAGTACTCAAGTTAGGATATGATGAGCAACAAGATACGCAGTTGGGCAGGTAGGATGTAGGTGCAGTTGACTCCGCCTAGGCATGAAGCTCTCTAAGCTATATGGTGGTTTTGTAGTTGTCAAGGCAACTAAGACACTTAAGAGTTAAGACATTCAAGAGTGTCAATTCTATTTTGGTGACAAGGCAAACACTTAGATGTCACCTAGATACTAAAATTAGATGTTTATATATATACGCACATATGTATCTATATATACTTATATACAAATATATAATCATATGTTAATACTTTATATATTTATATATATGTATGAACACATATAAGTACAATTATATTGAATGTGTTTGTGTGCATGCATGTAAATGTGTTTTTATTTTTGTAATTATGTATGTGTGGTCTTGTATTTTTGGGAAAGAGTTAATCTTGATAAACTAAGTGAGAGAGAGAGAGAAAAGAGGGTTAAAATAGAACTTTATAAATTTTAAATGTATAACATATTTATAATAAAAAAATTTAAACATACGTAATAGTATTAGTGATGGTGAAATATGTTGATTTGCATACATTATCATTAAATATGCACCATAAATTGAAAATCACTCCTTCTTGGGGATATCCAGGGGTAACATCCCAGGAAAAAAAAGTTTGGTCATGTAGAAAGAACTTGGGGCACCAGGGTTTTCGAGCATCACTGAGTCTGAGAATTCAGAACACTACACTGCTAGCGGGGAAGATGATAGCTTGTGATGCCGCTACCTTCTGTAGTAGCTTGGCTAGCCTTATGGAAACTAGCTTTGCCTTGGATCTCAGATGCCTCTTCAGATCTCTAATATCATGAGAACTCTCCAAGATGGAAGCCTATGGTTCTAACCAAGGTAGGTGGGGTCGGGAGTCGGGACCCGGTTGGTTGGACCCAAAATCGACCCGGGTTAGCCGAGGTCGAGACTCGGGTCGGGTCGGGGTCGCAAAAAATAATAATAAAATAATAATAAAATAATAAATTTAAAACATTTACGGGGTCAGGTCTTGAGGTCGGGACCGGGTCGGTCGGCCCAAAAACTGATCGGGTCGGGTCCAGGTCGCGACCCCGCATTCCATAGTTCTAACCAAGGAAGAATGGGTCGCAAGTCGCAACCCAGTCAGACTCATTCTTTTAATATTTTTTTTAAAAATATAAAAATAGCAAAAAAGCAAAAAAATCATAAAAATTCTGGAAAAACAAAATACATGCACTAGAAAAATTCATTCATTTTATATAAATTTTTTACGTTCTACATCTTATATATAAGCTATGTAATCTTCCCATGTCATTGTAGAGTACATAGTATGGTTCCTATAGACATGAATGTTATACTTGACACTCCCCCGTGCAATTATCCTAATATCGTAATCGGGTCCTAAAAAACCGTCAAGATAACTATCAAAGGGGGAGTGGATCGAAGTGTCAAATAATGATCCATGATTCATCTCATAATGCTTGTAGTCATATGTAAGGAACTAAGAGTTTTGGAATGAATCATACCCATAGGTGGACTGTCTATAGTATTGATCTCCACCCTCTGGGTGTATTGTGCTCCTCCACCTTGCAGTCTCGCACCATGGTCTATGTCATGGGTCGTGTGTGTGTACTACTCTTCTCCAATGAAGCATTAAGTCGTTGTAGGAGCTGTCCCCACATTTGTGGACCTATGACCGCCTGAAGCGGTGCCTCCCTCGTACTCCACTCCACCGTCGTTGCTCTTTGATATTGAATCATCCAAAGTTTAGTACTGGACTCTGATGTTCAGCTCCAGAGTGTCTTCTTACTCATCGTCAATTGTCTTTGCTTCTGCTATGTCAAGTGGATCAGTCAAAACCTGTTTAACCTTTTTCTTACTTTACGCACCCGTGCTAGATCCTTCTCCTATCTTCCGTCTCTTCACCAAGGAGGACAAAATTTGAAATTCCCAGGCGAGAGGGACGTTGTTGAGCACTCCTTCAGCATATTATCGATCTTTTGGGTCAAACTCATGTTCATCCATCCCTTCTTGGTCGTTCACCCATGTTCCTAATGGATTTCTCTCATCAATAATTTAATCCCTTGGTTTCTCAACTTGACCTCCCAAGGTTGCTAATCTCCATCTTTGTTTTTCTTTCTGATTTTGTTTGATTCTTTTTAAATTCTTGAGTCTCATATTGTAATGACAATACATAAGGTGCTCAAGTCCTCTAGAAGTCATGTTATTTTTTTTCTTTGTATGAATCAAGTTGAATATTCACCAATTTCGCTCATAGCCGGATGCTGAAGTGGTTTGGCTAAACACTATGATGGTTACATCCGCCAAGCCTTCGTAGCTTGGTGCTTTGCTATGGTCCATCCATCAATCAATTATTTAAGAGATAATTAAGTTCAAGAATCAATTTAAATTCTGATTAAGGCATCGATAGATACATACCCGGACGTAGGAGCATGATAGCTTGCTCCACTCTTGATGTACCAAAATGAAACATCCACATTCTGTAGTCATACATCTTCTTGCAGGTGATAATTGACCAGTCGTCATCATTGAGCATCCTACTGATGATGCTCTTGACATCAACAAGTAGCTTGTTCATTATCTTAAACCGTTGACTATAGCAATAACAAGGGTTTAAGAAATAACCTAACAATATACACATATTCAAATAGGTTAACTTAATACATGGCAAATCAAAAGAGACTATTCAAATAATGAGAGATTTGCTTAAAGCATGTTGACTCGAATGACAAGTTAGATTGAATGAATATTAGTACTCAGAATGTGCACAATAATAGTTACATGGTCCATCCACCACCAATTAGTTACATGAAATAGAACAAAGTGTTAAGAGATAATTAAGTTTAAGAATCAATTTGCATTCTAATTAAGACACCGATATGTACGTACCCAGACCAAGGAGCATCATAGCTCATTCCACTCTTGCTATGCCAAAATGAAACATCCGTATTCTATAGTCATACATCTTGTTGCAGCCTTGTAGGCGATAATTGACTAGTCGTCGTCACCGAGCATCCTACTAATGACGCTCTTGACATCAGCAAGTAGCTCATTCATTATCTTGAACAGTTGACTGTAGCAATAATAAGGGTTGAAGTAGTAACCTAACATGATAGACATATTCAAATAGGTTAACTTAAGACATGACAAATAAAAATAGACTATTCAAACATTGAGAGATTTACTTAGAGTATGTTGACTCGAATGACAAGTTAGATTGAATGAATATTAGTACTCAAAATGTGCACAATAATAGTTACATGGTCCATCCACCACCAATTAGTTACAAAAAATGAAACAAAGTGTTAAGAGATAATTAAGTTTAATAATCAATTTGAATTTTGATTAAGGCACCGATAGATATGTACTCGGACTTAGGAACATGACAGCTCGCTCCACTTTTGTTGTATCAAAATGTAATGTCCACATTCTGTAGTCATATATCTTGTTACTGGCGATAATTGACCAGTCGTCATCATCGAGCATCCTACTGATGATGCTCTTGACATCAACAAGTAGCTCATTCATTATCTTAAACCATTGACTATAGCAATAACAAGGGTTGAAGAAATAACCTAACAACATACACAAATTCAAATAGGTTAACTTAATACATGGCAAATCAAAAGAGACTATTCAAACATTGAGAGATTTGCTTAAAGCATGTTGACTCGAATGACAAGTTAGATTAAATGAATATTAGTACTCAGAATGTGCACAATAATAGTTACATGGTCCATCCACCACCAATTAGTTACATGAAATAGAACAAACTGTTAAGAGATAATTAAGTTTAAGAATCAATTTGCATTCTAATTAAGACACCGATATGTACGTACCCAGACCAAGGAGCATAATAGCTCATTCTACTCTTGCTATGCCAAAATGAAACATCCGTATTCTATAGTCATACATCTTGTTGCAGCGTTGTCGTCATCACCGAGCATCATACTGATGACGCTCTTGACATCAGCAAGTAGCTCATTCATTATCTTGAATAATTGATTGTAGCAATAATAAGGATTGAAGTAGTAACCTAACATGATAGGCATATTCAAATAGGTTAACTTAAGACATGACAAATAAAAATAGACTATTCAAACATTGAGAGATTTACTTAGAGTATGTTGACTCGAATGACAAGTTAGATTGAATGAATATTAGTACTCAAAATGTGCACAATAATAGTTACATAGTCCATCCACCACCAATTAGTTATATAAATTGAAACAAAGTGTTAAGAGATAATTAAGTTTAATAATCAATTTGAATTTTGATTAAGACATCGATAGATATGTACTCAGACTTAGGAACATGGCAGCTCGCTCCACTCTTGTTGTATCAAAATGTAATGTCCGCATTCTGTAGTCATATATTGCGATAATTGACCAGTCGTCCTCATCGAGCATCCTACTGATGATGCTCTTGACACCAACAAGTAGCTCGTTCATTATCTTAAACCGTTAGACTATAGCAATAACAAGGGTTGAAGAAATAACCTAACAACATACACATATTCAAATAGGTTAACTTAATACATGGCAAATCAAAAGAGACTATTCAAACATTGAGAGATTGGCTTAGAGCATGTTGACTCGAATGACAAGTTAGATTGAATGAATATTAGTACTCAGAATGTGCGCAATAATAGTTACATGGTACATCCACCACCAATTAATTACATGAAATGAAACAAAGTGGTAAGAGATAATTAAGTTTAAGAATCAATTTGAATTTTGATAAAGCATCGATAGATATGTACTCTGACTTAAGAACATGATAGCTCACTCCACTCTTGTTGTACCAAAATGAAATGTCCACATTTTGTAGTCATATATCTTGTTACAGGCGATAATTAACCAGTCGTCATCACTGAGTATCCTACTAATGATGCTCTTGATATCAACAAGTAGCTCATTCATTATCTTGAACCATTGACTGTAGCAATAACAAGAGTTGAAAAAATAACCTAACAACATACACATATTCAAACAGGTTAACTTAAGACATGGCAAATCAAAAGTGACTATTCAAACATTGAGAGATTTGCTAAGAGCATGTTGACTCGAATGACAAGTTACATCGAATGAATATTAATAATCAAAATGTGTACAATAATAGTTACCCTGATATCTATGTCAATCACCTTTTATTAGAGCAAAATAGGAGAAGGAACATTTGGGCCATAAGAAATACAAGATTGCATAAAAAATATATAGGTAAATTGACGAATCATTGAGCAAAGACAGGCAGATAAGCTAGCATAGATTGAAAGGCCACTTGAAGAAAGGGGTTATGTTTCTCTAAGCGTATCACCTATAAGAGGGAGTGATGAGATTTGGAATGTGGAGCTCAAGATACGTAAGCCATTTCCACATTTAAGGTCAATTAATGGATCAACTTACAAGTTTGCTTTTACCTCTGTCATTAACTAAGTACATGATGTGTTTCATATTTCCATGTCAAGAAAGT
This sequence comes from Cryptocoryne crispatula var. balansae, assembly GCA_036172225.1. Lineage (NCBI taxonomy): Eukaryota > Viridiplantae > Streptophyta > Magnoliopsida > Alismatales > Araceae > Cryptocoryne > Cryptocoryne crispatula. The sequence continues at coordinate 29,843,444 of CM069935.1, forward strand.
ATGATGTAAATCATTCTCAAATATTGTATTGCATGTAATTGTAGATGTCACCGGCCTTAAAAGCATTTGAATATTTAGTTTGAATAACAAGTGAAAAGCAAGTTTTGAGGGATAAAGATATTCCATTGGTTAAAATGGTGTAGTGTAATCCAAGGAAGGAAGGGTCAGGGGTCAGGCTGAGGTTGGTCAGTTCCAAAACAGACCCGGTGGACTAGGTTGCGACCTAGTCCGACTCAATTGAGAAATTAATCTTTTTTAAAAGGTAAAAAATATAGAAAAATACAAAAATATAAAAAATGCTAACAATTCAAGAAAAATTGAGGATATTACTAGGAAAAAAATCAATCATTTCTATTCGAAGCTTACATTTATTGTTCTTTTACATAATTTACATACTCTCCTCGTGATATCTGGAAAGAGTACATAACATTGAACATATATATATATAATAATTATCATTGTCTCGTACAATCATTCCAAGATAAGATCCTAAGGATCCACCATAACTATCATACATCAAGTGTATGGAAATGTCTGATAAAGATCTCAACTACTATTTGGTGGGGACACCAGACTACAGGATAAATTTGAGTATTTTAGAAAAATTTACAAGCGTTGACCCCGGCAGTTAGAGGCCATCCGGCTTGATGAGGGAATTTCATAGAGTTCAATTTTATCTTGATCTTAATTTTTGGCCGGCCCGTCAACTGAACACTTTTGCTTTTCGTTTGTTTTTCTCTTTTCTTTTACCTTTTTGGGCCTTAGTTGGGCCATCAGTGCCCAGACCGTGGTTACTCCTCCTTTTTGACCCAGCAATTTTGGCATATTTTCGTTACGTCCATGTCTTTTATTTTTTTGGCATCTTCCCCGGTTGGCTTGGCTATATAAGAGCCTGCTCGGGCTACTGTACAGGACAATAGATGGAATTGAAAAAATATACACGCTGGTTAATGCATTGGCTACTGTGTCCTTAAGGCGATTGAGGGATCATCTGGCGTCCGAGGCGATTGTGTGTCGATGGCGATGCGTGAGGGTCTTTTCGCGTTGTCCGCTCCTCTCTCTTCGGGCTCCAGCATAGTGATGGTGTTGGCGGGTTCACCGCTCCGGTGTTCGTCCTCCCCGTTTGGTTGGTTGGGCTGCTCGGCTGTTCTGGCTTCTGAAGAGGGATGCGACCTTCTCTTCTTCCTCCCCATCTTTGTCTTCTTCGGCAGTCAGCAAAGCGCATTACAGTTTGTTTATAGTCGGTTCTCAGTTTTTCCGTGGTTCTTGTGACGCTAAAAGATGGTGCCGCATCAGATCTAAGGATTTCCTTCCTAGATCTACTATCTCTCAGAGTAGATCTGCCCCGTCGGGTAGTCTCGCTGGTTATCCGAGAGTGAGAACCCATCTCTGGCCGGTATTGCTGAGACCTTTTTTTCTGATTGTGTTTATTCGGAGGAGTTTCTGTCCTCCCGGTACCTCTCCCCCCTTACATCTGGGTATCTGAGGCATTTCCCGACGGTCGTCCAGCCAACTGGCTGTAGTAACAGGGCTTGATATCGAATCTGGTCCTCCCCGAGTCCCGCGCAAGGTTGTTATCGGGATGGCCTAGAACGACAAAGCTGATTCCGTGGTAAACGGTTGTTATCTTTATAACATTCAATCTTTTGCTAATATTTTCTGTCGGCGACTGTAGCCTTCCTATTTCTTCAATCTTCTGTTATGATTCGTTATGATGGATGCACTAGCGTTTGATCTATGCGCTGAGTTTTCTGACGAGGGTATTAGATGATGATGAAGGATGTCAAGAACTAGATGGTCAGTGAATGGTCGGCCACCAGGTTGTGAGCCCCAGTTGGGACGATCATTTATCCGACACTGATTCAGTTCACCCGGGATTGCTCCAACATGGAGGTAACCTTCACATGGCCGATATCCTCGGCGTAAGCCAGTGAGTGAGCAGATGGAAAGGTGTTAGTCCTGGCAAATTACTGCCACTTAACGTGACATCCGCTGACTCTCAGAAGCCGTGATGACTGTACTGAGCTTCTATCGGCTGTGTCTGTGACCAGTTTCCTGGCTTGGTCCGTTGGTATTTCTTCTCTTATGGTTTTCACTTGAGGCTGGACCGATCAGAGTTCAGTTCGGATACTGCAGGGGCTGGATCCGCTGGATACAGGTTCAGTTCCTTCACTGCAGGCTATTCGGTACAGAAACTGAGTGGTCGGCGTCATTCTTTGAGGTATTTCCTGTCCAACTTCACTTGGAAAAGGTCCCCCCTTCTGGTTTATTATCTTTCATTCAATCATGCCATGTTAAGTGAGTAGGGCCTAGCTATAATTTCCTGCTAATTGCTGTGGAGTAAGAATTGATTAGGCATGTGAGTAATCCCAGCTTGGGTAGTTCTTTTTTCCTGTCATAATTGATTGCTAGAGCAGATCCTGGACATCTCAAATAGTTCCAAAATGGTATTATCTCCTTCCATTTGTCATGTACCTGATTTTTCCAGTGACTAGTCTCGCAATTTCTAGATGAGTAACTTCTTTGTGTAGAGCTTCTTCTGAATTCCTATAATAGTCGTTATATTGAGCATGTTCTAGTTAGTTCTCATGCATTGATCCTGTTTTTTTTTTTTTGCGCGCGCGGGGGGGGGGGATGTTCTTGTTCTTTTATGGGTCTCGGTAGATCTTTTTCATCCAACAAATTTGTTTTGTGCCTCTTTGGATATTCACGAGCTACTCCATTAATGCGTTCTGGAGCTTCCACAGCAAGAAAGAGAAGATTTTTATGATTTGGTTGACAGTCCAAGTCCTCCTTCATTTATCAACCTGCCATGGAGAATAAAATGAAGAAGTGATCTCAAATTGAGAGTACAGCTTGTTACTGCAAGAGGGATTACTGGCTCCTTGCTTCATATAGAAATAGCAAGATAGTTAGAAAGAATGACTAGGTGAAGGCATGGATTGCAGAATCGGTCGAATCAGATCGGAATTGGCTGATTTCATAATCAAATCAATCGATTTTGATTTGATTCTCGCTTGAAGGACCAACTCTGACATGAATTCCATCAGAATCGGTATGAATCAGTTGAATTAGATAGGAATCAGAATCTTGATTTTTCTAATATTTTTTAAAAAGATTCAGATAGAATCGGTCGTAGGTTTGAATTGGCCGGAATTGGTCCGTATCAGCCTGAATCAGAATCGGAATTAAAAAAAGTAAAAAAATATTGAATTTGGATTGGTTTTTCTTCTTGAGAATCAATCCCTACCAAATCGGTGACTAATTTCGATTCGGAAATCCTTAGATGAATGAGATGGAGCTCATTATAGTTACCAGCATACAAAACAATAGGCAAATTTTCCGAACCTTTCTAAGTCAAACATCTACTCTAATAAGCACAACTAATGAACTATAATAGTGAAGAATGATATATCTGTCTCTCTACTGACCTGGTTGACCACAAATCTTTTTCATTTAAGTTTGGTCAAATGAGTTATTCTACTTTGCAGCAAGAGAAACAAACTTCTACTTAGGGCACGGTGCTGTTAAAAGTGGTCAAGCTGTCTGCCTGATGCCTAAGTGAGGTGAGGTGGCTCCTTGCTGCCTCGACTCAGGCCAAACTGCCTAATGGTTGCCCCTGCTTCCACTGGCACTGACATGGTGCTCTGTCTTAAGATGCAGATCTACAGATCTTCATCTTTCACCCTAAATTGGGCAGGGGAGATGCAGGGCTGCCTGCCAACCTCCTGGCTGCGTGCTTACCAAGATTGCTTACCCATTGCCACCTCTCCAGCTGTCCCTTATCTCCTCTGGCTTCCTCTCTCCCTGCCTGTCACCATATTCTCCTCAGCTTCTTTTCAAGGAAAGTGGAATCGGAATCAGCCAATGGATCAACCAATGTTGATCCAATCCAATATTGTATTGTAACAACATAATTGGCTAATTCAATGGGAGAAAAACCAATCTGGAAGCGGTGTGGATCGGTTCTTCAAAAAATCGAAAAAAAAAACACTTATTGGCACCTAAATCTGATTTTGGTTTAATCATAATCTTTTGGGGTCAGAATCAGCCCGAAATGAAGTGCTAAGGGGTGGATAAGATGCTGCTGCTGAACACCATGCTGGTTGATTCCGGAAGGGAATTGGATTATGGTGACTAATTTGACTTAAATCAGCCCAATCCAAGCCAATTTGGGCTATTCTGGTCGAATCCTGTAGGAATCTGGGGTGGATCAGTCTCCCTCTCCCAACTCAGGTTGGCTTATGCTGATCCAATTCAAGAATTAGCCGATTCCACGAACTGAAGGTAATGGAGTGAGGTGGTGCAACCACCTCTTGCATTTATAGTTGTCAAGGCACCCGCCTATGCGGCCGCAAGGCGCTTTTCTAGTAGTGCCTTGTTAGGGCACCTCGCATGCATAGTTGTCAAGTCGATCCGTGATTCGTGGATGCCAATTTAATAATATTGTAAACAAATTCCATTATCACTTATACTATTATATATGGTTAAGATTTGTGACTATGAGTATATGTTGTATGCTTAAAACTTAAGTTCTCTCTTAATCCTCTTTTTTCTCTCACCTTGATATTAGCTCTTTCCCATAAGATATTTATCAATATATTCATAATTATAAAAATAAATTTTTTTTACATAAATATGTATACATGTATATATGATTGCATATATACATAAATATATATAGTATTAATATCTAATTATATATTTGTATATATGTATATACACATACATACAATATATATGTAAACATCTAATGTCACCTCCTTGACCGCCTAGGTGGCGCCTAAGCGGCTGCCTTATCGCCTATGCAGATTTGGCACCTTTTAACATCTTAGACGTCTTATCACCTTGACAACTATGATTGCATGTGACTACATGGTTATAGGATCTTATTTCTATCTTTAAAGTGACAATGTTGATAGCTCATCTTATAACTGGGTTATTTTGTTACTAAAGCGGGTCACATCACATACCATGTTTGGTGAAACACAGCCAGTTATGTTTCCTTATTCTTAATTGTTGAGTTGCTAAACTAAGAGGAAATTTAAAATATCAGTTAGTTCTCCAGATTGTGGAAATTTTATTCCTCAGCGCAGCTAAAGTTTCAGGTATATAGCCCATTTAAAACAAATGCGTAGAAAGGTTTTAGATAAAATCCTACAGTGCATGAGTAGTTTAGTAGGGCATTTCACATCACATGAGCCAACATATTATCATAACATTTTTTACTATTAATGGAAAAAAGTTATTACTTTTCTGTTAGTCCAGGCATTCCTGTTGCTCTTTTTTTCCTTACCATCAAAGGGAAGGATGTTCTAATGTATTGGCTGCATGAAGGCATTTGCAAGTAAAATGGCCTTTTGAGGTGCAAAACGATGTAGGCAGGAAAAGGAATGCATGTGCAATTGTGCATACCTTTTCACTCCAGGAAGGTGGTAACTAAGGCAATATAAGAAGCAAAACAATTTGAATTTTAAAATTTTGCAAACCTGAAGTTTACTGTTTAGACCTCTTATTGCCCAATCTAACATTGCTCATCAAACATAAATCACTTGCCTCTTAGAAAACATCAAGGTGCAGGAATATGCCGTTGATCTATATAATTCACGGCCTGACTGGGTTTTGACATCCTTCAGTATGCTTTTCTGAGGTGATGGTTGCTGTGTTCAGGTAGCTGCCCATTATTTTGAGGAAGGGAATGTACAGTTAGACACCAAGAACGGATGCAAGGATTCTACCATCTTCCAGGTTATTGAGAAAGAATCTTACGTTATTTTCATGGCAATGATCAACTTAAGCCTCTTTCATTCATTCAGAAACCGCATTCAACACTGCATTATTTTATGATGTCTCATTATTTGAATTTCTGTGTAGCCCATTCATTTTATCAGCTATTTGTTTATCTTTTTATTTTGGCATAGCTTTTTCTGAATGGGCCTTCTTTTTAAGAGAATGTTGAAGCCTGAATGTGCGTACCTAGTCTTTTTGTCACGTTCAATATATATGTACATATATGTATATACTGTCATGTTGTTCAATTGGTAAGTGAATTTGTCTTTATTTTTAAACCTGGATAGTATAGGAAGTTTGTTTTTGTCTCCCACTGGATTTCATTTATGTGCATTGATAAACCTTCTCAACTATTTTAGCCAGTATCAATTGTATGACACTTGTGAGCACAAAGAGAGGACGCTAGGTTAAAACAGCAATAGGTTCAATACCGATGCCTTCGACAAAACAACATAAATGTCCTAGCTTATCATAATTTAACCAGCGTGCAAAGTTTTATCTTGTCGGGGATGGACTGAAAGCATAGAATTATAGGCAACTTTGGCTAGTCTGGGTATATTTTTATTATCAGTTTAGGAAAGCAGTGAGCTGCATGAGCTAGTTTTGTACATTCCCTAGGGTGCTGCTATGTGATGGCTGGTTTTTGCCCATAGATCTTTGTTTGAGTTAACCAATTTCTTTTTCTTTGAATCAGCTCACCATTCTTTTTGAAATGTTTGACATCAACATGATAAAATTGGAGGTTAAGAAAGATCCTACTAGCAGTTTATGGTGAAGTAGAGGAAAATTATCATTCAGCTTGCTACCTGTCGGTGGGTGCAGTAGAGGAAAATTTAAAATTCTTCCTCAGGTTTCCTTTTGTTCTCTTAAACTTTTAATCTTAACCACAATTTGTTTGCAACCAATTATTTTTTAAAATTAAATGAGTCAGTCTCCATGTAGCTTAAACAAGGTTGTATGCTCCCACTTACTTCATCACTCATTTTTAGTATTTAGAATATATTAGCTTGGATGAGTTAATAGCTGGGCATTTCTTGGCAGTCACCTGAAGACTCTGCAGTTGCTGTAGTAAACATGATTCGCCACCATGAAACAGAATATGTGGCATCCCTCGAGGTCCTCTCACATCTTTTTATATCATTTTGAATATGTTAATGGAACAAGTTATTTATAGGCACCTTAAACGTTTTGGCAGGCATCGTACCATAATCTACCAGACACAACCTTCAAGGTACGTTTAATATTTTCAATCATGGTGAAAATCAGTTGTTAGAGAAAGTACCGAAGTGGTGATGAGGCATTTTGTCAAAGCTTTATGAGTTGTGAGCCTCTACTAAAAAAATGCTAAATGTGCACAAGAAACAGATATATATACAATATCTATTAGCAGTTGTCCCAACGTCCAAGTTCCAAGACCATCCACAATTTGACGCGTACAATATCAATTAACTTAATTAAATATTACTAGATAAGTTAGCATAAAGAGAAATAACAAAAAACCAAGATATTTCTCGATTGATCAATATTCAATTACCTCCAATTCTCCACAACCATGACTTCTGTAGATCATCAAATGAAAGAGTTGGACTTTATGGTGGCATCTTCTTTGTTCTTAAAGCAGTTAGTGAGGGATAGCAGGGTCAATGAAAGCATGTCTGGTACCCACTTCCTTTTTTTTCAACACAAGGTCGCAAGAAAAAATGTGGGATGGGAGGGGAACAAGTCAACAAACCTTCCTGCTGCCAGATAAACATAAGCCTAAGATCTGATTGGGACCCTGACACCTTTAGATGATGCCCAAGGCACCACCTTTTTAACATTAAACACATGCTATATTATGTTTCTGGTTCCATTGGAGATGGTAATCATTGGATGGAAAGTTCGAAACACCAAAATTTCCTTTGTAAACAACCTTTTGAACTTGCACACGTACTATATAATCTTCATTCTGCTTCCCAAGACTAATGAAGCTGTAAAGAGAACTATCTTGTATCGGTATAACAAATCATGCCTTGCATATCTGCGTTTAGCTGCCGGCTTGCTTGGCTTTGAAATTTCCCTACATACTGTGATGCTCGTCTGACTGATAATGCAGGATTTGCGCAGGAAACTTCCTGTCACGCGCACTTTGTTTCCTTGGCACAACACTTCGCAATTCAGCCTAACGAGGGACATCACGAAAGAGCTTGGAATTGGAAAATAGTAAAAGCAAAGGTGTATGAACTTTTTCATCAAATATATTAGTATCTAATATTCGTGATAGTTTACTACCAGTAAAGCTTTCTTCTCATTATCATACGCTGAAGGGCCGAGAAGTTCCAACTCATTTCCGACTGAATGTGGAATTTTCTCAATTAGGTCGTGTTACCCTCTTTTGAGTTCATAAACACCAACCCCATGCTTGGAAGGGAAATATGGGTCGTCTACTGAACCAATAGAGATGCAGATCTAGGCTTCAGCGGGCAACGATTTTTGCAAAACAAAGTGGGGAGCAAAGCAAGATGCAAGGTTCAAACCTCAAAATTCTTAAGGGGCTGTTTGGTACAAGATTAATTAGGAGATGAACCTGGTTTATCCTCAAATTTTAGGGGTTGAATCAGCCAATGAGGTTTATTCCTTAAAAATTCCGGTACCAAATGGGCCGTAAAAGCTTAACTTCAGTAACAAAGCAAGAAGGTTCGAACGTCAAAAATCATAAAAGCTTTTCAAAACGAGGGGTGTTTGAACAGCTCAACTCAACTTAAGCATTAATGTCAAATTATTTGAGGTTATTATATGAAGTCTCTTTCTCTAGTTATGTCCATTCTGAATTTTTTCTTAAGAAATATCTAAATTATTTTAATCATGTTGAGCTATCTTTCTTAACTCAGGCCTGTCTTATCTTTTTAAAAGAATTGTGAAGTTATGATTTTTATATTATTTTATTTTAAGTACTTGTAATTTATATTTAGTATTACATATGTTTCTTAAAAGATATATGAAAATATTTTTTATATTCTAATTACTTATAACTTGTGTTTGCTGTTATATTTGCTTTTTGTATTATCTTATGAAAATCACACTATTTCTATTATACATTCTGTCAATCTTGCGTACAAAATCAATTTCATATTTTTTTATTAAGATGGATCTTTGTGACAAGTATTTTCGTACATATTATCGAACTTGGACATTCTCAGGTGTATATATATGCATATATGCCTTTATATTTTGTACCCAAAATTTTGGAATTTAATATATGGGTGACAAAAAGAAATTTAATATATGATATTCTGTTTATTTTCCGTTCCTTACTTGACTAAGTGTTTGACCGAATTGTTTGAGCGAAGCTTTGACCGTATTTATAAAATTAAAATCTATTTTACACTGCAATCTATTTCTAAGCTCCTTTATGAAGTTACAATTTAAATATCTACGAAGTTGACTCGTCTAATGCTTGGATGAAGTTTGATTTTTGCTTATTTAATATACTTATTCATTATTATATTTTTTTAAATATTTTTATTGAATTCTTAAAAAACATTTAACGAGATAATTAAGAGAGTACTTCATGCAAGCTTCGTCTAGCCGAGTAAAGATCTATTTAAATTCAGCTCATTAACAAGTCAAGTTTTGTTGTTGTCAAACGTGTTTAACCATTGGCTAGTTTGCAAAACCAAGCTGCTTTCGTCTGTAAATCGCGAAAACATCGAGTGATCGAGTGCGGTGTGTTGATGTTATGACCGGGTAATAAACTTTCCCTGATTGATGAAGTTCCGTAGAATAACAAACATGCGAAACTAGGAGCATATAAACTCATCCAAAATTACCATCCAAATAAAATCTAATTCCAGAGTTATCATTTAGATAGAGAAGCAAATAATATACTACTCCAAATTAAAAAATTAAAGCATGTTACGCCACTTGTTTGTCAGCCAATGCATAGTGTCTGTGTTAGACATCAATACAAGATCCCCACCCCCACCTTTTTTGTCATCACAGAAAATAGCCACCAAGTAGAGTCACCCAAGGTAGGTGGGGTCGGGGTCGAGATTGGGTCAGTTGGGTCCAAATCGACCTAGGTCGAGTCAGGGTTGACTGAGATCGTAATAAAAAATAATATAATAATAATTTTAAAAAATCCATCGAGTCGAGGTTGTGAGATCCAGACCAGGTCGGTCGACTCAAAAACTGACCAAGTCGAACCCAAGTTGCGACCCCACATTCCATGGAGTCACCAACAAGTCTTCAATCATGCATTCATCATAAGAGCAGCCGGTGTGCTGCACATCAAATCTCATGTCTAAGACCAGCTTGGAGGAGCATTGTTGCTAAAGTCGGATCTCAGAAATTTGTTGGGCATTTCTGTCCATGGACTATTGGTCCATCCTTGCTTCAAAACAATCTAGTCGTTCGTTATGATAGACAGTAGATGGTGGTAGTGATACGAGTGTGAGGATTTTGCCAGCCTCAAAGAATGAACCGCCAATTGGATGATGGGAGGTAATGTTAAGGTCAAGAATCAAGATTGGTTGGGCGTTCGGAAGACAACTCCATCATCATCACGTATCTTCCCTTTCAAGTATATTTTCATAAATCAGATGTTGTAGGTAAGTTTAGAAGATTTGGGTAAGCATCATTCCATATGGATTACCCGCTGAAGAGGAGGAAAGATGTTGGCATTCAACTTTTGTCTAGCTCGATACAAAGATGGCATCATCTATCGGGTATAAAAATGTGCCAAGATTGGCACCATCATTTGGGATGTCAAGGGCTTCGGTCTGACATGTCTCAAGTGAATTGAAATATAATTCTCCTTACAATGCTAAAGAGCCTTCTGTCTGACATAGATAAGGAAGTAAGAGACGGTGTTTTGATGGAGGACGAGGGTAAGGGTGGCAGCCAAGGGCTGCCATTTCTCACCTTTTCTTCCTCTCTTCTCTTCTTTTCCTTCTCCTGGCGCGGCAGCAAGAGCAGGACCAAGAGGTGTCACCTCCTTCCTTTTTCTTCTTTTTCTCCTTCCTTTTTCCCTCTCCTAGGGATGATGCAGTAGGGTGATGGCTGGGAGCAGCCTTCTATTTCTCCTCACGTTTTTCTCTCTTGGCGGCTAGAGTTTTGGGAGAACGTCGAAGCCCTCTTGTGACTGAAAAGAAGCCTTTTATTTATAAAGGAGTTCGGATCGCCTCGGTCCCCGGGTGAAAGGAATTCCCACAGTCCCCAACCGGGGAACGCCACGTTGAAGCTGGCGTAATGTGCCCCATCTGTCCGGCGGAGTGACATACGGTTAACGGCGTGGAGGTGACGGAGAACAGCGTCGAACGGCCGTCGACGGTCAGGAAGTGGCGTCTAACCGTCCTTTCAGTCCTGTAGCATCGTCATTAATACCTGCATGACCAGTGTGGTGTTTGCACACTCAAGGAATAATATTTTTTTTCTGAACTCGATAACAGTTGCCAAGCACACGGTAGTGGGTCTTCGAATGTAGACTCGTTCGGTAGTGGGTCTTTGAATGCTCGGTAGCGGGTCAATAAGAGCTCGGTAACAGGTCAATGGAACGTCGGTAGCGATTATTCCAATGCTCGGTAGTGGGGGAACGAGGCCTCGATAGCGAAAGATGGGAAACTAAACATAAACATGATCATGACGTTGAAAGTCCTTCGAAGGCACACATGCTTAGATCACATAGAAGATTTCCAGAAATTGAAGCTTCCATTGTGGACGTTGGTGAGAGTAGTGGTATACGACCTAGGCAGCTTTTCCATCTGATGTCTAACCAAGTGGGTGGTAGAAGAAACCTTGGATTCATACACAATGATATGAAGAATTATCTACGAAGTAAGAGACAAAAACAGATGTTAGAATTGGACACCGGAAGATTGCTTCATTATTTTCATTGTAGGCAAGCTGAAGATCCCACCTTCACTTATTCCTTACAAGTTGATAAGGATGACCTCATCACCAATGTTTTTTGGGCCGATTCTAGAATACGTTCGGACTATGAAAGGTTTAGAGATGTACTATGTTTTGACACAACATATAAGACCAACAAGTATGGCCGACCTTTTGCTTCTTTTGTAGGGGTAAACCATCATAAACAATCTGTTATATTTGGTGCAGTTTTACTATATGATGAGACAATCAACACATTTAGATGGCTCTTCAATACGTTTGTAAGTATCATGGGAGGAAAGGACCAAGTACTATCTTAACTGATCAGGACAAGGTCATGAGCAATGCCATAGTGCATGAGTTACCTAGAACTTTTCACAAGATATGTGTATGGCACATATACCAAAATACATGCAAATATTTGAGCCATGTATTTAATGCCACAATCACGTTTAAGAAAGATTTTCATAAATGTATTTACAACTACGAAGAAGATGAGTCATTTTTATAAGCATAGCAAGAGATGTTGTCAACATATCAATTGAATGACAATATATGGCTTAAAGGTTTGTTTGAGGAGAGAAAAAAATGGGCACTAGTGTATGACAGGAATACTTTTACTACAGATATGGTTAGTACACAAAGATGTGAAAGCATTAACAAGGTTCTTAAAGATTACTTCGATATTAGACAAACAATGCGTTTATTTTTTGAGAATTTTAAAAACTTATTGAGGACAGGAGGTATAACCAAGACGTTGCTGATCATAAGATGAGACATACGTTTATAAGACTTGTGGTATAATCAAGGATGTTGGAGCAAGCAATTGAGATATACACCCCGAGGTGTATGAAATCTTTCAAGACCAATATTTGAAGGCCATTGACCTACCATTGTAGACCTCTGATGCCAACACTTTTGTGGTATTTGATGACGACAAGCATTGGCATCATGTGCACATACTTATAGGTGTAGATGTTGTTGCTGAATGTTCATGTAAGAAGTTTGAATTTACTGGTATACTATGTAGGCACGTCTTACGTGTATTCTTACATGTTCAAATTAGAACTATTCTAGCAAATTATATCTTGACAAGATGGACGAGGAGAGCTTGTAAAGTTGACATTGGGACTACCATTATAAAAGACACTAACATCACCGGAGAGAAGAACTTAACTCAAATGAGATACATGCATCTGTTGAGAAGTGCAGTGGAGTTATGTGCAGCAGCAACTAATGGACAAGACAGCTACGAACACTTCCTAACAACTCTAAAGAATGCACAAGAACACCTATCTGAATTCCTTCCACAAGCAGTTGTGGAAACTGGTGGAACCTCAGGTCGTCAATCCAATTACCTTACCATACAAGCAGAACAGGAAGGTTAAAATCAATCCGCGGTTCAGTTAAACTACAGGCCTGAGAAGGGTCAGAGGCGCAAGATGAAATAATGCCTAGAAAAGAGGAAAAATATAAAATAAAAAGATAGGTCCAGCTCACTACTCAATGTTGAACCACCTAGGGATGAACATGAGAGATTAACTAACAACTATGTTATCAGTAGTAAAACACCACATCAGTCCTCACAGGAACCTCGTTTATGTTCTTAGGAGTCATTCAACGTGATGTCGTCTAATGTTATCCATATGGACATCCTTCGGTTTGTGAGCCGACAGTAACTTGTGCATTCTCGACGGTATATCAGCCATGTCTCCAATGTATGTTTCGTATGCTCACAAAATTTAAATTTCCACCTGGTATCAGAGCAAGTCATAGCGGGTACTTGATGTGTTGTTACGGGGGTAAGCAATATATGCTACGAGTTTTTTATCCCAGGAAGCCTGTGATCTTTGTTAGTATAACTTGATTACTTAAAAGTGTGTAGTTAGCTAGATTTTGATCACGATTTTGTATAACGGATGTTCAATGTACTCAGATTACAAGAATGGCCGAACCATGCCCCATTCAATGCTCATATGGGCACGGTACCTGCTCCGTAGGTACCGCTGTAGAAGGAGATGACAACGGTCAGAAATTCTTTTTCTGCCAGGTGAGTTGATGATCAATACTTCTATTGAGCACTAATCAGTTATCCACTAACCAAGCTACTTGCCCATTTTTCTTGTACAGCACATATTATGTGGTTTTTTCGTGTGGGTTGACAAGGTTCCTGCGCCACCGGCTCTTGCGCCAATGCCCTATAACTGTCACAACGCCCTACTGGTGGAGCACCTCCAGGAACGCGTGGCGATCCTGAAGAAGGAGGTTGCAGAACTCAAGCGGCTGGCGAAAGCTGCCAGGAAGAAGGTAGTGGACACAGCGAAAATGCTAGAAGACATGATGGACTCCGACGAGATGGAGACAACTTCCAGTGAGTCCCAAACTGACGAATCAGAGGGGTGAATGCCTCACTCTGATTTTGTTATGTTTAAAAATTTTGTTTCCTGTAATTATGGACATGGCTTCATGTGGACATGACTTCACTCTGAAACATTTTGTTTAAAAATATTCATTCCTTCATTTCAACGATCGTTAACGACTTGGTGATCACTCAGTAGCGGAATGGTCATCTCTCGGTAGCGTCTCTCGGTAAGGACTAGGTCATGGGAGAGTAGTATCTAGACATGGTCGGTAGGTATTAAGTCATGCCTCAAATGCATAGATTAGTCATCTCTCAGTAGCAACTTGCTCGTCGGTGGGTAGCAATTTGGTCCAGTGCTTGAGTAGTATCACATGGTCGATAGGCATTCAGTCATGCCTCGGTAGCGGATTAGTCATTTGTCGATATCGACCACCTCGTCGGTGGGTAGTGTCATGGTCGGTAGGCATTCAGTCATGCCTCAGTAGTGGATTAGTCATCTGTTGGTAGCAATTATCTCGTCGGTGGGTAGCGTCATGGTTGGTAGGCATTCAGTCATGCCTCGATAGTGGATTGGCCATCTCTCGGTAGCGACTTGCTCGTCGGTGGGTAGCATCATGGTCAGTAGGCATTTAGTCATGCCTTGGTAGCGGATTGGTCATCTGTCGGTAACGACTACCTCGTCGGTGGGTAGCATCATGGTCGGTAGGCATTCAGTCATGCCTCAGTAACGAATTGGTCATCTCTCGGTAGCGACTTGCTCGTCGGTGGGTAGCGTCATGGTCGGTAGGCATTCAGTCATGCCTCGGTAACGGATTGGTCATCTCTCGGTATCGAATTGCTCGTCGGTGGGTAGTGTCATGGTCAGTAGGCATTCAGTCATGCCTCGGTAATGGATTGGTCATCTCTCGGTAACGACTTGCTCGTCGATGGGTAGCGTCATGGTCGGTAGGCATTTAGTCATGCCTCGGTAGCGGATTAGTCATCTGTCAGAAGCGACTTGCTCATCGGTGGGTAGCGTCATGGTCGATAGGCATTTAGTCATGCCTCGGTAGCAGATTGGTCATCTGTCAGTAGCGACTACCTCGTCAATGGGTAGCATTATGGTCGATAGGCATTCAGTCATGCCTCAGTAGCGGATTGATCATCTCTCGGTAGCGGATTAGTCATCTCTTGGTAGTTTTGCTGGCACTTACACTATAAGGAAACATATCATACAATTTTGTTTTTCTTCTGGTGTCCAACTGGATGGGTTCACCGCCAGAAGGTAATCCCAAAATGAGGGCCACGTCCTTTGAACGTAACTTTACCTCTTGCCCATTTATGCTGAAAACTTCACCACCTTGGTGAAGTAAAGGATTTCCCGGATTGTCGATGTGCTGAACTCGTATTGGGACATATCAAGAAAACACACGAACAGAGTCTGTGCAAAGAGATCTCTATGGACCTGTTTAAAAGGAATGGTAGGAATTTGCGTCCGATAGTAAGCAGATGAACATCTGTGAAGGACATGCACTGATTTTGCTCTAGCAACAGCGGACGAGGACGATGTTTCCTAGCCGGCATCCATGTCTGCAATGCGGGTTTTGTTTCAAAAGTAAGCTTCATACGTATAACTTCAAGGTATGAAGTATGAACACCTTCACTGACTTACCTTGAGTTTTTCCTGATAGTTCAAATGAGAAGTAGTGGGCCACGCGATGGTACCGGGGACTGGTGATGGATGACTATCGGTTGAGAGAAAGAAGGAGACAGCGCAAGCTTCTTCTAGATTAGAACTCCGATGCCGATGGATGACACCGGTTGAGGAAGAACAGCACAGCACAAGCAAGTTGCTTCTGGAAGAGAAGTCCAACGGCGATGGATGACTGTCGGTGGGAGAAGAAGGCGAAGGACGAGAGTTCTTGCGGAGTCGCACCAGACGGAAAGGGCACCGAGGGATGAATTCGACGAAATATGGACGAGTGTCCTAGCCCTACATCTTTTCTTCTCGCTTTTAATAGGACTCGGACGACAAGCCAGTACTGAGCCCCCTCAAACCTACTACAGAACCCTCCTTGACCCTCTACTGAGCCTTCGATGAGCCGCTACCGAACTTTGAATCATTTCTTTCCCGCCTTTACAAATTTTTGAAATATTTAATTTTCTTTTACCGACCAGGCATGAACCCTCCTTGACCTACTACTGAGCCACTACCGAGCGTTGAAATAATCGCCTTGTAGCTTTGTAGCGAGATTAAGTCACTAACGAGGCCTGAGTAAGTCGCTACCGAGTGGTTTGTTGAACCGCTACCGAGCGGTGGTTTGTAATGACCCACTACCCAGGCCTGAGTAAGTCGCTACCGAGTGGTTTGTCAAACCGCTACCGAGAGGTGGTCTGAAGTCGCGCTACCGAGGCCTCATTATCCCACTACCGAGCTATAGAATAATCGCTACCGACGTTCCACTGACCCACTACCGAGTTCTCATTGACCCACTATCGAGCATTCGAAGACCCACTACCGAACGGGTCTGCATTCAAAGACCCACTACCGCGTGCTCAGCAACCGTCACCAAGTTCAGAAAAAAATATTATTCCTTGAGTGTGCAAACACCACGCTTGGCATGCAGGCATTAATGACGACGCCACAGGATCGAAAAGACGGCTAGATGCCGCTTCTTGACCGTCGACGGCCGTTCGATGCCGTTCTCCTTCGCCTCCACGCCGTTAACCGTATGTCGCTCCGCCGGACGGATGGGGCACATTACGTCAGCTTCGACGTGGCGTTCCCCAGTTGGGGACTGCGGGAACTCCCTCCACCCAGGGACTGAGGCGATCCAAACTCTTTATAAAGAGAAGAGAGCAAGAAGGGTGGCGCAATGGACTATATAGACGAGATCTGATCTCCGACAATATCAAATATGTTCGAGGGTAAATAGGCAATGTTTCCTATTATATAGGATTTTACATGAATTTTATCTATTTTTTAGGTGGTAGACCCCACTTTAACCAATTCCAATGCGAAAGGATTACTCCACAGGCATTTTGGAACTTTTATAATCTCTTTCTGAATTTTTTGAAAATTTAGAGATTTTCCGTATTTTTGTTAATTTTGTAATACTGAAAACACCAAAAATAAGATTTTTGAGACCAAAAAATATGAAAATTGTCAAAAAAATTCAAAGGGCTCCAAGAATGATTTTGGTCATAAGTATATGATTTGTGACCATTCATTTTGATTTTTTATTACTTTTAAAGAAAAAAAATATTTCTAAAAAATTTAAAAATAAAAATTTTGAAAATCCAGAAATCCTAGAAATAGGGTTTAGTGAATTTTTATTGAATTTTTTTAAGATTCTGGATTTATTCCCTCTCTTTTGATTTTTGAAGGTTTATCCTAAATATTATAGAAAGATAAATAAATATTCAGGAATTATGGGCCAGTGGAGCAATGGACTGAAGCCTAACTTTGAGTCAAATTTTGGTTATATTTGAAATTAGGTACAAGAGTATAATTGGAAATAAATTTGGATTACATTTGAAAATCCAAGTCCAATAAGATAAATAGGCTGAGTTTGAATTTGAATTGGGTTGGGTTTCCCTCCATTTCCTCTCTTCCTTGCGCACGAACTTCCTCTTCTTCCTTTCTTCCTCTCCTCACTGCCATCGGTCCCGTCACTTTTTTTCAGCTGTAACAGGCCCGGAACCTTTTTTCTTTCTTTCTCAAGTCATGTGAACCTGCTTTTCTTCCTTCTCAGGATCTGTGAACCCCTTTTTTGCTGTGACATGTCTGAGACTTTCCTTCTGTTCTGGCAGACTGTACACAGTTTTCCAGAACCGGTATTTCTGGTTCTCGGCCCTTGCAGGTCAGGTGGCTGTCCCCTTTATTCTTTTCATTTTGCTGCCAACAGTTTTTAATTTTTTTAGCTCTTGTCGCTCTTGCTATGACAGGTTTTGTGAGCCTATAGCAGGTCAGAAATTGTTTTCTTTCTTTTTCTTGATCAGGCTTCAGCAGGTTTCTATAAACGTATAAACAAGTTTTTTCTCTTGCTCTTAAGTCCGAAATCTTAATCGGGGCATGTTTGTAATCCAAATTGGAGTAGGATTTGGAATTCTAATTAAACTATGATTTAAAATCTCACTTTTCATAGGATTCGAAATCCTAGTTGGAATGGGATTTGAAATCCAAGTTGGAATAGGATTTGGAATCCTAATTTGAATAGGATTTCCTCCTCTTTTTTCTTGTGCAGAATTTTGAAGTCAATAACAGCAAAATGAGAGGAGGGAAAAAGTAAAGAGGGATCTATCAGAGGTGATAGATCCACCAAGATTCCTTAGATTTATACAAAGTACAGTAAACCCTCAACTATTTGCAGAAATCTAAGGACTCCTCCGGTAGGTGAGCCACCATCACCCACTGGCTAATCAACATTTTAGCCATCCTCAAATGTTGTGCAGCGGAGATGATTTATCTTTGAAGTGCCCAATATTCCTTCCTTTCCACACCAACCAGAGAAAGACCCGGATGAATGCCTTCCTAAAAAAATCTTCACACCTTGTGGAGCCACCTTGCCCCAACTGCTCAGCAGGTCTTCGGTGGTAGATATATTCTGTCAACTGCTCAGCAGGTCTATCCAGACTTCAAGGTTGGGAAGGCAAACTTCTTTCAGCTGGAGATACAGTACCAATGGCCATAACGCATGAACGAATTAGGACTTCTGAAAGGAGGATCTATATACTCGTGCGTTATGGCCATTGGTAGTCTAATCATGCATATAGGACACCCCATAGCTGGAAGTATATAGATCATAATTCATTTAGGATCTGGATTCATAGAGGATCAAAGTGCCAACAGTGAGGTTAGTAAATTTACGGTGAGGTATATTCAAGATAACTTGATGTATTCCTGATCTGAAGTCAAGGAAAAAAGATATGTGAACTAAATTTATCTTAGCAGGGTTTTGTGGTTAATGGCTTTTGGTTACAAAGGATCAAATGGATTCATTGCTGTGTTAACATAATTAATTTCTCTGTGGACATCAATGGAAGGTCTTTTGGCTTTTTGGAAGTTCCAAATGGCTCAGGCAAAATGATCCAATTTCATCTCTTCTTTTTGGCAGCACAAGTTCAGAGTACCAAGTGGGAGAAGACTGTACAAGAGGGATTAATTGAGGGGACTGAGGTCAGAATCAACAGGGAGAAAATCACTCACTTGCAATTGGCAGATGATACTTTGTTATTCCCCTCATCCTCCTTGGATAATACATCAAACTAAGAATTGCATCATACATGTTAGAGGTAGTGACAAATCTAAAAATAAAAGGGATAAATTTGAAATGATAGGTTTCAATTTTCAGGGGACTAACAAGGAGAGGTTGCATAAGATCTTTGGTATGTCATGGAGTTCTTTACACATCAAATATCTGGGTTTACCTTTGTCAGATAGAGGTTACAAAGTTGGTGATTGGTAGTCCCTAATCCAAAAGGTGAAGAAAAGATTGCAAGGTTGGAAGGGAGAGAATGTTGTGAGCTGGTGGTAGATATATTCTGTCAAAATACATTTTACAGAGCATCGCACTCTACTACTTTGTGATTCTTAAAGTTTCCAGGTGGGTGTGTAAGAAAATTGAAAGCCTTAGGGCTTCTTCTTTTTGGCAAGGTAGGGAAGGGGGTGAGTGCCATCAGCTAGCCAAATGGAATCATGTTTGCTGGAGTACAAGAGGGGAGGTGTTGGTTTCAAGTCCTTGGATACCTTAAACAATGCTTATCTTAATAAGTAGCTATGAAAACTAAATCTGGGTGCATTCAAAGTATAGGCTGAATGGTGATCATCTCTAGTTAAAAGATTTCAGTTCTAGTAGCAGAATTGCAAGCATCTGGAAGGGCATTCTCTAGAATTGGCACTTCTCCTTATCTTCATCCATCTCTTTGGGTAATGGAAGACTTTGTTTTGGAAGAATTGTTGGGTTGGGCATGTCTCTGGATAAGTGTCTTCCTAACCTTTTTAGGAAAGTTGTGAACAAAGATGCTACTGTGGCATTGGGATTGTGCCACCCCGCAGGACAACTGGAGACTATCATTCAGAAGAAATTTGAAGAAAGAAGTTCCCGAATTTGCACTTCTGATGGACCTCTCAAGGGGGTTCATGTGTTTTACACACGGAGGATCAACTATGATCAAATTAAAAAAAACTACTATTTCAACGTGAAATCAACCTACAACATAATGAGCATGGGAGTATTGAAGTCTCATGCTGCAAAGCTGTATGAGCTCATGCTTCCTATAATAATCAAGTTGTTTATATACATAGTTGTCAAGGTGCACACCTAACGTGAAGGCGGTCTTCCTTAGACCACCTTGGCCGCCTACCTTCTTAAAGGCAAGAAAGGTGTGAAGCCTTGTCCACCTAGCTAGGTAAGGTGCATGCCTTGCCCACTTGGGTGACCTGACCGCCTGGCGGCCTTGGCCCCTTCGACCGCCAAACCAGTGCAATATTGAGGCCCAATTCACCTTTTGGTTTGAACAGGGCCTGGTCCTCTTTAAGTTGCCCAAACAAGCTTGGTTCTTCCATCCTAAGCCCATAGTTGTCAAGGTGGGCGCCAAGGCGCTTTTACTTGGGCGCATTGCCAGAGAGCCTTATGGGGCACCTAGAAAAACGCCCAAGGTGCCCGCCTACGTGCCTAAGGCGTCCAAGGTGCACAAGCAAAGCGCCCCGAGTATTTTTACATAATTAAAAAACATCTTTTGGGAGTTTTCCCCTCTTGATAACCCCACAAAGGGCACCTATTTAATGATATTTTAAATATATTATGATATTTTATTATCACTTATACTATCATATATATTTAAGAATTATAATTATAACTATATATATTATATATTTAAAATTTATAAAATTCTCTCTTAACTATCTTTTCTTCCCTATCACTTAGTTTATTAAGATTAACACCTTTCTCAAAAATAAATACCCACACATTCATAATTACATATATAAAATCACATTTATATGTATGTACACACAATCATATACATTCAATTATAAAATACAAATATAATAATATTTAAGTATTGTTTCTATGTTTGCATAAATATATATTATATAGTATTAATATCTAATTACATATATGATTGTATATATACATATATATATATGTATGTATATATATGCACATATAATGATACTGCCTTGACCGCCTTGTCACCTAAGCGGATTTGGAGCCCTTCAACGCCTTGTCGCCTCGACAACTATGCCGAAGCCCCCGACGCACAAAGGCTTCCGGAAGAGCAGCAGAGCAGGTCGCCACACTGCCATCCTCTGCCACTCGCCGCCATCTTCCTTTACTCAACGAAGGCCGTAGGAACTCTCCATCATCCTCTATCTCCAATAACTGCTTCGTTTAAACATATCTCCACTGGTGGACAATCTTAGTGTTTTGTTTCTTTTGACCATTTTTCTCTTTTCTTCTTATGTTTCTCCTCCTACCATCTAGTAGTAGGGATGTCAACGGGTCGGATACGGGTCGAATAATAGCATTATCCGTATCCGTATCCTATAAGAAAAAAGTGTATCCACTTGTTGTTCGTTAACTATCGGTATCGGGTGTATCTGTGAACCGCATCGTTCTATCCGCTTAAAAACTGTTTACGGTCGGATAACGAACGGTTATCGAATATACAAAGAGATAACATACGTATAATACAACCTAGCAAAATAAGAAGTAAAGATAATTTATCGATAAAAACACATATAAAATATATATATATATATATTACGATTAAAAGTATCTATTTATAGCAATGAACAAGAAGAAAATTTTTTATTATAAAAACATGAGATATAAAAAAATAATTTACAAGTCCATAGTAAAATTAATTTTTTAGTCTGTAGTAAATAATTAGATGTGCAACACAAAATATGAGATAGAAAAAAATCTTAATTACATGTCCAAAATAATACATGTCCAACGTAAAATATGAGATAGTCGATTTGCAGTAAAAGTGTGTATGTGGATTGCACCATCAAGAAGCAGAAGAGGATGAAGACATCGTTGTTGGACGTCAGGACAAAGCTTATCCAATGTTAAGATCTCGAGGAGAGTGAACCAGTGAGTTAAGGACAATAAGATTTTTTAGATGGGACATATATGCTTAGATGTCATAAATTGTGAGTTATATCGTATTATGTATTAGTTAACGAATACGGATAACGGTTTTCAGGTTCGGTTTATGATGTATCCATGACCGCATCCGCTAAGATAACGGTTAATCGGTAAACGAACGCGGATAGCTTATTCGGAAAATTTAAACTATACATTAAGTGTTCGTTAACTAACGAACAGGTCGGATAATCGGATAATCGGTAACCATTGACATCCCTATCTAGTAGAGATACTTTAAACTTATTGTACATTTCTTACACTTCAATGTTACAAAGTTGGACATTTTCAATGCATCGATGGTTTAAGAACAATGGTTTTTGTATCGTCTTAAGTTTATATTTTTGCAATATGTTATGTTCTTGTTGTTCATACAAATTTTGTTATTAATGTATGTCGATTTGATTATATTTTGTAGTTTTACTATAAATTTTTATATATCGCATTGTTTATGAGATGTAAGACTTGCTTCATATCTTGCTCCGCTACATATCTCACCTTGCTGCCTAGGCGACACCTAAGCTTAGCCCTTGTCTCCAAGTTGTAAAAGGTCCTTCGGACACCTTGGACGCTTTGTTGCCTTGACAACTATGTTTATATACAAAATATGTAGAGCATAGTTCGTTGGGTTGCCCGGGGCTTGCCCTAGGTCGGCCCAACGTGGGGTCGCACGAGCCGGCCTCAGGTTAAGCAACCCGACAACCTGATCAGTAGGGTCACCCGACCGTGTCGCTCGCAAATACTCTGCACCTCATTTATTAATAGTATAAAAATATTTTACTATCACTTATACCATTAAATATGCTTAAAATTGATGATTATAAATATATAATACATAATTAAAATTTATAATATTATTTCTTAACTGTTTTTACTCTCACTTGTGATTAACTCTCTCCAACATATACCAATACAACATAATCACAAAAAATCATATTTACTTGTATTTACACATTAATCCTCATATTCAATTATAACATAAAAATATAATTATACTTATATATATATTTTTATGTATATGTAAATATATAGTATAAAAAAATTTCTATTGTTATTATTTTTCATGTAATTTTTATATTTTTTATATTTTTTTAAAAAAAATACATCTGACCCATCCGACCCGGGTCACAACCTGGTCCGACTAGATCGATTTTGGGGCCTACCGACCCCAGGCTGACTCTCGACCCGGCCTTCCTTGATGTAGAGGCCAACTCTCTACTGAGTCTCATTTGCATACTCTTCCTGATGAAGACAAATCATTGTGTTTTCTAGGTCTCTAACCTAGAAGATATTGATCACCTATTCCTTCGTTGCAGTGCTTTTTGAGTATAGCCCAAGAGATAAAGTTTCTATTGATTCAAAAGAAGTACAATAGTAGACAGTAAAGAAAACTAAGGGGAGAGGGAAAAAGACATCTACCAAAGGGAGATGGAAACTAAACTACAAGAAAAAAGAAACAGGAATCGAGAATTTCCCCTTAAAAGAAGAATCCTCTAAATGGATACCAAAATGAGCAAACCACCAATCTCACACAAAAAGTGACATGGAAAATATGATCCTCCTCGGGTCTACAAAAAAATCTTCAAATATTCTTCTATTCATTGTCTGCCAAATGGACCAGAGCATCGTGGGTAGAATGAGTTCCCACATGTAAAGTACAATCAACCAAGGGTTCAAATGAGACCAACCAAGAAGCAATGACATTGTGTTCAAAAGATCAACCCAATGAATCTTCCATGCCTTGAAAATGATTTTCCTGAGCGAGTTAATAACCCTACAATTAATAATGTGATCCATGGTTTTTTCCCTACTATCACACAAGATACAATCTTTTGCTACAGTAGGAAAGATTTTATGAATAAAGCATCTTGTAGGGATCCTCGACCTGACAACTTTCCATAAGAACACCTTGATCTTGAAGGGAAACAAAGGTACCCACACAACCTTATGCTCCAGGACTTTCACTCCACCCATTGACAATTTCCTTATGCCGACCTTACAAAGAAGATGGAATTTTTACAAAGCAACCAAATCAATTTTTCAACCTTACTCTCATCACACGTGATCATCAATTGGCAACAACAAAGAAGGGAGATCGCAAACTTCTTCCCCTTCAAGTATCTTCTAAAAGAAATGCACCACCTAGTTCCAGCACCCCAGTTGTGATGGACCGTGATATGAGGTCAGACATGACACAAGGGTTGCTACTTAAACTGAAGAGCTTAAGAAACAAATTGGTTAGAGGTGCATGCTCAATCCAATCATCCCAGAAAGAGGTCATACTACCATCTCCCAACATGATAACAGAAAAGGAGCTGAAAAACTCCCAATTGTGAAAAATGTCTTTCCATATGCTAGATATCCTTCTTATGTCCTTGAAATCTTTGACCCATAGGTCATTCCCTCCTAAATTGTATTTGAAGGAAATGATTCTAGCTCAGAGAGCATTCCTTTTGGTATGTCCACGGCCACTTGGTTGGTAGAGCGTTGTTCATAATCTCCAGTGGAGTCAGACCTACCCACCTTCTTTAGTCAGCATGCATGCATGATCGACTTTATGACATGTAAACCTTTCTTCTCATTATTACCATGCCAAAAGAATCTAGCTCTGATACTTTCCCATTTGTAACAAATGCCTTAGGGAATCTTGAGAATAGAAATGAAAAACAAAGAGATGCTTTGTAAAATTGTTTTGGAAAGAACCCATCTACCACCTGCAGAAAACATTCTACTCTTTCAACCTTGGAGCTTACTCTCCATCTTCCTGATGACACATTGTCAATCGCTGCTCTTGTCCCCCTGTCCGAAAGTGGAAGACCAAGATATTTTATTGGGAGAGAGGTTTACGACATATCAAAAATAGCCTTCAACTGACATTGTTGTGCCCGATTCATATTAAGACCAAAGAGTTCACACTTCTCTTTATTTATCCTCAAACCTGTAACAGCCTGCAACGTACATAGTGTGACTCTCAAAAAGACATTTTCCAGCATTACCTGAGGAAAACAGTAAGATGTCATCTGCAAATTGTAGGTGAATAATGTGTTCTCTACTACTTCCCACTTCAATGCCTTCAATCAAACCCGCCAGCTCAGCCTTCTCCCACAAAATGCTCATAATTTGATCAACAAGAACAAAAAGCAAAGAAGAGATAAGGTCACCGTGCCTCAATCCCCTCGAAGAATCGAAGAAGCCAGAAATCACCCCATTAACGTCCACTAAGAATTTGGCCATGCTAATGCAACATTAATCCACTTGACCCATTTGTTACTGAAGCCCATGAGCTGCATGATTCTGGATAAACTTGACCATCTCACCCTGTCATAAGTTTTCTCAAAACCAACTTTAGCATAATACACTCCTTATTCCTCAACCTCTGATAATAAAGACATTTATGGGCAGCCATGAAATTGTCCAGAATATATCTCCCTGGGATAAAAATAGATTGAGATGAACATGCCAACTTGTCAATATATTTACCAAGTCATGTAGCAAGAACCTTGGTTACAATTTTGTAGCTGCTATTTAAGAGACTTATTGGCCTAAGGTGCTTAATATCTTCCACTTGCTCCTATTTTCGGCAAGAGGACTGAAGTGGTTGAGTTTAAGAGTTTGATACACCTAGGATCATCCACAAATTCTCTAAGAGCCATGAAGTCCTCGTTAATAATATCTCAGCAATAGGAATAGAAGCCTACAGAAAAGCCATCAGGTCCAGATGCTTTATAAGGATCCATACCCATGATAACTTCTAATACCTCTTGTTCTGAAATATTAGCTACAAGAGTGTTAGATTCCTCTTCGAGAAGGACCTTAAGAGAGTGGAAGTTCATTAAAAGGTACCAGCTTTGGTCTTCCCTGAATAAATTCTTATAATACTCTGTAGCATAAAAGCCTATTTAAGCGGGTCCATTGCAGACAACACCATTCATTGTGCAGCTTAGCAAATGTATTCCTCTTCTACCTGAAGGTAGCTTGAGTGTGAAAGAATCTAGTATCCTTATTTAGCAGCTAGAGAATTGAGTGTACCATGTTTATATCTGGTGTTAATGCACATATTCTTATAATCCTTCGTTGCAGTGTTAATGCTTATATCTGGTGTATCATGTTTCGCAGCTAGAGGATCAAATGGGTTGTTCATGTGAATGTTGTAGTTTTGATCCAGCAATGGAATGAGGGTAACACATGGAAAGTTGAAGCTTTGATGTGAAATCTGCCCTTGCTTGCTATGCTTCAGTCCATTTGAACTTTGAAGAACCATGAATAGGACTTTTGAAGAACATTTTGATAACCCGATTGTCGTTCTTTGTGTGACAGTAATTTTTGAAAAAAATTGGTTCTTTATTTTCCTGGTCAGGTTTTAGTTTTTAGGGACATATTTGTTACACGAAAACAATTTTTTTAACATGGCCAAGGGCCAAATTTTATGTTACTTCAAAGCAAAAGTACAGAAAAAAGACAAAGGAAAACAGAAGGGAGAAGGGGGAAGGGGAAGAATCATCTACCAAGGAGGTAAATGAACATTAAACTACAAGAAAAGGAATCAAGAAACAAAAATTTCCCCTTAAGGAAGAATCCTACTTGGTGGCAATTTTGTATTTAGTTCACCATTATGTCTTCCTTGAGATGATTTCCAACTGCTACCATCTTAGTAGGTAGGAGGATGTACTCTTTCTTTGTCTTGGTTGTATCTTTTTGTTTCAACTTTTGTCCCTTTTCTTGTAATCCTCTAGTAATCTTCATTTCATATTAATGAATTATGGCATTGTCATTTTCAAAAAAGAATAGATGATCCGTACCTTCTATAATAAGCCCACAAAACATGCATCATTTAGATGGCACAGGAAAAAGCTTGTGTAAATAAGATTTCATCAATAATTTGCCCTTACGAATCTTTCACCAAAATAGTTTTATTTTAATTGGTTTAGAACATATTGTTCCCTACAAATTTCCTGAGAAATGAAAATAATCTCCTCTTCCAACAAGGTGATCTCCTCAATCTTGTGACTCTAGTCACCCCAAGCCAGCCTCTCCCAACATCCAACTATTGGTAGTGATTTAAGCCCCATGAGGTGGAGTATAAAACAAACTGGATGGTTCAATGAGGTTGGCAATTTTGAATCTCGCGGGATACGATTCTGTAGCTTCTATTTAAGAGACTAATTGGCATAAGGTTCTTAATATCTTCGACTTGCTCCTTTTTCAGCAGGAGGACCAAGGTGGTTGAGTTTAGGAGTTTGCTACACCCAGGATCATCCTCAAATTCTCTAACAAGAACCATGAACTCCTTCATAATATCCCAGCAATAAGAATAGAAGCTTGCAGAACAGCCATCAGGTCTAGGTGCATTATAAGGATCCATACCCTTGATGGCTTCTAATACCTCTTGTACTGAAATATTAACTACAAGAGCGTCATATTCCTCTGAAGTAAGGACCTTAAGAGAGTGGAAGTTCAATAAAGGGTACCAGCTTTGGTCTTCCCTATATAAATTCTTATAATACTCTGTAGCATGAAATCCTATTTAGTGGGTTCATCGCAGACAACACCATAAATTTTCAGCTTAGAAAATGTATTCCTCTTCTTCCTTAAGGTAGCCCAAGTGTGAAATAATCTAGTATTCTTGTTTAGCAGCTAGAGGATTGAGTGTATCATGTTTATATCTGGTGTTAATGCTATTCTTATAATCCTTTGTTGCAGTGTTAATGCTTATATATGGTGCATCATGTTTAGCAGCTAGAGGATCGAATGGGTTGATCATGTGAAAGTTGTAGTTTTGATCCAGCATTGGAATGAAGGTAACACATCAAGAGTTGAAGCTTTGATGTGAAATCTGCCCTTGCTTGCTATGCTCAAGGATTGCCGTCTCGGATCTCAGCTTCATCTCGGAAGGGTGAAAGAGAAGAGATCTCGTGAGATTCTCAAAAAAATCTCGGAAGATCAGATCTTGGATTTCATTTATGTAGGGTATGCCTTACTCAAAGATTGTCATTTTGCATCTAAATTTTATGTCATGGAGACTGAACAAAAGATATCTCAAAAAAATCTCGAGAGATTGAATCTCGAAAAAATCAATCAATGTACATGTTTATGTGTAAAATGCCATGTAATCTTTTTAAAAAAGAAAATGGAACTCATATTAAACATCAAAATAAGCTATGAGAGAATTAAAAGTGTAATACAGAGAGTGGGAACTATTGTAAGCATGAGACATACAAAGGATCTTATGTTAGACTAAAGCTTCGTCTTGAACAATTTGGATAGAAGATTGATGACATCTTGAGTCAATTGTGTATATATAGTCATAAAAATATTAAGTTATAAAATTTTATCAAACAATAATATCTAGATGAATATTTGTATGGATTTAATAATAAAATTGAAAATATATGAAGCAAACTTGACAAGGTCATCTAACAAATTAGCAGTAGTAATAGGCAGAAGAGATCAAGGTACCAAAGGTATTATATGAATATTCTCATTTTGGCGATCTCATTTCTCGGACACGTGGAGAGAGAGATTCTCGAGAGATTCTCGGGAGATCGCATTTCATAACTATGCTTCAATCCATTTGAAGAACCACAAATAGGACTTTAGAAGAACATTTTGATAACCCGATTGTCATTCTTCATCTAATGGCAATTTTTGTGAAAAGTTGGTTCTTTACTGTCCTGGTCAGGATTTACTTTTTAGGGACATATTTGCTACTTGGAGTTTTTTTTAATATGGCCAAGGGCCAAATTTTATGTTACTTCAAAGCAAAAATACAAAAAAAGACAGAGGATAACAAAAGGGGGAAGGGGAAGGATCATCTACCAATAAGGTAAATGAACATTAAACTACAAGAAAAGGAATCAATAAAAAAAATTCCCCTTAAAGGAAGAATCCTACTTTGAGGCAATTTTGTATTTAGTTCACCATTATGTCTTCCTTGAGATGATTTCCAACTGCTACCGTCTTAGTAGATAGGAGGATGTGCTCTTTCTTCGTCTTGGTTGTATCTTTTTGTTTCAACTTTTGTCTATTTTCTTGTAATCCTCTTGTAATCTTCATTTCATATTAAAGAATTATGGCATTGTCATTTTCAAAAAAGAATAGATTATCCGTATCTTCTATAAAAAGCCCACAAAACATGCATCATTTAGATGGCACGGAAAAAAGCTTGTGTAAATAAGATGTTGTGAATAATTTGCCTTTAAAAATCTTTCACAAAAATAGCTTGATTTTAATTGGTTTAGAACTTACTGTCCCTACAAATTTCCTGTGAATTGAAACATAACCTCCTCTTCCAACAACAAGATTTCCTCAATCTAGTAACTCTAGTCACCCCAAGCTAGCCTCTCCCAACATCCAACTATTGATAGTGATTTGAACCCATGAGGTGGAGTATATAAAACAAACTGGACAGTTCAATTTGTCAGGTTAACAAGGATAGGCTTCCTAAAATTTTGTCTTTCACGTGATGTTCAGGTATGGTGCAGGAAATTATATGTTATTGAATCTGTGAATATTAGGTTTCTTTAAACAGAGAATTCAATTTAAAGTTTTTTAAGTGAGAAGGTTACAAAAGATTTCAAGCTTTATAGGATCTTCACACATATCATAGTGAAGACTACACGTAGATGGTTCTGAGTATATAATAATATTTTTGCAGTATTTCTTAGTAACAAGTGATCATGACTCAAATTTGAGTCCATAGACCTTTTCATTCAATATGCCACTGTAGTTGCACACAACTAAAACATAGCGAAGAACCTCATAATGTGTTACATAACATATCAAAATTGTCCTATATTTAGTCAGATAGAAAGCTTACGAAACAATAGTATAGAACCAAGGCATAGTAGAGAGCACCCCGATATGCTCCTAAAGACCAAAATTTCAAATCACTTAAGCGTGACATAATCAGATAATCAATATAGAATGCCCACTGAGATAATTATTTTTGAATTAGCTATGTTACATTGGGTTCGATATATGATGCTAGAATTGGTGACTTAGATGTTGAAGTCAACAAGGACATATATAAAATTATCAAACCCGCAAGGTGGGATTGTATTTCTAGTTCTTTAACTCAGGCGATAAATTAGAATTACTAGAAGTGTGTATTTCCCTATTGTGTCGGTGGTCCTTACCAATCATCAGCTCCACCATCTCATGGGCCTCATGGCTGTTGTGCTGCACCAATATCTCTACCTTGGCTTCAAACCAAGAGAAGTCTCGTCTAAATTGGAGTCAGCATCACCTGCAATGGCTCAATTGATGAGAAACTGCAATCTTTAGGCAGTGCCAACTCCTCCATCACTGCACAACTTCTGCTCCAGATCCCTTGAAGCATCAGCCTTGTCGAACAGGGGGTAGCCCCCATCTGGGTTGGCATTGCCCAATGACAGAATAGCTGGAGGAAAAGCCAGGGCCAGCAGCCATATAGAGATATCATGAGCTGTGGCCTTCACAAGCTGCTGAAGAGATCCCAGAGCCTACACAGTTAAGAGATCATCAGCAGTGCAAGAAAATAAGAGACCCTAAATGCAAACACATCAGGCACCTAATCTGGTGATGCATCCTCTTCCTCACAACTAGCTGATGTTAACAGCTCAAGCACACCATAGATCATCCCAGCCTGCGGATGATGTCCTTCCCCTACCACAAAAATGTGCACATCTTGGCCAACTTCGATCCAACTCATTCCTGTCTCCTTCTTCACCCCCATTTCCTTCATTGTTTTGATGACCCTGGCTCTGTCTTCCCACCTCTTTTCAGCACAATACATGTTAGCCATCAGCACATAGGCCGCAGGGGATTCAGGTGACACAAGAATCAGCTGCCGGGCAGCATATGCTCCAATCCTCGAATTGCCATGAATACCGCAGGCCCCAAGTAAGGATTGCCACAGAACAGGAGTAGGATCCAAGTGTAGCCCCTCAATAAAGCTTCTTGCTTCCTCTAGACGCCCAGCTCTGCCCATCATGTCCACAACACAAGCATAGTGCTCTACCCTGGGGCTAATCCCATAGACCTTTTTCATTTCTCTCAGGAGGACCATGCCCTTGTCAACAGAACCCACATGGCTGCAGGCATGGAGAAGAGAGAGGAAGGTAACATCGGTGGGTTCAGTACCTTCCGATGCCATCATTTCATAGAATTGAAGGGCCTCTGCCCCTTGACCATGGCACGCAAGTGCAGAGATAACAGAGTTCCACGACACCGAGTTTCTCTGAATCATCTGCTCAAACACCTTTACTGCATCCCCTAGTTCACCACACTTAGAGTACATGTTGATGAGCCCGTTGCCCACGAAAATATTGGAACCTAAGGAAGTATTGATGACCAGTGCGTGAATCTGCCTGCCAAGAGAGAGTGGCGCACAATCACCAAATGCCCCAAGGATGGCCGAGACAATGTCTGGGTCAACATGGATTCCTAATCTGACAGTGGTAGCAAAAAGACCAAATGCCCGTTCCTCCATTCCATTTTGTGCGAAGCCAACGAGCATCACCGTGTAGGAGACCTCATCAAGTTCCCAAGCTGACTCGAAAATCCTGCACGCATCTTCCATCGCATCACATTTGGTGTACATGTCCATAAGAGCACTATCCACGCAGAGGTCCCCAAAGTACCCAGTTTTCATCACGCGCCCGTGAATTAGGCGCCCTTCTCTGAGGGATCGCAACCCAGAGCACGCCGTGAGAGAGCTAGAGTAAGTTATGGCGTTTGGATCTACTGAAGTTTGAAGCATTTCTCGGAACAAGCGCAGACTGGCGTCAAACGACTCGCAGTGAACGAGTCCTGAGATCATCGCGGTCCACGTTATCACATTTTTTAGCGACATTTCGTCGAACATCTTGCGCGCTGATATTGAGCATCCGCACCTGTGATAAGCCGTCACCAGGGCATTCCCCACCGGCATCATCCGTTCCAACCCAGTCGAAATCGCCAAGGAATGCACCATGCCACAAGCGTAAAGGACCGCCGGCTCGACGTAGATCGATAGAAGGGTCGTCAACGTGGCGTGGTCACAGGGGGCGCCGCCAGGAAGAACGCGCATTTGGCGAAAGAAACGGAAACCCAGATCGCAGTCCGCCATGCCGAAGCAACCCGAGACGATAGAATTCCAAGAGATAGTGTCCCTTGAAGGCATGGCGTCCAGGACCTTGACGGCGTTGGAGAGGTCGCCGCACTTTGAGTACATGGAGACGAGGGCGTTCCCGAGGAGGAGGGCATCCCGAGGAGCGCCAAGGAGGTTGAGGTGGGGGGTCTTGAAGATGACGGCATGAAGAGCGGAGCCAAGGCGGAGGTAACGGCATCTGCCGCACAGGGAGAGAAGGCCGGCGACGTCGCCATGGCGGAGAGGTGTCGACAGCGGTACATTGCTCATATCCCTGAGGGGCGTCGCCGGGCCGATGGAGAGGACCGGGAGGTTCTTAGGCATATATTTATAATATAAAATTTAAAATTTTCGATTCATTAAACATTCCATTGTCGTCTAGTCCGGTTAGGATACCTGGCTTTCACCCAGGCGACCCGGGTTCAAATCCCGGCAATGGAAAACGTTTCAACTTTTTATGCTTTTGCTTGATACAAAAAATTATTTGATTTTTTGAGTAAACAGTTCTAAAAAAAAGTTATACGAAATTTTTATCTGTGGGATGATTTTTTATTTATCATTTAATTAAAATTATACATAACATAGACTCTTGTGTAGCCCTCAATATAAGAATAATACCATCATTACCATGCATGTTAGATAAAACATTTATTAGATTGCCTTTTTGAATTGTGCCTTCATTTTGACTTCTCCATTGAATACAGAAAATTTAGCCATATACGCATTCTTAAAAATAACAACAAAAAAAATCTTGAAAAACATATGGTGCCAAGTTTTAATTCATATGCATACTAGTGTTTATATTAGCATATCCTTGACAAACGGGGAGGGCCTTGGTACATTTTGGGGATAAATACAATTAGTGAGTAATTTTCGAAGCTATTCATGCAAATGAAATGATATATCCATGACGATATGCCTGTAAAATACCTTCATCAACTCTAAAATCACTGCTTGTAGTCACAGTAGTGCTTCACAAGGATATTTGTTTAAGAATGCCTTCACATAGGAGGAAAGTAACATTTATCGTTGGCATTTTACCCAAAAGGGTAATATTGACTTGTGGGGTGTTCGGTTGCACGATTTTATCCAAAAAAAATAAAAATTGGTCAAATAACAAGATGTATTTCTTCTCATCAAGAACATTATGATTGTTTACTTATGGGGTGTTCGGTTGCACGATAACTTGACTTTTTGTTATAATTTTATATTTTTAAAGAGATTTCTTTTTTAGATAAAAAAGGGTCTCACCTCTTTTTTTATCTTGTGATCTCTCACCTTGTTTGGTGATAGATGATATCCACTCTTTTTTATTATCATATCACACCAAAGGTGGCGATTTTATGTCCTTGGTTAGCTCACATTTTATTTAATATATTTTTTACCATGAAAGTGTATAAAAAATTATTGTGCAACTAAACACCTTGTTAAGGACCGTTTGATTGCACTTAATGAGCTATGAAGTCTGATTCAGTCGAACTTTATTTTACTGTTTGAAAAAAAAAGAAGATAATTGCCACCTATATCAGTTGTACCAATAAGGTGACAATTGTTTGGCCATGTATGATTAAGCTTAATGGGCCTCTAACCTCTTATTCGGTAAGGGGCTGTTTGGCATCGAGATAACTTGGAAATAAACTTGATTTATTCTCAAAATTTATAGGGTGTTTGGCAGCGTTTTTAATTTTAGGATAACCTCGTTTTTGAAATCAAAATTATTTGACTTCTCAATTTTATTTTTAAAATCAAAATAGTCTAATTATTTGGTGTTTGGCAAAATCATCATAATTTTTAAAATTTAGACAGTAGTGTTTGGTTACGACCAACGACTCTACGAACCTGTAGATCCCGAAGGCTCCCTCGTAGTGCAGTGTCGTCCGCCTCCCCCCCCCCCGGTGCTCTCCCCCAGCAGCGAAGGCCCCCCCGCGGTGGTGCTCCCCCCCGCCGAAGCCCCCCCGCCGGTGGCCCTCCCCCGCGGCGGTGTCCGCCGCGGTGCTCCCCGCCGGCGGCCTCCCCCACCGCGGTGCTCCCCCTCGCCGGCGGCCCTCCCCGCGGCGGCGTCCGCCGCGGTGCTCCCCCCGCCGGCGAAGCCACCCCCGCCGGCGGCCCTCCCCCTGCGGCGGCCGTCCGCCGCGGTGCTCCCCCCCCCCCGCGCGGGGCGTTCGGTTGCGCCGGCGGCGCCGGCGGCGACGTGCACCGGAGACGTGCCCGCCGCCGGAGCAGGATATGCCCGATTACGTCCACCGCCGTGGAAGAAACGGCCCCCCGCCGAAGCGGGCGCCGCCGGCGTTGACCCCACCCACGCGACTCTGGCGTCGAACAACGCATCGCCGTCGTCTTCCTCGGCGACGATCGAAGCGCCTCCCGAATTCGGGGCTTCCCGGTTGCGGCGTCGGCCGCTCCTCTTCACGAGAGCGAAGACGGCGAGGTAGAAGTTGAAGGCGAACAGGATGTAGGGGCGCAAGAGGCGGCAGTGGGCGTCGGCGCCGCACAACCGAGGAAGGGCGGAGAGGAGGATGTGCACGGAGATGTCGACGGCGAGGGTCGCGAGGAGGATGGCGGAGGCGGGGCCCCCCCTACCCCAGCCGCGACCCCCCCCCCCCCCCATAGCGGCATCGACGCCGCGGTGCTCCTCCCCGCGGTGCGTCCCCGCGCTGTCCGCTCCCCCGGCCGGCGCCCTCCGCGTCTATCTTGAAAACAAAACAAGTCCTGCCTTGTTTTTATTTTAGAAGAGATTATGTACGTAGAGTACCCCACTTTTAAAAATGAGACAGTAGCTAAAGCTGCAACCAAACACCTTATCTCTTTTGTTTTTAAAATTTAGATCAAAAAGAGGGGAAAAAACGTAACCAAACACCCTATTAGGAGATAAACTAGATTTGCCCCCAAAATTTTATGGTGCCAAAGGCCCTAAGAGATTAGACTTGTGTGCTTGTTTGATAAAACGTCATAATAAATGTCTAAACATGGTTTTTAACTCTTAAAAACCTCTTAATAGACCAGACCCTGATTTAAACTTTTTTAGTTTTAGACCTTCATGCTTCATCTTCTCCCGGCGACTATCATCTGGAGCACACGTGCTTTGGAAGAATTGAATATGACTTTATTTTGTAGAGAAAATAAGGTTTAAAATGTCATCATATTATTTAATAATTTTTTAATATTATGGTTATGTTTTAAATTTTATGTGTTTTTGTATTTGACTATTTGTGCAAATTATCACATAAACACCATTTGTAAAAGTTGTATCGTTACTTAAAATAGTTTGAGAAAAGTTTGTTTTTATACATTTAAATTTATTCATCGTAATGTTTTATAAAAATAAGTGTATACTAATTTTTTATACCAACTACTATGGGTCTAGGTCATATTCAATTCTATGTTTATGGATGTTAATTATATTTTATGTGATCTTAAGATGTGATGTGAGATTATTATAATTAGAAGTTGTTTTAGATGTTTTATTAAACAAAATTTATCATTTATATCTTAATCAAATTCATCACTTTTTTACCACCAACTAAAAGGTTAGAGGTGAAATTAAGAGTTTAGACTTTTAGATTAAAGCCAAAACAAATGCCACCTTAATTTTAAAGTCTAAACTCTTAACTTTATGTCTAACCTCTTAACTTGTGAAAAAAAATGCTAAACTTGATTAATATATAAGTGATCAAGGTTTGTTTGATAAAACATCTAAATTATGATCCTATTAAAAGAATTGCATTATAGTATAAACACTGTAATATATATGTCAATATTATACATATATTCTTTAGGAGAAATTAATGGAGTATCTTACCAACATACAACCTAATTAACTATATACAAAATAAAAATATATTGATAGGCATAATATTTTACTAAATATCAATATGCATAAAATATTTCAAATAGATTATAAAATTAAATATTTTATAATTATTTTAAATAATAATATAAATGCTGAAATAAAATGTTTTATTCAAGAGTATGTAATAGGGAGGAGGAGGAGGAGAAATGTGACCTGATAGATTGACAACTAATATCCCTCAACGGTAGCATAGATGTCACTGTCTCTAGCAAAAAAAAACGTATGAAGTAGAGAAAGCATATTCTCTCAGCTGAAATGTTAAGACTTTCTTCGGAAGTTAGTTTTCTGGTAAATGTGTATTAAGTGAAAATATCAAGCATATTCAGATGTCTAAGCCCTGACCGAATAAGAACTTAGACCATGGTTCAGCTAAACAAGTGCTGTTGTGTCTTTTTGCTCTCTCTTTTTTTGTCTTCTCTCTCTCTCTCTCTCTCTCTCTCTCTCTCTCTCTCTCTCTCTCTCTCTCTCTCTCTCTCTCTCTCTCTCATATCCTCAGCAACCCAAGAAATGTTATGCATGGCTTATGTGATAACATTGATGGTATTACCATTATTTTCTCCCAACTCTCACTCTCCAGACAGTGACAAAACATTTTGACGGTTATCCATGACCTTTTTAATATTATTCTCATATTTTGATGCCATTTTATTATTATATCATATTATTTACTCTATTTTATTTACATATTTTTGGTCAAATAATATGTTCATATTTAAAATTTAAATGTTATTAATGATTATCTACCAATATCAATCTATGCTGGTTTCATATATTAGCTGTCAACTTATCAAATGATCTTAATTATTAAGATGTCAAATATCCATACAACATATCTAGATACAAGAGACGATTCTCAGATGTCAGCAGTTTCAAATGCCACCTTAGTTTTTCTAAGACGATAATATAAATTTTAAAGGAGTGCTCATCTGATGTTGATTGATTCACCCAGTTTACTTGGCCTAACATTATGTTTTGCTTCACTTGGTTACGCACGTTCACGATAAATTGAATATTACATTAGAAGTTTATCTATTATTTAACCAATAATCCAACCGGATAAATCTTATGGGGGTGTTTGATTGTGGTCACATGACAATTTTTATAGTAAAATACAATCTACATAACAAAAGACAAAAAATATCATGTTTGATGAGATATTATAATAAAAAAGAGTAAATACCTTATATATATAACAATAAAAGTTGAGAGACACAAGAGAGAGAGAGAGAGAATGTTTCATCTCTTTTTTTATCCAAAAAAATAACTTATAAAAAATATTTTTATGATAACTATCTAACACTATTTTTAATAAATTTTGTTACAAAACATATTTTTACAGCAAAAAACCTAACCTGGCATGCAATCGGAAACTCAATTAGTACACTGTAGACCTGGAGTTCCGTGAAATACTTGTACATTATAAGGGAGTTGTATTTTAATCCTCAAAAACCTGCCAATAAGAGTATCAAACACAACTCGGAGGCTTCAAGAACAAAAAAATTGAGCAAACACAATATGTAGAACCAAAACTAGATAGAGAAATTTATATGCATTCCTTGCGTGCACCTTGAGAAATTTATATTCATGAGAACTAAAAAACTAGAAGTTTATGATCTTACTTTATTCCAAAAATACTTCTAGGCGATCTAGAAACTCGCCCCCCCCCCCCCCGGATCTACTTTGCTCCCTCACGAGAGGTCACAAGAACACAGGGAAAGAGGAACATACAAACACACTACCAGATCAGAAGGTAAACAATAACATCAGATCAAAACAAGTCGACAAGGGAAGAGTTTTTTCAATTAAACAAATAACCAACATATAAATGGTCAGTACGCACTTATTTTGGAATGGAGCAAAGACATTCCGTAAGACTTGGAAAGGCATCTAGAAATGCATACAATTTTGAGCAAAATCCAACATACAAAACAGTCGAATAGATATCATAATTTCCCCTTCGAACTAGTAAGGTAAACACCAGCATGTAACAAGGGGTGAATGAAAGACCGTAACATTAATTTTGTCTACTCACAGAAGAAAGAGGAGAAACAAAGACCCTTCAGAAGACAAAAAAATGGAAAAGATGCACACAATACAACAGCAAACAGTTTTAACCAGCAACTTTCTGCCGAGGACAGTGATCTACAAACATGAACCTCACTCTTTCCTCCTCTGGCTTGTAGTGGCGCAAAGCAAGTAGCTCCTCTCTGGAGCCCAAGATATTCTGGAAATCGAGACAGCTTCCAGTAGGACAAAGCTGGGCACAACCATTTTCTTCCATCAATCTGGGCCTCAGGCTTCCTTTTTTTTCACATCAAATGGTGATGATTGCTACAAGATTTAACAGCAGGTCTTGTCTACCCAATGCATCTGACCTCCATATCAGGTTTTCAAATCATCATCCAGGCAAGGGTATCACCAACTGCCAGTGTGTTTCAATATGGGTGATGCCTGTTACTCTTGCTAACCTTGTGAGACCTCACAACTAATGCACTTGAGATCCACGAACGCTTCGCATCAGATGATTCATCTGAGAGCCAGCAACACAGTCGGCCATCTTCACCACCGCTCCATCCAAAAATACCTTTGTTGCGGGCAAGACTGCCGTGTATGCTTGACACGGGTAATACAGTCCTTACAACCCCTGAATGGCCACCTTCAAGGATAGCCTCTGCAGGGCCAATCCCCCCAGAGCCTTCAATACTTATGGGAAAGTAGCCCAAAGTCCCAGCATATGTACCGCCAATCACCCATAGTTGACTACCAGCTCCCGGTAAGCAATCAACAAAATAATCAACCTGAATAGAGAATAACACTTATGGAAACAAAACATTTCTACCTGTTGAACATTAATACATACATCAAGAAACTTAAGTGACGTGTTTTGGCTTAATTTTATACTCTTAACTTCACGTTTAATCTCTCATCTAAAAAAGTACTCAATTTGTTTAAGATGTCCATTTAATATGTAACTAAAATGTTGATAAAATTCAAAATGCACATACGCATCACTTATTTTTTAAACTCAAGTAAAAAGACTAGATCTGAAAATTAAAAGGCTAAAAACCATAACTCTAATACATACATCAATCAAGATGTTACTCAACTCAACTTACTCACCTCGAGTCTTAGTCACAAGTTACTTGGGGTCGACTATATGGATTCTATCCACTCGTGTTGATTTTGAGTTACCTCTTCAGAGATATTTAAATTATCTAAATCATATTGAATTATCCTCCCCCAAGTTAACCTAGGTCAACCACGTCCTTTTTTATTTCTTTTATTTTAATATCTTCTACTTTTCTTACTGGAACCTCCTTACATCTACGTTTAATATGTCCAAACCATCTCAATCTAGCTTCTTTCAATTTACCTACAATTGTCGCTAGTTCTACATTTTCTCTAATATATTCATTTTTTGATTCTATCTAATCTAGTATGATCACTCATCCATTTTAACATTCTCATTTCAGTAACACTTATTTTAAAAGTATGTTTTCTTTTTATTATTCAGTATTCACTACCATACACATCGTAAGTCTTTTACTTATATGATAAAAATTTTCTTTCAACTTTAGTGAAATCTTAAAATCACATTGAACCCTTGTAGTGAATCTCCACTTCATCCAACCTATTTTAATTCAATAATAAATATCTTCATCACATTCTCCACGTATTTGAATAATTGATCCAAAATACTTGAATTTAGTACTTTTAGAAAATATTACCCCATCCAAATTAATGCCATCATCTACTTCTCTTTAATTTTATTAAATTTACAATACATATATCTTATTTTAATTCTATTTATCTCGAAACCCTTAGTTTTTAAAGTATTTTCTACAGTCCTAACTTTATATTCACCCATTCTTGTTTCTCATCTATCAATACAATATCATCTACAAATATCATACACCAAGATATATAATCTTGTATAGTTTTCGTTAATTCATCTATAACTAATATAAAAGGATATAAATTATTGTAAACTCTTGATGTAAGCTAATTGAAATGGAAAAATCTTTTATCACTTCTCCAATTGTGCATATGCTAATAGTTGCTTCATCATACATATTTTTAATAATTTATATACACTTAACAGAGACCATCTTTCATTCTAATACCCACCACAAAATCTCCCTTCATAGGTGTTGGAACTCAAATTTTATATACAAGGTGCTCCAAAATAATCAATTGGGACATAAGTACCACCGGCCAGTATGCAGTCATAACTGAGGTAGGACCTCGGTATACATTTAAAATCAGAAACTATACATGCTTTACATGAGCCGAGACCCTCCTTAGCATGGGTAGGACATCATGGTGCCAGCAGAGGGGAAAAAGGATGGCCAAAAGAGAGGAGAATAGATCATAAAAAAAAAAGTGAGAAGGGGAGGGAACCGCACCTTCTGCAGCAGAATATCACTAAGGGTTAAGTAAAAAAAAAGAAGGCAAAGAAAGAGGGAATGAAGGATAGGTACAAGCCTGTTAATATTAACCCAAGAGGGCTATGCACTTGAGCCTTGCACCGATGGCAACAAGGACAGCCTTAGCTGGTCGCAAGGGGACCTGCAGCAACCTCTTGGGTAGGGGCCGATGGCAGGATAACAGAAGAGAGAAGAAGAGGAGACAATGGGGGCAGACCTGTTGGCGCACACCCAGCTGGACCTGGAGCTGAAGAGAGAAGACCGGCTGCTGTTTTTGAAAACAGATGGGTCAATCAGGGAGGATCGAACCTGTTTTAGGGTTTTAAATGTCCTCATATTATTTTCTCAGCAATTATTAGATAAAGGAGGGCTGGGATTGAAATAGATGAAGGCTAATTTGGATCAATGGCTCAGATTTGATCTAACTTAAGTTATTGGATCCTATCTTAATGGTTTCTTATTGGTATTGGATCATGGGAAGTAAGGAAGGGCCAGGATGCCATCTCATGATCAGGTTTAGATCAAGGGTCCAGATTTAACATAACTTAAGTTATTGGATCCTGTCCTAGTGGGTCTTAATGGTATCAAATACTTGCATGGGAGAAGGCTACGTACAGCCCATTACTTCCCAGAATTTTCAGAGTTTAAAAAGAAAAAAAAAAAGAGGAACGTGGGGGGTTAGGAAACTGAACTTCCCCCCCCCCCACTACGCCCACTACTCCCATGACTCTCACTCCCTCCATGATGGGGAGGTTGCGCTGGACTTCAAGCCCTCTCTTTAAGAGAACTGGCCAGAGAGAGAAGGAGGTTGGCTGAAGGATTCTCACGTGAAGAGAAGGGCTCTGGTGGGAAGAAGAGAGAGGCTGGGTGAAAGGCTTCAAGGTTGCTGCTACGTACAGCTGCTGAAAGGTCAAAGAAGGTGAAGAGGAAGAGAAAAAAAGGTAAGGATCAAGGGTCCGGTTACATCTCCTTTCCCTCTCCAAGCCCTCTCTTTAAGCCTTTTCTTCAAAACCCCTCGGGACAGCCTCTCCAATCATGCTATTCGACCCTATTTAACACCCCATCCAGTCTCCATGAACCTGTCCATATATCAGTCCCCTCGGATCCTAAATTCCCCCTACA
Source organism: Cryptocoryne crispatula var. balansae (assembly GCA_036172225.1). NCBI lineage: Eukaryota > Viridiplantae > Streptophyta > Magnoliopsida > Alismatales > Araceae > Cryptocoryne > Cryptocoryne crispatula. Next base: position 29,885,103 of record CM069935.1, read on the forward strand.
ATGAAAATTCTGTTCGGACAGGGTATATTCCACAAATCACTCCACTTGGTGCCTTGATCAGGGCCCCTTAATCCAGTCCTAAAGCCCCCTGAAATATCACCCGGTCATGCCATCTAGACAGGCCTTTAGATATCCCAAGAAAATCATACCAAAACATCATGTTTAAAAGCCCTTAAAACAGGCCTTGAGTAGGCAGCCGCCAGAGACTATCTTCTTCCTTAAACCAGCCCCCCAAACTCACCTCTAAACAGCCCCTCAATCTCCCAAATCCGGTCCCATCTCCTGGATCAAATGAGGGTCAAATGCTGCAGGCCTCTTTGAGACAGCCCGAGCCCAGTTCTGGACAAGGGCAATCAGGCCGCCTGGGCCTTATTTCAGCAAGTTACCAAGCCCAATTTCAGGCCGGAATCAGAGGGGCCACCAGGGCCAAGAGGACTGGCTGACAGGGCCTAGATGAAGTCCAAACAGGCCTCTAAGGCCCAATAAGAGCAGTCTGGCCGCCAGGGCCTTCAAAGCTTCAAAATGTTCACCTCGGCCCAATGAGGACAGAACCGGCCATCCAGGCCCTCAAAAAAAAAAAAAACTTAATCAAAATATGAGAAAAGAAATTCAATTAAGAGCTAGTCTATTTCATATAGGCTACCTCAAAGGACGGGCACTCGGGCATGTCCCCGTGTGTGTTTGATCCCGGACGGGGAAATGGGCAAGTTCCCATCTTCTACCGATCCTCCCCCTCAAAGTAGGGAGTATCAAACTCCACCTACTAAGAGGGGTCATGTCAAAATTTTCTCATGTGTAATATGTATTCAGATTTACCAATAAATGGAAATTCTGAATTTTGTATATCATCATTGTCATTGGGACTTGTAGAATGGCCCATGAGATTGAAGGAATGCAAGTCTAAAATTGACATTAAAAAAAAAAGAGGTTAAAGTTACAAAATTCAGATTCCAATAATTCTGGAAGATTTTTGAAATCTGTAAAAAGACTAAAAAATCCTGAAATTTGTAAGTATAACATCTGAATTTTCACACACCCAGAACTCATTTCTGAAATCTGAAACATACCAAAAATTGAAATCCATAGGAAATCTGGGGTTTTAAAAATCTGAAACAGAAGTCTGGAATCCAGAAGAAGGAGAATCTGGAAATCTTTGGGAGAGGTGCAGGATGTCAAATCTGAAAGTCTGAGGCTTAATAAATTTGAATTTGTGCAGAGCCTAAAATCCAAAGCTTGAATTGGTATAGAAATCCGAAGTCTAGAAATCTGTTTAAAAAAAACCTGCAATCTGAAAATGCAGAGAGCTGGAATTGGAGCTTCAAAATCTGAAATTCAAGGGTTCCAAAGTCTGAACTCCATATTTCTGACGTATAGTAAAATTGAAACTTACAAGAGGTCTAGAATTTGGAATTTGAAGAAATCAAAATCTGGGCATTGCAGGGAGCAGAGGCCTAAAATCTGGAATCTGAAAACCGAAGTTGTATTGAACCTCGCTAAGAGTCTGCAATCTGGGAATATTTGAAAAGGTGCAGAATTTAGAGTCTGAAATTTAAAAATCAGTAAGAAGTCTGGAAGCTTGAAGGACTGTAAATATGAAGTGCAGAAATCTAGAGTTTGATGTTTGAAGAAGCCTAGGAACCTGAACTTTGTGGCTGAGGTCCAAGGTTTTGAAACAAATTGGGAAGCTCCAAATTAGAAAATCTGAATGTGTAGAATTTGAACCCCAAGCTGGCCAGTCGAAGCTTGTAGAAATTGCAAAACCCAGAATTTGAAAATTTATGAAATCTGCAGAATTTGTAATCTAAGGAAACACCAACCAGATTCAATTAAAAATCAAATAAATTTAAGCCAACAAATTTCATCGTGAGTCAAATCCGGCCCGGACAAATTAAATTAATTCAAACAAGATTGACTCCAAACAAATAAATCTTCTAACTCAAATAAATCAACCTAATTCAAATTGAATTCCCCAAATCAAACAAATTCAATTGAATAAATTCAATAAAATAAACTCAAAACAAATTTAATTCAAAATAAACCATGTTCCATAAGTTGAACCCAAATTCCATAAAAAAATCAATCAATAAGTAAAATTGTCTTAAATTTAAACCAAATTTAATCTATTCCAACCGAACTCAAAACAATTTATCAAATTCAAACTCAAACCTAAATCATTCTAAAAGAAAAGAAAATCTGAAATTTGCACAAAAACCACAGAGTGCCAAATTCACCTCAAACTCAATCTAACTCAAACAAATCCAAGCTGAATCAATCTTAAATAAGTTCAAACTAAAAGCAATTCACCCAAGTAAACTCAGGTCAAATTTAATAAAACGGATCAAAATTCATCAAAGCAACCAAAATCTAATTAATTTCAACCAACTCAAAACAAGCTCAACTTAATAAACTTAAAACAAATTAAAACCCACATCAAAAATCCAAATTCCAACCACTAAATCCAAAAAATCAAACAGATTCCATTGAATTTAAAATAAATCAAATTCATTCTAAATGAACTTAGATCCATTAATTAACTCAAATTAAATCAAATTCAAATCGAATTTCAACCAATAAAACAAACTTAAATTCAAACTTAAATCAATCAATTCAGATTAATCAAAATTCAAATCAATGCAATGCAAATTTCAACAAATTAAGTTCAATTCAAATGCAATGAAATTCAAATAAATTCTAAACCAATTCAAACTAAAACAAACTTAAATCAAGTGATCAAATCAAACTCCAATCCAAACCAAAAGTAATCAACAAACTAAATTCAATTAAAAATGAACAAATCAAATTCAATTCAAAACTAAATTCAACTCAATTAAAATCAAACCAACAAATTTAGTTCAACTCAAATCAATTTAATCAAATTCAAACTAAAATCAAGTTCTTGCATTCCACTGATTTCAAGGGTTTGTTCTCTCCTATGTGGGAATGTTTATTTTGTGGATGTATGTCCTTTGTTTCAATGAATTGCTGTGGCGATAATCAAGGGTATTCGAAAAAATCTCGATGTAATTAACGTCGGATCTTCGCACCATCCGACGGGGAGAGGTCAAAATAAATTTTCAAAGAACCTAATAACCTCAAATTATTTTTTTTTTAAAATATCATTGACCCTAGTTAGTACTTTTATGGAATACCATCTATTTTCCTACAAAGTCGATACTAAGGTCAAACCAAATCAAATTCAAATTTAAAAGGAAAATGAATTTCCAAAATCACAAAAAGAAACCAATTCTTTTATGGGTTGAATTTCTGAGGTTCCAACAATAGGCCTTTTCTAAGTCAATAAAAACTATATGTAAATATTTTTTCATAATTCGATATTTCTCGATCAAGCTTCTAATAAGAAAAATAATTTCGATTATAGATCGATTAAGTATAAATCCAAATTGATTAACTGAAATATTTGTACAATTCCATAATTTTTTCTAAATAACTCTTTATTATAATTTCATAATATGACTCATGAATTTGATCCCTTTATAATTTGCACAATCTTGTACATCTCTTTTTTTTTCTTAAAAATAGGTATAGTAATGCTTTTCCTCCATTCATTCGACATTCTTTTCCATATTAGAATATTGTTAAAAAGTTGAGTTAATCATTCCACCCTTAAATTTTCCAAACATTTCCACATTTCAATAAGACTATCAAATTATTTTTTTCATTTTTCATTGATATCATCTTTAATCAAAAATTTTCTTTATTTATCCATGACGCACCTAACTTGGTTAAGACCATGAGACCTTTTCTCTCTCATCCTCGCCAATCTATAAATATCTTTTTCACCTTCTTGAGTTCCAAATCTCTCATACATATCTTGAAAAGCATCATCTCTTGCTCATTTAAAAGTATGTTTTTATTCCCTTTTTGTTATCTTATATTGTTCATAAGCTTCGTTGTTATCACTCGTGGACAACTTTTCATACCAATTTCTCTTATTCTTTATCGCTTTTTGCATTTCTTTCCAACACCAAGTTACCTTTTTCGGTGGACTATGTCCTTTCAACTCTCCAAGTACTTTTTTAGCAATCTCTCCAATATTTATAGCCATGTTCATCCACATAGCATTGACGTCTACGACTAACTTCGAATCATTTATCTTAAAAAGTTCATTCTTAAATGTTTGTTGTTTCGTCCCTTTTAACTCCCATCATTTCATTCTAAAAGAAAATTTTCTTTTAAATATGTTTGTTTGTATTTTAATCTTAATATCTAAAACTACTAACCTATGTTAACTTGTTAAAGTGTCACTCGAAATAAATTTACAATCCTTGCAAATGGCCCAATTAGACTTTCTTTTGAAAATGAAGTCAATATGACTTTTATTTAATCTATTTTTAAATGTTATTAAATGGGATTCTGTTTAAATAAAATAAGTATTAATTAGAATAAGATCATAGGCCATAACAAAATCTAGAATATCTTTTACTTGATTAAATTTTCATATCCAAAACCTCTATGAATCTTTTCATATTCATGGCATTTGTTTCTAACAAGTTCATTGAGATCTTCTCTAATAAATATATTTTCTTCATTTGGTATACTCTGCATAAGGTCCTCCATATCTTCCCAAAATTTTTCTTTATTCTCGTTACTTAATCCAATTTGTGGAGCATAAACATTAATTATATAAATTATCACTCTTTCTATAATCAATTTTACTATAATAATCATATCTCCTACTCTTTTTATTAAAACAATTGCATCCTTTAATGTTTTATCAACAATGATACCTACCCTATTTTTATCTCTCTTTTCTAGTAATACCATAGTTTATAACATGTATTTCCTACTTCTTTACATTTCTCTCCCATCCACTTAGTTTCTTCGATACACAATATTAATCTTTCTCCTCTCCATACTATCAATAAGTTTCATAAGTTTTTCTGTAAAAGATACAATATTCCAAGTATCTATTCTTATCCTTCTTTAAATCCATATCATAAGATGTGATTTTGTTTTATGCTAGTTGTTACTACCGCAACCCTTCTTCTTTCTCATCCAAACTTGGGACCGACCATGGCGGAATTATCAATCAAGATGCTAATTAAGATAAAATAACAAAACCTATAAACTCTAACCCGACGAGTGTTCTGCGCAAACAAACAGTACCTCAAACATTGCAATTTGATGAACTGGATAAAAACGTCCACTAACCTAAGTTCTGTAGTCCACACAGAAGAACGTGTTTCTTGGTTGCAGAATGTTTTGCAGACACAGAAATGGTTGAAAATTACCATTGAAAAAAGATCTTGTTTCATCACCAAAGTGCCCCCATGGGTGAATAACACAATGCTATATCCTTCTCTCTCTCTCTCTCTGTGTGTGTGTGTGTACATATTATATGTAAAGATTTTTTTTCTCTTTGTGGGGGGGGGGGGGGGGTAAATTGTCCCCGCTCGAGCTTGACCCGTCAGGTGAACATCAGCATACAGGCTCAGATTGAGCGGTTTGAACCACTCCAAAGCCCCCTGAACCAGTTACCAGAAACATCAAGTCCTTGAACCGGTAGACCACCAACCAGTTCAAGAACAAAATAGCCAGGATTCTCTCCCTCACCCCTTAATCGGGTCTAGTGGGAACCCAAACAGATCCTGACAGTTCATCTACCTTGCCCAACATTACCGGCACCACATCACCCTTCTTGACTATCAAAATCTTCTTAACACTAAAACCTGATCAAATTAGCTGCATCTTCATAACGTCCTTTTAACCAAACCACCTTTCTTGTGAGCCGGTGAAATTAATACAGAATTTGAAACAATTGGTTCATTGACAGCCATCATCTCCTCCAGCATCGGCAGACATCCGGAAGGTTCACTTGCCCTTCAAATGCTCACCTAATTTCGGCTACCATCCAGTATGGCCAAGAGCTTCAAGCCTCTGTCCCTGGACACAAATATTTTTATCAAAGCTTGAAGCTCTCCTCCACCTATCGGTCAATGAAGAGAGCTCATAAGTCCTATCCACTTCAAGCAGTAAACCGAAGGATTCAATATCAACAGAGATTGCTGCCAAAGACCAAGCAAACACCAGCAGACCAGATATTACAATCCAGCGATTTGAAGAAAACACAGCCCCTATATCAAGAGCAGGATGCCACTTCATGGAAGAGAATTGAGAAGTTCTGCTTCCCGCAAAGCTTTTTTTGGCCACCGCCGAACACAATCAAACCCCTGCAAGGATCGCGGGATCGGAATCGGCCACTGGATCGGTGGGTACCGATCCGATCCGGATCGGATCGGATCGGATTGGTCCGATTCTGACCGATCTTTCGGAATAAATTTCGATCCGGAATCGCTCCGGATCGGTTCTTCAAAGGTGCTAAAACATTAAAAAAATATCAAAATAACATGCTAGATCGGATTCCGATCCGATCTAGCATGTTTCGGGGCCAAAATCGGCTTGAATCCCCCCCAAACATCGCCGGATTCACTGCGGCGGCCATGCACAGGGCCGCCGCGGCTGTCTTCCCGGGCGGGATATCGGGCGGGGAGGACAGGGATACCGGGTCCATCGGGACCCGGTAGCTGGATTCGGTGACTTATAGGGCGGGGAAGACAGCCGTGGCGGCCGCAGGGCAGCCGCGGCAATTTTTCCGGTCGATTCTGACGAGGAATCGTCGGAATCGTTCCGGAATCCGCCGATTCGGACGATTATGGCCTTGAATCGGACCAAACAGTCCGATTCCAACGGATATTTTATCCGGATCGGTGGTTCCACCGAGAATCGGATCGGCCGATTCTGCAATCTAAAAACCCCTGTCAGAAATGGAGGGGAGGTCCTGCAGGTCATATGCAGGTGGAAGTCCAGCATGGTTGTGCACAAATGGAGACATTAAGGTGAGTGAAATTTAGTGAACGAGTCAGTCTGGCAGGGTCCAATGCAGCATCTTCTGGCAGGGTTACGTGCATGGTCCATTGGGCAATAAGCAAGGGCATTCTAAAATTTGGGCCATAACATATAAGTAAATTGAGTTTGATCTAAAATTCTTATTTAGTACATTTGAACACAGAGATTTAGTAAGTTATTAAGGTAAGTTGAGTTTGATCTAAACTTGGGCCATATTTAGTACTTTTGAACAGAGATTTTATCATTTTTGGTACAAACACTAGAATTTCTTAAGATATTAAAATACAATGTATAGCATTATGCCCGGCATTGACATTGGAGAAACTAGAATTATTAGGTACGAACCTAACTTTAAGGTTTCTTAGGTTTAGTTGCAATTGTTGCAATTTTCTGTACTAGCCAAAATATGGAACATTTTCACGATCTTATTTAAAACGTCTGGTTATAGATGCAATTCGCATGGGTTTAAGTGCAACAAAATGTCTTTTAAGGTGGTTGATTATCTGAACTAAATACTGATTTCTAAGGGTATATGCTACAATGTTTTGGGGGCTTTCTTGACGCACCAGCAATAATCTTCAGTTTTGTATATAGATGCAATTTCTTATTCAGGGGTTAGCATAAAATTATCTAGAATCACTTGCATGGATGTTTAATTGTCCTTTAACTTAAAAAATCAAATACAATTACATGTTTCAGATGTTGGCAACAATTAAATTCAGTTTAAGTTCCAGTCAGCGCAATTTGGTAATTTCTAAGAATAATGTGCATATGACTTATCTTGAAACCTTGTACATGAATATAGTTTCTCATTACATCTTAGACATAAACAGAAGTTCAAATTAGTTTGGTGTCAACACATGGTCCACACATTTTTTAGGTTTGGTTTTACAAGCCTTTATGTTTTTTTCATCGTCTCCTGAACAGACCAGTATTACTTTCTCCAGTTCAAAGCTAATGTGTAAGAGTCAAAGGGCACTCAGGCAAGAAGGGGTTAGTCTCACATCAGCCATCTCAGGGAAGCACCTAGGTACTTGAGAAGATAAAATATAATATAAAAGTATGAATATGCTAAAACATTGTAAATCAGACTATCATCCTAAAATTTACTAATTGTAGCAATCATTGTCCTAAAAGCTTTTGGAGAAATCAACTCCCGCCCCCATCTATCTCCCTCTTATTTTTTTGTCCCACGCTCTACAACATTATTTTTTAGTCCCCTTTTTCAGATTTCTCAAACTTTTGCCCCCATTCCATTCTCAAGCCATCAAGTCATAAACATTAGTCCGAAAAAATCCACTTTTACCCCCACCCGGTGTGCTGCCAAAAATGAGTCAGATGTTCACATATTAGAACATAATACAACTATCCCATGAAATCGATCGGATGGAGAGGAGCGCCTCTTCGACGGCTCAAATCTGCATCAACGACGTCTCCACCTTGTTGAAGAAGCCTCGAGGGTGCTGGAATCTGCATTGAAATGCCAGCCAGGCCTCTAAATTTGGAAGGAGTAAGATAAGGAGCTTGTGAACATCTGAGCAGCCCTGTTATATACAGCAACGAGGCTGTGACGGAGTTCGATGTAGTGCTGGCTAGCAGAGAAGTTGAGAGAGTCCAAGATGGAGAAGATGATGAACCGGCGGTGAAAACCCTAGAATCTACAGTTGCAGGGCTTAATGAACACACCATAAGCAAAGCATGGGAATAGAGTGACCAAGATCTAGAGAAGCAATGCCATCTCCATCCATCCGATCGATTTCTTGGCATCGATATAGTGGAGAGGAGCGCACCATCCAGGGAAGTGGAGCTTCGTCCGAATAAAACCTAGGGAGATGGGGGAGACCGCGAAAGTGAGGTCCATCGGGTGGCAAAGAGTGTTGTTGTACATCGGGAGAGAAGTATCACTGTTGGGGGTAGAGGAGTGCAGTCCAAACAAGAAGGGATGGAGATTGGAGAGAGTGTGAAAGAGGACTCAATCGGGTGGGAGATGGCACCGTCGTGAGTGAGAGGAGAGGGATGGGTTTTGGGAGGGTAATTTTGGGATGAGCCAAATAATGTGACGGAAAGGATAAAGAAATAAAAATGTGATAGTGTTGGGAGAAAAAAATAAGTCCCGTTAACGTTGGGACTAAAAAAATAAATTAGTTATTTTTTAGAACTAAATATTAAAAACAACAAAGCTTTTTATGGTGCACCTCAAGAAATTGACACAAGGGACCAGCTTGGCTTGCCTTTAAGCCAAAGTAAGCACCTCAAGTGCCTCCAATAACATAGTGTTAGAGTTACAATGCGCTTTCTGAAAAGGAAATAATTCAAACAAATGACTAATGTACAAGCTCCACTTAATGATTAGATTAGGTTTATTCAGCAAATTAAAATGTAAAAATGTCTCAGCTACTTGGTCATCCTCACCAAATTGATTCTTTTAGATCAATGATTCAGAATGAATCAGCCAATCCAAGTGGTTAGCTCAACTCCAGATTAGACTAAATTAAAAATAATAAAAAAAGGAAAAACATAAGAATAGGACAAAAGAACAGAGAGCTCATTGGGGTCAAGTGCACACAACGAAAAATATGTGGACTAAAATATAATTGAACATAGATCACCATATTAATACAATAATAAAAATATTAAAACAAAGGAATTTTACATGCTGCCCCTTAAAGTTGGCTTTTCTTATATGTCCCTATAAAAAACGAAATCTTAGGTCATGTAATTTTGTCCCATTAAAAATTAATTGAACATGGCATTTGTTTGCGTCTGTGTTAGAAAGAGAGGGAAAAAGACATAAGAGGTATAATTATTAAAAATATTACTAACAGCATTCAAGGGGGTTCAGAAATGTGAAGTTAATTTAAATGGAGTAAGATTATAGAGATTTCTTAATGCTTTTAAATATAACAAAGACATATTGGAAACATATAACTATGAAGACTGGAATGCAAAGTTCCCAATGAATAAAAACACCATAGCATGGAAATCAAGACTGTACATGCATGGATTTGTAGTAACTATAAAGACAAACAAAACAAGGAATAAAGATGGTAAGGGTGGTCATTATGGTACCCATGTAAACCATTAATAGCAATATTAGCTTCCAAAATAGTAGAGAAGAGAGCTAGAAAAAATCACTAGGATGCTGTTATAATGCAAATCATCTAATCAGCTCCAATTGCAGGCCTCAAGTCTTAATCATAGTGTAAACACCAATATTCATTGGCATGAGAACACCTGGTCAACCTAGTTGCAGGAGAAGTGGCAGAAAACTAAGAATTAACTACACATGTAAAAGGCATACACCTGATCAGTTCTATGCCCCCCTCAACTTGGGCATAGATATCTTTCATGCACAGCTTGTAATTATTCATCTTGTACTCTTCTCTTCACGGGCCTTTACTAAACACATCAGCTATTTGATAAATTGAATAGCATGGGATAGATATGTCACCAGAGTCAAGCTCTCTTAGATAAAAATGTCTATCAATTTCTGTATGCTTAATTAAAACATCACCAAGCAAAATATTTGTTATGCTTGTAGCAATTTTGTTATTACTATACAACAATCAGCAGTGTACCAGCATGTCCAGAACAATGAAGTTTCAGCCATAATATCACACCAAACACTTGAATTAAGTACATAAATGCTAGTCAGTTACAAAAAAAGTTATAGGGAAGGGCTGCATATTCAAAATCTAAAACCAAAAAATTGAAATAAGAGAGGGAATTGAGAAGTAGGGCCAACATGTTGAAATACTCAAGCTCGCTGTAGAAGAGGAAAAGAAGGTGAGTAAAATAAAAAATCAAACCTACTAAAGTGTCGCTGTTAGCCAGAAATGCCATTAAAGCCAGAGGCTGCCAAAGATGTTGTCAATGTGAGAGGGATCGGTCAGTGCTGGTGGAGGGATGAAATGAAGGTTCTGAGATCCCAGCCCACAGTAGGGCTCAAACCATAGTAGTCAAGATGACAAGGTGTAGAAGGTGGCTGGACCATAGATCGCGGAATCGGCCGATTCGGATCGGAATCGGCCAATTCCTGGATCGAATCGGCCATTGCCGATCCGATTCTTGGCTGAAGAACCGATCCGGAAAAAAGTTCCGGTAGAATCGGTCGGAATCGGCCCAGATCGGTCGGAATCGGAATCGGAATCGGATCGGCCGAATCGGTCGGGATCGGAATCGGAATCGGAATCGGATCGTTTTTTTTCTTTTTTGCTATTCTAGTCAGATCGACCTCGGCCAGAATCGGTCCGGAATCGGATCGGAATCGGAATCGGATCATTTTTTTTTTCTTACCGATTCTGGATCGATTTTCTTCCATTGGATCGGTAGGAATCGGTCCGATCCGGATCGGATCGGTACCCACCGATCCCGATTCTGATTCTGATCCCGCGATCCTTGGGCTGGACAGCTTACACAACAAGGTACCCGCTTAGATGTCATATAAGCAATAAGATTTAAAGTAAAGAAGAAGATCACAAGAAAAAAGGGAGATGAACAAAGGGTTAACAGTCAAGTAAGTGAGAATTGAGATGGCCAGAGAAGGAGAGGAAAAGAGATAAATGAGGGGAAAGATGACTGAATAGAGGGGTGGAGTGAGGGGAATGACACCAGAGCAGGGATTCCAGAATCGGAATCGGACCGATTCCGATTCCGATTCCAGGAATCGGCCGGAATCGGCATTCCTGGGAAGAGAATCGATTCCGGATCGGTCCGGAAATTTTTTTTTTTTTTGAATTTTTTTTCGTCAAAAAAAATTCACAAAATTCAGAAAAAAATCTAAAAAAAAATAGGAAATGAGTTAGAAAAAATTTTAAAAATAACCAATGCATTCATACACAGGACCACATCGAATAAATACTAATGAACTCCAATTGAAGACTTGAAGTTAAGTACATATTCCAAATCCATTGATTCAAAAATCAAAGAGATGATACATCATGAAAAAAAAATTACATCATATCAATCTACTACCAAAATCTAGGATATAAATATGGGTCTTCCTCCTCTCCCTCGCGCTTCACGCTCCTCCCTCGCGCTACCAGTATACCGTCCGGGGACCATATCCATATGAAAATAATGCCGATGCCATGCCATCAAGGTCGATGGATCGGATCGGCGGACGACCGGGACGTAAGCAAGAGGACGGTGGAGCTGGTGTAATCCACCGCCGGTCCGCCCGCCAAACGCCGGATACCGTGGCTCCCGTATATAACAATCGGGGTGTATCCGAATCCGCCGTGTAATACGGCTTTCGGGAAGCCGCGAATCGCAGACTCACCGCCGCCGATGGCCGCGTCGCTGGTACGCACTCCTCGTCATCATCACCCGATGAGCGAGAAGGAGCACGCGTGCCGTCATCCGGGCCGACAGACGCCCGACCTCTAGCCTTCCTTCTCTTCACCTCTCAGCCCATCTCTCGAAGTACCGTAAGGTCCGGAACCCAAAGTTTTTTTCAACTTTGCAAATCCTCCCATTTTCCGTGCGCTCACCTCGTTTTCGTTTTCCCCGACCGCGAATGGGCCGGGTAGCGGCTACCGGACCTGAGCCGAGGCTAAAGCCGCGTTGGTCGCTCCATAGGGTCGGGACCATAGCCGCCGGCGAAGAAGCGTCCGCCCGAGCCTCGAGAAGCAGACCGAGGCAGCCTGAGCATCCTCCCCGCTTCAACACCATCCAACTCTCCTTCTCAGCCTACGCACGGTCATCGGGATCAAACTCACCGTACGATCCCCGGCTTCCTCTCTATCCAGGAGGCAAGTGCACGCTCCTCCCCGGAATATCTCGATCCATATCCACCTCCTCGGGTGCGGTGTGGCGGAGGAATGCCTCTCGCTCGTACGGCCACCTCGCGACCGTGCAAATCGTGCCTCGCCGATCTTCTCGTCGATCCTCGATGTTCTTGGCGCGTACCCTCACGTTGTAACGACAAGACCCAGCCTTCTCCGTACCGGTCCGAGGTCAACCTATTCCTCCTTTTCGTACGTATCAAAGTTGAATGTACTCTAGCTTCCTCTCACAATGAGAACTGCTGCTCGGGCCGAGTATCCCGACACGATGGCACAGCATTCCATCCACTCCCGGTGTTCACCCGAACCCACCACTCACTGCAAGAAAAAACAAGAAGAGAAAAGGTAAACAATTACCCCATCATCTACCATAACTTATACGAAAAGAAAATAAAATCTTCATCAAGCTATTACTATACCAGCGACACTGTTAATCGAATATTTCGCATCAAGATCCGAGTATACGCCGACTCTCATCTTATACTTCGCATCCGAAATATTTATAAAAAACATTAGTCTGCAAGGCTACCCAAGGTATCGAATGAACTCTAACTTACTTCTATCTCAAATTCTCTATCCCGTCCCGCCGAGATCGGCATGTACGCCGAATAACAAAGAAGCGTACCCCGCATCACCTCGTTGTCGTTCACCACTCCGTCCTCTATATTGGATGGGGTTCAAAAAATATCCCGCAAGCATGATATTAGTTAACACCGTGGATATAAGACAATTATACAAAGAAAAAATAATTTTTTAACCAAGTTACCTGCAGCATGGACATCGCGGTGCAAGGTCTTGTCCCATCGGTCATCTATGCATCTTCCACCACTTTTCAGAACCTCTCCGGGATTTTTTTCTTTTTATTTTCACTTTCGTCCACGGCATCATACAACGCGCCCATCCGGTCCCCGTCATCCGAGTCTACTAATCTCAAGACAACTACTGTTGGCTCAATGATTGCCAAGAGTAGGCAATCCTCTCCCAAAACCCTTCGTCGCTGATTCCGCTTCTCGACCTCGACAAGAATCTCCAACCGATCTTCGTACGCTGCCGTCCACCATATAGTTGTAATACCCTCGCATCGCGCGAACCTAACCAACGTACGCCGTGCCGTGTAAACTCTCCAACGCAATGAAGTTTCGTGGCAAATCGTGTCGACCGGGCCCAACAAGATCGCGCTCCTCCGCGCGCGATCTCACGATACGTAGCACAGGCGGGGATGCGAATAAATAAAAGATGCGATCGTTCGCGCCGCTCGACAAGTGTGTATACACCCTCCTCCTCGCCTATATCCTCTAATACGAGATCTATGGAATGCGTTGCACAGTGGCACCCGTAAGATGCGATTCCTCTTCTCCATCAACTTCCTCCCAAATTCGCTCTTATAGCGATGGTTCGTTGTCGTGACAACTCGAACCACATTGTCCTCCCCGATCTCCTCCACCACCCCATCCATCGTAGAAAAGATGAAGTCGGCATTTTTTATCTTCCCGTAAGCATCTACCGACTTCAAGAATGTAGTCCCCGTAACAAAGACACCGTAGTTAAGTTTATCATACTCCTCTCGGTGATACTCGTCCACCCATCGCACATAATCGCGCAACCCTCTCCTTCCACACCAACTTAAATTCATCCATCCACTCCTTCAACTCCCCGGACCTCCTCATCCAGCCGCCGTATACGTGTCTCCGCCGCCCGAGCTCGCAAAACCCGGCCCGCCCTCACCCACGGCATCCACCATCGTCCTGGGGCCGGTGGCCGTACGTGCCGGGATGCCTACATCAAGTTAAAAAATTCGGGATCGTGCTAAAATTAAGTTTAAGTAAATAAAACACACATAATGTCAATTTTAATTTAAAAAGTGATACCTCGTACGTAAAAACCATTTCACAATGTGGCGAACGGCTCTCTTCACTCGCTCCTATCGCCTTCACCCCTTTCATCGCTTGTTTTATCCCCATCCGTCCAAAGACTATGTTTCCTAAATAAATACCGTCACCTCGGTAAATCGAGTGGCCGAAGAAGTGTAACGGCGGTGGCTCCCGCCTCCCGGGGTTAGTCTCTCGGTCCCGCCTCGAGGTCGGGCGAGCCGATGCCGATCGGCCCAAAGCCGGGTCAACTCTCGACCCGCACCCTCCTCGCTCCTCCTCCTCAAAGAAATGCACGTCATGGGCCGCGCCTAAGACATCCAAGCTCGTAGTCCGCGGACTCCTCCTCGCTCTCTCGGCTCCGGCTCGCCCGGGTGCCTTCCCCTCGCCTTTCCCTTTCGAGGTAGGCAAATCGCGGTCCCTCCTCCTCTCGAGTAGCTCGTCGCGCAACTCCTCCCTCTCGCTCGATCCTAACAGCCCGTCGAGAGGCTCTACCCGTCACGTAGCCTCTCATCTCCTCACTCTTCTCCCCGCACCTTGTCACATTTCGACATTCCCACATGCTCCGCAATATGTTTCGAGCCACCGAACACCCCCCGTTCATCTCCTTCCCACACCATTCGCACCGTACCCTCTTCCCCGACCGGGTCTACCATCTGCCCGTGTTCCCAACCCACGACGGAAGCACATGCTGCTGCTGCATCACCTTGATCGGCCATTGCTTATATCTACAAAAATTGTAAACAATGCACTAAAAATGATTAGATAACATAAAAATTAATTTAGACGCTGTTCTAGCGTATTAACCCAAGTAACACACCATTCGATGTTTAAAGGGGTTACGTATTCGTCGAAATGGTCGTAAATTAACGTACGGATATCCGTAATTTTTCCCGTGCAAAATGAACTTAAACGGATAGTTCAAAACTTGGACGGACTTGTTCGGTCGGAAATCACAACGTTTAACGACGCTGCATCATTTCGAAACGCATAAGAATGGACGTACGAAGTTTTCGGCGAAGAAATCTTACCAAAAACTACCAAAGATCGAAGAAGACGTCGATTCAAGGCCGATCGGAGCTTTGGATTGGCGGAAGGAATCGCTCGGGAATCGCCGGAATCGCCGCCGGAATCGCCGAATCGCCGGGACCGCGTTCGACCGCCGGAATCCTTCCGGAATCGGTGCCGGCAGCCCTGACGACGGATCGCCGGATCGATGCTAGAATCGCCGCAAAATCGCCGGAATCGAGCCCTACCGCCGCGGGATCAACGGAATCGACCGGGGCGGTCGATTCCGGCCCTGGGGAGTGAGCCGGGACCGAGCCCGATTCCCCGGGTCCCGTAGACCGAACCGAGAATCGAACCGGGCCGGTTCAACCGGTCTTCCGAAGGGATCAACCGATTCCAGGCGATTCCGCGGAATTAATCCCGGAATCGGTCCTTCCGCCAGGAATCGGATCGGAATCCACCGATCCGATTCCGAAATCGATCGGAATCGGACCGATTCCGCCGATTCTGCAATCAATGCACCAGAGAGGTAGGAAGAGGAGAAGAGGGAGAAAATGACTGGAGGGAGAGGTGGAGAGGGGAGATGCTCAGAGGTCAAGAGATTATTGAAGACAGAGAGATAGAGAGAGAAAAAGAATTCACCAGGAGATGGCAGAAAGCAGCCATGGCTGAAGGTGAGAGGTCATTGGAGGTATGCAACAGCAGAGGCAGACAACAATGGAGGCAGCCAGCAGCAGCAGAGAGCAGAGGCAGCTACTGTGTTGAGCGCTAGGGCATGAGGAGGGTTCGAATAGGCTTTGTCAACAATTGTTGACCATTTCACCCTTTTGTACTAGGGATTAAACAGGTCCAGCCATGGACTGATTCAAATATGAAGACTGGATGGGTCAGTTGGCAGTCATTAAGGCATCCAGGCAGGTTCCTTGTGCGCTTAGCCGCTTACGTGGCCAAGGAGGTGCCCTGAGCGGTCCCAGTCACATGTCTTATCAGGTCAATTGTGGCAAATTAACCTGATTCTGGAAGATCATTGGAAGAAAATGTTGCTTTGAAAGAAATTATACAGGGTTGCTTCTGTTTGACTTAGCTACTAACTGCAATAAGTTAACTTGTGGTGTTCAGGACTCGTCCTTCGTTTTTTAAGCAAATGGCCTTTATTTAACTAAATTAGCTGATTGTTGGTTGAACTTTGGAGATTGTATCATAATGTCTTTGGTTGATGTTGTAATGAACAAAAAACAGACCACCAGGATCAACAACTTTTTTGTGAAAAATAGCTTGTAGAAGGCTCCACCGCTTTATCTATACTGCCTAAAGCATAAAACAGAAAAATGTTGTATTTTCTTGGGCACGTTCCTGAATAATTGAATCATCTTTTCATCCACCGCAGATTGTTCATGCTTCTCAGTAAGTCTTAGCAATTTTTGGAGACAATCAGATGCTCCTTAAGCCATGGTCTCTGTTAAATCCTCTAGGGGATTTGCATTTTGGGGTCTTTGAATGACAAGAAAAACAGCATTTTTAGAAAGGGTTTTGAAGCTCTGTCTCTGACCATTATTCTCTAAAGAAACTTTAAGTTTAGAAAAAATAGATATTTGCTTCTTTGAATTAACATATGACAGATTCACCTGGTTACATCCAAAGGAATCACAAATTTTGCTCATATATTATGGTGGCACCCTCTTTTCTTGGGTGCTACTGTCCCTCAGTTTTTCCAATGTCTATCATCTTGGTAACTTCATCTTATTTTCTTTTCTTCTGTAACTTCTTTCTTCTGTTATGAATGATTGTTGCACTGTTGTGACCATCTTCGAAAGTTATAAATTTCAATTGAGGATGTACTAGATAGACATTTATGACACATGGACCCATAGACTTGAAGAAAAATATGCCGACCCCAATAAGAATCCATTTTTGATATAGCCGAATTGATTACAGTTTATGTAGAGTATATTAATTATTAAATCTTTATAAGACAATCATGCACATTGAGATAAGGCCATACCTGATCTAAGTTCCAATTCTCTGATGCCAATGATCGTGCCTTTTGAAAATCGACTTCCTTTCTTCCATCTTTCCAGTCCCAAATGCTACAACGGAAAATTAAGTCCAGATGACAACTAAGTTAAGAGAAGAGTCACAGCCTAAATACTAACTCCAAAAAAATTAAACAAAAAAAGCAAGCCATTTCTTCTCCTCCAATACAGGGAATATTCAGCTTCTTTTTAGAGCTCCATGCAACAATTAAATAAATGTAAATGAATAAAGCCATAAGAAATAAGAAAGAAAGGACCTCGTAGACAGAAAAAGAAAAAAGGTAAAAACACATACCTGGTCCTGGTCAATGGGAATGAGGTGGGTCAACTATTCATTCCGTAGATACCCCACCAACACACTTGGAGGGGCTTCACAGGTAAGGCCAACAAGTGACAAGAAAAGGCAAGACAAGGTAAAGATGGTATACATACCATCAGATATTACAAGAGATTATGTCTTCAGCAGATCCCAGTTATCAAAAAAAAGAGCAAAAGAAGAGAGCGAACACAAGCCAGTCAGTCTCCTTCCCCATCTGTAGACCTTCAACCAGCTGGGAGAAAGTGGTAGGGCTTCCACCTCTAAAAGTTCAACCAGCGGGATCTCCTGATGGGGCCCTGATGTAACCTCAAAATTCAAAAAGAGATTTTCTCTTTTTTTTTTAGAAATTTATTTTCCTTTTGAATTTGATTTAGATTTGGTTAGACCTTAGCATTGACTTCTTTAGGAAAATAGATGGTATTCCATAAAAGTACTAGCTAGGGTCAAAATCATGTGTTGAGGTTGTTAGGTTCTTTGAAAATTGATTTTGACCTCTCCCCGTCGGATGGTGCGAAGATCCGACGTTAATTACATCGAGATAACTCGAATACCCTTGATTAAGCGTCATAGCAATCCATGAAAATAGAAAACATGCATCCAATAAACATTCACACACGTGGACATAGGAGTAAACAATCCCATAAAATTGATGGAATGCAAGCACTTAATTTGATTAAATTGATTTGAGTTGAATTAAATCTGTTGGTTTGATTTTGATTGAGTTGAATTTAGTTTGAGTTGAATTTAATTGGTTGAATTGTTTTTTGGTTGATTTGAATTTGATTGAATTGGATTTAGTTTTGAGTTGAATTTGATTTTGTTCATTGGTTTTAAGTTTGATTTAATTTAGATTTGGTTTGAGCTCGAAAACAGTTGTTTATTGATTTAAGTTTGGTTTGAATTTGTTGATTGATTTTTTTAAACTTGATCTGAGTTTGATTTAATTTGTTTATTGTTTGATTTTTTAGTTTGATTGGAGTTGAATTTGAATTTTGTCTTGATTAATTTGGATTTATTTTATTGAGTCTGACTTTGATTTAATTTGTATTTGAGTTGATTTGATTGAGTTTGAATTTGTTTGGATTTGTTTTGAATCTGGTGGATTTAATTTGTTCGGTGGATTGTTTGATTTAATTCGGGTTGAATTTTATTTTATTAGAATTCACTTGAATTTGACAGATTGTTTTGAACTTGGAATTTCTTTTAACAGATTTGTTCTCAGTTTTTGGTTTAATGTTCTGCATTAAGATTTAATGAGTTAAGATTTGTTGATCTTTCTGGTTTGGGAGTTTAAATTTTCTTGAAACTTACAGATTTCTGATTTGCTTGAATTTGGATTACTTAGAGAAATTTGATTTGATTGAATTAGAGTTGAGTTTGATTTGAATTCAATTTTGATTGGTTTAGATTTCAGTTAAATCTGCAGATTTTGACAGCTCCTAGGTTTTCTCTTATGCAATTTTCAGATTTTATGAAATGATTTGGGACCAAGGATTACGGGATCGGTGGAATCGGACCGATTCCGACCGATTCCGGAATCGGATCGGTTGATTCCGATCCGATTCCTGGCGGAAGGACCGATTCCGGGAAGAATTCCGCGGAATCGGTCTGAATCGCCTGGAATCGGTCGGAATCGATCCGATTCCGACCGATTCCATGTGGAATCGGTCGATCCGACCGATTCTTTGGAAGGCCGGTTTAACCCGGCCCGGTTCGATTCCCGGTTCGACTCTGGACCGGGAATCGAACCGATTCCGGCCCTTTTAGGGCCGGAATCGACCCGCAGAGCTGCCCTCGTCGATCCCGCGGCGGAAGGAGAGGGCGCAGGCGTTTCCGGCGCGATTCCGGCGATTCCGGCCTCGATTCCGTCGATCCACCGTCGATTCCGGCCGATTCCGTCGATCTAGGGTCGATTCCGGCCCGATTCCACCGATTCCGGCGATTCCAGGGGCGATTCAGGTGATTCGGCGATTCCAAGCACTTTCAAAGGATTCCGCCGATTCAAGCTCGGATCGGCATCGAATCAACCTCTTCTTCGATCTTTGTAAGGTTTTTGGTAAGATTTCTTCGCCAAAAACTTCGTACGTCCATTCTTACGCATTTCCGACGAGTTTGAGTGTCGTTAAACTTTACGATTTCTGTCCGAACAAGTCCGTTTAAGTTTTGAACTATCCGGATATGTACATTTTGCACGGGAAAAATTCCGGATATCCCGTACGCCTATTTTTACACGTTTCCGACGACTCCGAGTAGAGTTAAACTCGGTGATTTGTGATCGAATAACTCCGCTTCAAGTTGTTTCGAACATCGATTGGATGTTCTTTGTACGGGAAAAATTTCGGATACCGTACGTTAATTTACGACCATTTCGGCAAATACGTAACCCTTTAAACATACCGAATGGTGTGTTTCTTGGGTTGTCTGCTTTCCCGAACAGCGTCTAAATCAATTTTTATGTTATCTAATCATTTTTAGTATTGTTTACAATTTTTGCAGATTTAAGCAATGGCCGATCAAGGTGACGCAAAGACACGCACGTGCTTCCGACGTGGGTCGTGGCACGGGCATATGGTAGACCTAGTCGGGAAGAGGGTACAGTGCGAGTGGTGCGAGAAGGAGATGAACGGGGGGTGTTCCGCTGAAACAACATATTGCACGGGAATGGGAATGTAAAAAAATGTGACAAGGTGCCCAGGGGAGAAGATCGAGGAGACGAGAGTATACATGACAGTGTAGAGCCTCTCAACGGGGTACATTGGGATCGAGCGAGAGGGAGGAGCGAGTCGCACGACGAGCTACTCGAGAGGAGGAGAGACCGCGATTTGCCTACCTCGAAAGTGGAAAGGCGAGGAAGGCGAGCGAGGCCGGAGCCGAGCCGAGGAGCGAGGACGAGTCCACGGACTCCGAGCCGAGACGTGCTGGGGCACGCTGAAGCGTCGTGGGCCGAGGAGGAGGGCGGGGAGGAGGGGAGCAGGAGGGTCCGGGGTCCGGAGTTGACCCGACTTTGGGCCGATCGGCATCGGCTCGTCCTACCCGGGACCGAGAGCTCCGACCCCAGGGAGACAGGGGAGCCATACCGCCGTTCTACTTTCTACCAAGACTCGATTTACACCGAAAGTGACGAGTATTTATTTAGGGAAACAGTGGTGGTCGATGGGGATTAGCGAGCAATGAAAGGGGTGAAAGCAGAACGAACGGCCGCAAAGAGAGCCGTTCGACACATTGTGAAGTTGTTTTTACACGCAGTATCACTTTTTAAATTAAAATTGACATTATGTGTGTTTTATTTACTTAAACTTAATTTTAGCTTTGATCCCAATTTTTTTTAACTTCGATGTAGGCATCCCAAAGACATGCACTACCAGCCCCTACTTCCCGGACGATGGTGAATGCCGTGGGTGGCGGAGACCGGACCGGGTTTGCAAGCCCGAGACGTGACACAATATACGGCGCCGGCACAGATGAGGAGGTCCAGAGCCGAGGGAGGGTGGATGGATGGGTTCAAGTTGGTGTGGAAGGAGAGGGGTTGCACAATCACGTGTGCGATGGGTGACTGTGTATCACAAGAGGAGTATGATAAACTTCTTGGTGTACGTTCGAGGGGACTACATTCTTGGGTCGGTAGATGTTTCGGGAAGATAAAAAATGCCGACTTCATTTTTTCTCCGATGGATGGAGTGGTGGAGGAGAGATGGGGGAGGAGAATGTGGTTCGAAAGTTGTCACCGACAACGAACCATCATATAAAGTGCGGTCGGGAGGAAGTTGATGGAGAAGAGGAAGCACATCTTTGGGTGCCCCGTGCAAGACATTCCATAGATCTCATATTGGGAGGATATGTGTAAGGAGGAGGGTGTATCCACACTTGTCGAGCAAAGGCGCGGACGATCACATCTTTTATTTATTCGCATCCCCGTACGCTACATATCATGAGATCACACACGGGGAGGGCGCGATCTTGTTAGGCCCGGTCCGACACGATTTGCTACGAACTTCATTGCTGCGGAGAGTTTACACCGGCACGAGGCATGCATTGGTTAGGTTCGCGCGAGAAGTATTACAACTATATGGTGGACAACCCGCATGACGAAGAAGAGCGATTGGAGATTCTTGTCGTCCGAGAAGCGAATCACCGACAAGAGGTTTTGGGAGAGGATTGCCTACTACTTGGCAATCGTTGAGACACGGTAGTTGTCTTGAGGTTGGTAGACTCGGATGACGGGTGACCGAGATGGGCACATTGTGTATGATGCTACGGAGCGGCAAAGCGAAAATTAAAGAAAAAAATCCCGGAAGGTTACAAAAAGTGGTGGAAGATCATTGATGACCGATGGGACAAGACCTTGCACCACGATGTCCACGCCAGCAGTAACTTGGTTATTAAATTATTTTTGTTGTATAATTGTCTTGTAAATGGCACGGTGTTAACTAATAAAATCTTGCGGGATACTTTTTGAACCCCGCATCCAATATGGAGGACAGTGGTGAACGACAACGGGTGATGCGGGGTACACTTGCGATTATCCGGCGGGCGTTACGATCTCGGCGGGGGGAGAGGATGAGGCTGAGATAGAAGTAAGTTAGAGTTCATTAAATACCTTGGACTAGCATTACCAGACAACTATTTTTTTTTTTTTTTAAATTTTTCAGATGCAGAAGTACATGTTGAGGGTCGGCGTATACTCAGATGCTGACCTGAAATATTCAGTTGACAAAGTGTCACCTGGTATAGTAATAGTTTGATGAGGAATTTCTTTTCTTTTCGCTATAAGTTATGGTGATGATGGGCTAATTGTTTTCCTTTTTCTCGTTTTTTTTCTTGCCGAGTGGTGGGTTCAGGGTGAACACCAGAGTGGATGGAATCCACTTGCGGCCATCGGTATCGGTATCGGGATGTTGGCGAGAGCACCAGTTCCTCTCCCACCGCGAGAGGAATCGGGTACATTCAACCCGATACATACCAAAAGCGAGGAACGCGGTTGACCTCGACCGGGCCGAGCTGGAGAAGGGCGGTCTTCCGTCATTATAATACGAGGTCGCGCATAAAGAACATCGAGGATCGGCGAGAAGATCGGCGAGGAGCGATTTCGCATCGTTGTTCGCGGTGGCCCGTACGAGCAGAGGCATTCCGCCACACCACCACCCGAGGAGGTGGACGTGGACAAGATTTTCCGGGAGGAGTACATGCACTTGCCTCTGGATGAGAGAAGGGAAGCCGGGGATCTGCGGGCGAGTTTCGATCCCGATGACCAGGTGCGTGGGCGAAGGAGAGTTGGATGGTGTTGAAGCCGAGAGGAGGATGCTTTGGCCCACACCTCCATCTACTTCTCGAGCTCGGGGCGGGGGCCTTCTTCACGCCTAGGCCTACGTGGCCGGCAGCTTTTAGCCGGCCTACTCCGGCTCTGCTCGGTCCGGGCCGGCTACCTGCCCCATTCGCGATCCGGGAGAACGAAAACAAAGGTGACCGCACCCGGAAAATGGGAGTGATTTGCAAAGTTGAAAAAAACTTTGGGTTCGGACATACAGTACTTCGAGAGATGGCCGCAGAGGTGAAGAGAAGGAAGGCCAGAGGTCGGGGCGTCTGTCGGCCCCGGATGACGCACAAAGCGTGCTCCTTCTCACTCCTCGGGTGATGACGACGAGGAGTGCATACCGGGCCGACGACCATCGGCCAGCACCGAGTCTCCCCGATTCGCGGCTTCCAAAGTATTACACACGCGGCGGATGACGGCACACCGCGATCTTATATTATGTGGAGCCACGCATGTCCGGCATTTGGCCGAGTTGACCAGGCGTGATTACACCACCGCCTACGTCCGTCCTCGCTTACGTCCCGGTCGTCCCGCCGATCCGATCCGTTTCGACCCAGTGGCATGGCATCGGCATTATTTTCATATGGAGTGGGTCCCGGACGGTATACAAGGTTGAGCACGAGGGAGGAGCGTGAAGCGCGACGGGGAGGGAGGAAAACCCATATCTTTATCCTAGAATATTGGTAGTAGAAGTAGATTGATATGATGTAAATTTTTTTTTTGATGATGTATCAACTCTTTGATATTTGAAGAAATGGAATTGGAATATGTACTTAACTTCAAGTCTTCAAGTCTTCAATTGGTGTTCAATTGTATTTGTATGATGTATTCTTGTGGATATCATGCAATGGTTATTTTTTAAAATGTTTCTAACTCATTTCCTATTTTTTTAGAATTTTTTCTGATTTTTTTGAATTTTTTGACGAAAAAAAAATCAAAAAAAAAACGATTCCGGACCGATCCAGAATCGATTCCCTTCCCAGGAATCGGCCGATTCTGGGAATCGGAATCGGAATCCGTCCCAACCGATTCCGATTCCGATTCCGATTCCGGAATCCTTGTTTGGGACGGCTTTGAATTTAAATTTTCTATGGGTTTGAATGGTTTGGGACCACCTATCTACGGACCAGCTTCTGATTTGTACTAGTTTCAGTTTTTTTGAAATTCATATTTGAAACCTCAAATTGCAGAATTTTATTTCCAATCTCCTGCAGACTCAAATTCTATACATTGCTCATCTTCTGATTTTCGGCTGTAGGCCTTAAACTTTCAGATTTTCATTCACAAACCTCAGATTGCTGATTTCACATTTCAGATTTCGGATCTGCACATCTACAGCCCCCAATTCCTTGTTTTTAAATGCAAAGTTCAGATTTGACCTCTTCAAATATCAGACCCCAGATTCCAGATTTCTGCATTTTCAGATTTCTGCATTTCAGATTTGCAGGGTTTTTCTTAGATTCTGTACCAATTCAAACTTCAGATTCTAATCTTCAGGGTTTCAATTGCAGATTTCTAGATTTCAGACTCCTGAAATGGGTTCTGGCTTCTGGCGCCTAGGCTCTAATTTCTGATTTTTGGTTTGGTGCAGATTTGGATCACAAATCTAAGTCTGGCCTCAAAGAATTTGAAAATTCAGATTCTATTCAGATGGTGACTTTGTGTACGGATCCAGAATTCAGATTCTGCACCACTCCGAATTCAGATTCTTGTTTCTCTTCCAAATTCTCAGCCTCCAGATCCTGCAGCAACCAGATTTCAGATTTTCTTACGAATTCAATTAAGTTTTTGATTTGTTTTGAGAGTGTTTTGATTTGGGGATTTGGATGTATAAAGATTTAGATTTCAGATTTACAGGTTTTGAAATTTTAAAGTCTTTTACAGGTTCAGAATTTTTTAAGGTTATTTGAACCCTTTGTTAATTTTTTTGTTGTCTTGCATTCCAGAAATTCCATGTGATTGTCTCTCCTCCTTGAGACATCAATCTATGTACCGAACATGAATTTCACTTGTTCTCTCAAAAATATGAGACATGATTTACAACTTGAATAGCAATCCGGTCCCTTTGAGTCCTTGATGAACATGAAACTTGCTTGATCAGTTTGAGATGGAAAAACACCCGGTCTTTGATAGACTTGTGGGCATTCCTCTCACTGATTTGAGATTGAGCATATCCCGGCCTTTGATAGGCTTGTGGGGACTCATCTCCTTGTCTTGAGATTGAGCATCCCGGTCTTTGATAGACTTGTGGGAGATTAGCTCATCTCTATCTTCATGGACCCTTCATGAGTTGATGAACTTGTCAATTCGTGGGCGGCATGTACCCGGTCTTAATAGACTTTTGGGCATCCCCCACTGGTTTGATGATTTCATTAGCATATGACCGGCATGACGGCATATTGATTATACTCTAGCCTTGCATAGCTTGGTGAACTTGGTAAGACATTGGGGTCTTTTATAGACCTTTGTATGTCTACCTTAAGGACGTAGGGGCGGATGGTTAGTCGACCCCCCAACTAGTCCATATTTTGAATTCTTTTAAGTTAAGCCGAGACGTAGGGGCGGATGGTTAGTCGACCCCCCAACTAGTCCGGTTTGTTGAATTATTTTAAGTTAAGCCGAGACGTAGGGGCGGATGGTTAGTCGACCCCCAACTAGTCCGGTTTATTGAATTATTTTGAGTTAAGCCGAGACGTAGGGGCGGATGGTTAGTCGACCCCCCAACTAGTCCGGTTTGTTGGATTAAATGTATTTTTTTATTTATTTTTCACTGTTTTGTTTGTTTTAAACATTTTTTTTTGAAAGGGGCTCGCCCGCGCGCGCGGGTTACGGGGCCGCGCAGGGCCCGGTCCACTGTTTGGACCGAGCCGGTTCAAACCCACCCGGCGGCCTTCAGCGGAGAGAGGGAGCCGGCCGGCCTCGCCCGGTCGCGCTTCTCCCTTCCTTTTCTTTTTTTTTTTTGCGCTTTTCTCCATTGGCGGGCCCCACCATTATCCAGCGTGGATGTAAGTTTGGGGACATATTTCCCCCCCTCTGTTACAGTTCCGCTCGACGCCCCCGGCACCCGACGGCATCGCGGCGGCACGCGGCTGCGTCCGGCCCTTGTTCGACGGCGGCAGCTCCGGAGGAAGGAGGAGAAGGGGCCGGCGGCCCTAGGGGAAGAGGGGAAAACCCTCACCGGCAGCAACAGGGGAGTCTCCCGGCTCCTACGGCAGTCGCGGCCACTTGCGGAAGGATCGCGGCATCCGGAAGAAGAAGAAGAGGAAAAGGGGGCTCTGTGTGGCTTCAACGGGACTCCAGGGGATCGGTAAACTTCCCCTTGCTCTCCTCTCTCGACTGTTCTGCCCTCTACAATCTCTCCCCTTGCTCTCTCTTCTCCATCTGCCTCCTCTTTGCGCGGCGGCTTGCGGCGGCTTTTATAAGCCTTGGGCGATCTTCTCCTCTTACGGGAAGGGTGGTTCCGGGTCCGAGAGGGACTCGGAACTTCCCATAGCCTTGCCCTGTAATCCCGGAAGGAGATCGATCTCCTTCCAAATAGGGGTAGCCTCCGTCGACCGCCGCCTCGATCGTTCCCGAGCAGGACTCAGACTTGCCATCGGTTTGGATATCGATCGAGACTCACTGGCCGGGCTATATTCTAATGCGGATTTTTTCTTTGCTCTGATTTCTTGCCTTGTTTGACAACATCCCCCTCCTCCTTTTCCTCTGTCGAGCCCATCCTTTAGCAGACTCGCGGACTGATTTCCCAGCCTGTTTAGAAGGATTACCCAGCCCTTTTTGAGCAGGTCCATGGGCCTTGGAAATGGGCTTGC
Organism: Cryptocoryne crispatula var. balansae; assembly: GCA_036172225.1. Taxonomy (NCBI): domain Eukaryota; kingdom Viridiplantae; phylum Streptophyta; class Magnoliopsida; order Alismatales; family Araceae; genus Cryptocoryne; species Cryptocoryne crispatula. The sequence goes on from CM069935.1 coordinate 29,912,107, forward strand.
AAATGGGCCTGGACAGGGACTGAATTGGGCCAATTGGGGTCCTGTCCAGGGCTATGTCGATGGGTCTTGTAGGTGGGCTGAATTGAGACCGATCAGGGTTTGTTATGGGGCTTGGGGATGGACCGCCTATGGTCATGCGGTGGACTGAATTGGGCTTCAATACGGTGCCTGTACAGCCCAGATTTTGGGGAGACTGGACAGGCCATTCTCCCATTCTTTCTTTTTTTTTTTGAATCGGCCTTGTCAACATATTTAATTTCTTTTCTCTCCTTTTTTTTTGAAAATTTTTTGTTACAACAGGCCCACACAGTTGTCAAGGTGCCAAGGCACCGTCTGCAGGGCAAGGCACAAGGACACCTTATGCAAAGAACAAAGGCACTCAAGATGCCTGCCTAGGTAGGTTGAATGGCCTAGGCCCACATGTTTAATGAAAAAATATTTCAGGAGGCATTGCCCCCAGGTGCCCCCTCCCCGCCACAAGGGGAGTTGCCCCCTTGATCCCCACAACCTGACCACACAGGTCAATCAGCAAAAAGTAAATGCATCGGAAAAATAGTGAAGTCATATTAAATCTTTAATTATCACTTTATACTATTTACACAGGCTGAAGGTCTACAATCAAAGATATATATTAAAGCTGTCATAAAGTTCCCTCTTAACCCTCTCTCTCTATTCCTCTCGTTTAGTAATTCAAACTTACCTTTTTTTTACAAAAATGTATACATATACAGTAATACAGGTTTCAAATATATATGTACATACTATTTATACACACGTGCACGCAAATATGCATGCACATTAAAATATATATAAACACATAAATACACACAAAAGTTTATGAAGTATTTCTCTCAATCTATTGTTTATGCAATACCTAAGCGGCTGCTTATCAACCAATCTGAAATGACTTCTTTGAATGCTGTGGGCACTTGCCTTCTTGACAAATATGGGTCCACACACAAAAAAAAGAAAGAATGGAAGCCAAACTGATCCCACCACCACAGACTGCATCTGGTGTTCTCTTGTAGGATCTATAAATTTTGCCAAAAAATAGGACATATAAGCCATAAGGCCAAGTAGATAGTGGATTCTTTCTAAGAGTACCCATCCTTAGCATCAGCCGAGAAGAAGATCAAAGGCACTCCAGGTATCAAAGAGAAAATAGAACCAAAAAAAAAAACTCAGGGAGCAACATAGCAAAAGAAGAAGAAAATTTTAAAGGAATTAATAATCAACAGACACAAAAAGACAGACTTGAAAAGAGCACCAAAAACTTAGTTGAAGAACCAAGAAATCATCATTGTGATTTAAGATTTTGGCATAATTTTGGTGCTCAATTCTTTGAAGTAATGGTCGAACTGCCATGCAGTGTGAATTAACAGAGAAGTCTGTAAAAAATTTCAGATCCCTATTGAAGTAATGATGGAATTGCCATGCAGTGGGATTTTCTTAGAGCAGCAAAGAAAGGCTGCTTCAAAGCAAGGATTGTCAAATTAGATTTCAACATCATCTAGAAGGGGCAAAAAAAAAATATCTCGGAGAGATATTGGAAAAAATTTAGGAGATCGGATCTCAGCATATGGGTTTAAAATGTACCCATGAATAAAACATAGCATAATTCTTTAAAATGATTGAATACATTAATGAACTTAGATGAGAAAATATAATATATTTTTACATCATTGTGAATAAGAAATCACAAAAAATGCTCGATACCAAAAATATAATATTGTGATTTTGTTGATGTTGTGCCATGAAATTGTCAACAAAATCACAATATTAATCTCATGACAAATAAAATAGTTGATCTCATATGATAATAGTAAAAGTCATCTAATTGAATGAATAATAGGAAAAGAATGAGAGAAACTATAAATGATATAGGCAATTTGAATTAATATGAAGCTTTGACATTGGAGTTAACAACATATGGTGGACAATAGAGGATAAGAAGTTTATATATATATATATATATATATACACCATATCATTGATTTTGTTTCTCGGAAGCATGCAGAGATAGAGATTCACACACAATCTTGAGAGATTCTCAAGAGAATGCATTCCATGCTTCAAAGGTCTCCAAGTTGTTGAAAAGCCTTCTTAGGAACCTTGAAATAGATAAATAGTATTAAAGTAGGCTTGAGAGTACCAAGTTGACTAGCAGCACCTTACCCGCAACAGAAAGATGCTTAGTTGGTAAGGAGGAAAGAGTTGGAGATTAAGACAACATGAAGAAATGTAAAGACAGGACAACAATCATGATTGACCTGAACAAGAAAAAATAGATGTATCCTTGCCTTAAGCATTCAATGTGAGTTAGGCACCAAAGCTTTTGGTTCTGCCCAAAGAATCCAATTTTGCTTATCGATGTTCCCACGTTCATAACCTGAAGAATCAAGAATTTAGAAATTACAGTTCAAATGGCATAATAGTTTCATAAACAGTAAACATCTTAAAGGTGATTACCAAACAAAAAAAATCATCTTAAAGTACATATAAAAGCTGACTTGTAGACCAGACCCCAAAAAAATCTCTTCAAAACAAATGTTGACAGTCCAATTCAAATGTTATGCTCAAAAAGCACTAGAATCAATAAGGTAAATAATAGATGGGGAAACATGCATGCTTATGCCTAAACTGGTTTCACAGCCAAGAAGTCTGAGATTGTATCCTGGTAACCATATCTCCATCCAGAACAGGGTGAAATGGCTGCCATATGTCCAGCAATATTAGCATGGCCATGGCTGGCCTTTTCAGCTGGAAATTTCCCGCTGGCAATCATCTCAGTGGGATTCCTAGAACAGGACATAAGTTCAGGATGGCTGAGGCTAGGTATGGGAATGGGCCAACCTGACCCGCAGATGGACAGGCTAGCAAAAGCTAAAACTTAATCCTAAGGCTTCACCATGTGTGACAAGTTTGGGCCTGAAACCTGGACTGAATTTTCAAACGTACCAGGCCCACAAACTTGCTACAACCCAACAAAGAGCCCCACATCCATCTTCACTACCCACCATGATGGAAGAGTGCTCCCATACAGAATTTCTGCCAACCCCTTCTCTTCCCAGCAAGGGACGAGGGTGTTCCACACCATCTGACATGCACCCCACACCCAACTGGTTCCTACATCCCTTCTTGGTGACTCTCTCTCATCCATTCCCTGGGCAGACCTGAACCATTAAAACACAGTATTGCTAAAATCCCATGGGACCACCCTGACGGTGGTAGAAGCTGGATAGTAATAATCAGCCTATTTGGACACAAAAAATACAAACGTTCAATAATGATTTATGTTTTCCACCTGACTGAAGTAAACCCAGCTAATAGGAAATTCACATGAGCAAATTAGATGTCTAAATCCAAGATTGACAGGGTGTTCATATCACAAGATTGGCAAGAAAAAATTAAGGGTCGTTCATCCAAGTGCCTTGGTTCCATAGTGCTCAATCACTGTCTTATTATGATCTAATCCAGCAGGGCTACAACCTTAAAATCACTTAGATTCAAAGGGTCATGCTTGAAACTACAAGGATTTCTGGAGACGGTTGTAAATAGGTGGAGTGAGGCTCTAGAGAATCAAAATCCATCTGTCAATTTGCAAAGGAAACTCAAATAGATAAAAGAAAAACTGAACAAATAAGATGACCAAAGATCTCAAATGTATACGAAGAGGTCCAGACTGAAATGCCTGCTAGAAATGTATTGATAGAAATTCAAAACTACTTCAAAAGATGAGATCAAAGAATGAAAACAAACGAATAAGTAATTCAATGTGCCCAAAAATCAAGAAAAAAGCTAAATGGCAACAAAGGGCCAAGCAGCATTGGCTTAAAGAAAAAGACAACTCAGTTCTTCCATGCAAAGGCCAATGGTAGAAAAAGAACCTCGCTAGTGTGAAGGTAGATATAAGGATCATCAAAGACGATGTTCAGGTCGCAAAAGAAATACTAATTACTACACTGAATTGTTCAAAAAGGTTATTTGGCATCAGACCCTAACCTCACACAACTTTGTCACTTAATTGTTGAGAAAAACAACCTCTTGACAGATATTATTTAAGAAGGAAATTAAGAAAGTGGCCTTCCAGAGTGGCGTCAACAAGTCCCCAGGTCTAGATGAATTACATATAGGTTTTTAACAACATTTATATAAAGGATGAGTTGGTAGAAGTCATGCAGACTATTCAACATCTCAAATTGATCAGGATTTTCAACGCTACACTTATTGCTGTTATTCCAAAAAAGGAATGGCCAAAAGAGATCGGGGTCTACCGGCCGATAAGTTTCTTGATTGTGTTTACAAACGTTTCTCAAAAATTTCAACAAATAAACTTCAGGTGCTCATTAACAAACTAGTAGGTGAATCTCAACTGGCCTTCCTGAAGGGGAGAATGATTCTTGACAGCTTCATGACTGCACAAAAAAGATCCATGATCAGAAAAACTGAAAAAAATGTGCTCTAATCAAGTTGGATTTTGAAGGCCTATAACAAAACAAAGTTGTCTGGTCTGATTCAAATGATTAGTCACATGGGGTTCCACCAAAAATGGAAGGAGTAGATCGTAACTTGTTTACACTCTGCCTCATTCTCAATTCCGGTGAATGACAAACCAAATGATTACTTTCCTGAAACTAGAGGCCTCCATAAAGGGGATGCGTCATCCTAATATCTATTTGTGCTGATCACTCAAGTTCTTACCATGTTATGGTCTAAGTAGTGTAATTGGGCTGCATTAAATACGCTTAAAGTCGATAGGTAAGGAATCCAAGTCACCCATGTAAAATATATTGATGATGCACTGCCCATCTCCTCATCAGCTGTAGATAAAGTCTGCAACTTGTAAGTCCTATCATGTTCCTTCAAAGTATGACTGGGTTAATAGTAAACTTCAATTAAACTTGTCAGAGGAAGAACTTCACGGGTCCCAAATGTCTTTGGCAACCATAGGTAATTCTACAATCAAATATCTGAGCACTAATGACTAATGAATGTAGACATGGATCTTATGATAAGGAAAGTTGATGCAAAGTTACAAAGTTGGAAAGCTAACCCTGTGTCAACAAGCTGCAGGTGCATGCTTGTGAGCTTGGTACTCTCAAGCATCCCCTACTCTTCATTTCAAGGTGCCAAGGGGGGTCTACAAGAAACTAGAAGGGATTACATTGTCTTCTTTTAGAAAGGTAACTGATGTAACCTCAAAGATCTCAAAAGATTATTTCTTTTGTTTTGGAAATTCATTTTCCATTTGAATTTGGATTAGATTAGACCTTAGCATTGACTTCTTAGAAAAATAGATGGTATTCCATAAAAGTACTAACTATGGTCAAAACTATATGTTGAGGTTGTTAGGTTCTTTGAAAATTTGTTTTGACCTCTCCCCGTCGGATGGTGCGAAGATCCGACGTTAATTACATCGAGATAACTCGAATACCCTTGATTAAGCGTCATAGCAATCCATTGGAACAGAAAACATGCATCCACAAAAATAAACATTCACACATATGGACATAGGAGAAAACAATCCCATAAAATTTGATGGAATGCAAGCACTCAATCTTATTTTGAATTTAATTTGAATTGAATTGGTTTAATTAAATTTGTTGGTTTGAATTTTGATTGAGTTGAAATTAATTTGAATCTATTTGAATTTAGTTTGAGTTGAATTTAATTGGCTGAATTGCTTTTAGTTTGGGTTGGAGTTTGATTTGTTCATTGAGTTAATTTATTTGAGTTACTTATTGATTTAAGTTTGATTCAATCTGGATTTGTTTGTTGACTTAAATTTGGTTTGAATTTGAGACAGTTGTTTATTGATTTGAGTTTGGTTTATTTTGAATTTGTATGGGATTTGGGCTTAGTTTATGGAGTATGGTTTGTTTGGCATGAATTAAATTTGTGCTTGAATTTGGTTTGTTTTAAATCCAATTTCTTTGTTTGGGAAATTTGGGTTTGATCTGAATTTTGTTTGAATTTGAGTTTGTTTTGAGTTGGTTAAAATCAATTTGAATTTGTTTGACTTGGATTGAATAATTGAATTGTTTTGAATTGGGCTGACTTGGATTGAATTGGCCTTATCTGATGGGTTAAATCAGACTTCAGTTAAATTCGGAAATTTTAATTTCATGAATTTGACAGAAGGCTAGGTTCGGATTGTTTATTAATTCAGTTTGTTTGTTTTAAACTTAACTTGTTTGGTTAGAGTCTGGTTAAAAAATTTTACTTATGAAATTGGATTGTTTTTAAGTCCTGGTTAGAACATGAGTTGTTGGAACTTGAAGTTTGATTGAACTTGGGTTATTTAAGGTTCATTTGAAAATTTGATTTTTATTTGCAGATTCGGCTGAACTGAAGTTGAATAGGATCTGTTTCAATTCTGATTTCAGAGATTTTACATTCGGATTTTAAATCTTTGAAGTTCAGATTCTTGGAGTTCAGATTCCAGATTTCTTACAGACTCCTGAAATTCAGATTTTTTTGAAATGTACAGATCTTGTACAGATCACAGATTTTCAGATTTTGGATCTTTTACAGTTCCAGATTTGATTTAGTTGAATTTGATTGGTTTGGATTGAATTAAATTGAAATTGAGTTTGATTTGAGTTCAATTTTAATTAGATTGGATTGAGTTCATTCGATTCATTGCTTTAATCAGATTTCAGTTAATTCTGCAGAGTTTCTGGATTCTCTTCTTAGCAATTTCGGATTTATGTGAAATGATTTGGGACGGCTTGAATTTGAATTTTCTTATGGGTTTGAATGGTTTGGGACCACCTATTTACGGATCAGCTTCTGACTTGTACTAGTTTAAATCTTTGAAACTCATATTTGAAACCTCAGATTTCAGAATTTTAGTTCGGATCTCCTGCAGACTCAGGCTTCTTACAAATTCTGTACATTTTACAGCCCTCGGTTCCTTGTTTTAAATGCAAAGTTCAGATTTTGACCTCTTCAAATATCAGACTCCAGACTTCTTGCAGATTCTGCATTTTCAGATTGCAGGTTTTTTTATTCCAGATTTCTAAATTTCAGATTTTTATGAGGTATTCAGATTTTCAGTTTTCTGGGTTTCGTGCACACTTGCACACTCAAATTTCTGATTTTTCTATATTGCAGACTTTGTGTATTTCAATTTCAGAAGTTCTTTATTTCAGGTTCAAAACTTTTTACAGTTTTCAATCTTCGGATTACAGATTTTTCCCTTGATTTGAACATTCAATTAACATTTTTATGTTTGCATTCCGAACATTTCATGAGGTCATTGAACTCCCCTTTTTTTATTGAATTTGCACCGAACATAATCTCCACATTGTTTGAAATACAGCATCTTGACATTCATTCTATCAACTTGCTATCAAGCATCTGTCGGTCTTCATCAACTTGATTTTGTTGTCTTGAACATGCCCCAGCCTTTAATAGGCATCCTGAAATTTGTTCAATGTCTTGAGATTGAGCATGTCCCAGTCTTTGATTAGCTCATGTCGATCCTCAAACTCCTTCATGGATTGATGAACTGTTTGTCAAACCGGTAAGACATTGGGGTATGTTTTATAGACATTTGGATGTCTACCTTAAGAAGAGGGTCAGGAGGTGGGTTTAGAACCGGCCTCCTGGTTTCCCTTTGTTTTGAATTCTTTTAAGTTGAGCCGAAGCCATGAGGTGGGTTTAGAACCGGCCTTATGCTTGCCTCGGTTTGTTTGAATTAAATGAATTTTTATTTAATTTAAATTGATTGTTTGTTTTATTTTATTTTCGAATTAATCATGGGTCAGGAGGTGGGTTTAGAACCGGCCTCCTGGTTTCCCATTTGTTTTGAATTCTTTTAAGTTTAAGCCGAAGCCATGAGGTGGGTTCAGAACCGGCCTTATGCTTGCCTTGGTTTGTTTGAATTAAATTGATTTGAAAATTTAAATTTTTGTGTCCCGGCACTATTCATCAGGAGCAAATGGGCCCTCGCGGCCCGTATTCGCTGCCTCCCTGCTGGGCCTCGCCGCCGGCCTCTCCTCTTCTTCTTCCTCTCTTTTTTTTTGAACCAACTTGATCGGTGGGCCCCACCACCTTAGTTGACCCGCGGGTCAAAGCTTCCAGCGGCCACCTGCACGCGACCGCCTCCTCGCGGCCGGACTCTCATGCGGGCCCCAGGATTTTTCCACCATGGATATAGGTTCGGGGGGTATTATTTCCCCCCGACCTCTCCCTCCTTCGCCTCGGACGACGCCGTGAGCTCGACGGCCCGTGCCTCCTTCCCCGACGGCAGCGGAAGCGAGAGACTCCGGCGATTGCTCCCTACCTCCGAAGGGGACTTGGCTACACCTGCAGCCTCCGGCGCCGTGGGCGGGAAACTCCAGCGGTTCTAACAGAAGCCAAGGGCCGCGGAGGCAGCGTTTGAAGGCCGCACCGGAGGACCGGCGTGATTTGAAGACTGAGTAAGTCGCGACGGCGCCGTAACAGCACGGGGGTACCCGCAGCGCAACCAGAAGAAAGGTGCGGGACTTGTAGAGAAGAGGAGACCCACCTGTCGGTTGTGCTTGGAGGTCGGAGTGTCGCCGCGGTAACTCCCTGCCGTTCCTCTCTTCTTCTCCTTTGGTTCGCTCTCAATCTCTCTGCTCTCTTACTCTTACTCTCTCCTTCGGGTTTCCGAATCTCTGGCACCCTTTTTTTTTCTTCTCCCCTCCTTCTTCTGTCACCCGCACCATGGCCTCCGATGGGCTTTATAAGCCTCTGGACTTCCCTTCATTCGTTAGGAGACCTGCCGAACTGGGAAAATCTGGTTCTGAGATGGACTCGGAAAGGTCCGTGATATATGGGATTTTCTTCCGTTCTCTTCTGCTCTCCTTTCCTCCACAGGAGACCTGCCGGCTCTAGACTTCCCATCCGAGCTGGACTCGGAAGGCCCGAACCGCGGCATCAGACTCCTTCTGCGATTGATCACCTGCCGTAAAGTGGAACCCTGGTCCGTGAAGGACTCTAAACGGTTTGAGACCAGGAGACGACCTCGCTAGGTTCATTTAGGCAGTTCCCCTAGCCCATAAGACCTTTTTTTTCTCGGGTGAATCTGAGCCAGCGCGGGAGATTGATTCTGCCACCGTGAATTTCTCTTCTTTTTCTTTTCTTTCGACTGATTCGTTTAACTCATCTCCCACCGGAATAATCCATTTTACTTCCCAGACCCTCCTTTTTCCAACATTCTCCACATCGACCGGATTTGTTCAAGGCCTTTTCAATAGGCCACCGGACCTGTAGCGTACCCGACCCCCTGTCCAGGCTGAGCTGATCGTACGCAATTCCAAGTAGCATCTGATCTCTAGGGAGGCACCTAGCCAGAGACTGAATATTTCCTTAGACCCTGCGTCCTGACCTGAAGGTAATTTCCACAAGCTATTTTGGGGTAGACCACTCTCTCTATTTGTTTGTTTAAGCATCGGTTCGACTGCTTTCAGCGCAAGTACGTAGCCACCAGTATTCATAGGGCAATCATTATACCATTTTCTTTATTTGAATCAATAACCAGCAAATTTTAAACTTTCGGAAATCTCTGAAACTGATGACCCCCTTATTATTTGAAAATGTGGGTGTCAACAGTAACATATATGATCATAAAGGAGGTCATCCTTTCAGAGGGGGGGATGCAGAGGAACTGAGGAAGGCTTAGGATTCACCTCCCTTCAAGCCATGAGCTCAGCTTTCTAACACAAATGGCTGTAGAAGGTGGACTCTAACCAACAGCCCTATAATTGGATGTGGTCATGTGCAAGTATTTGTCATTTTACATGAAGTGGATGGAGTACCTAGTACTTACTACCCAATGGTCTTCTATTTGGAAAGACATTTCTCAACAAGTTTCAATCTTCTGCAGCTAGGGGATGGTTGTAGAACAAAATTCTAGGCGGGTTGGTGTGAGAACAAGGAATTGAGATAACAATTCCAAATACTTTTCATGATTATTTCAAATAGAGATTGTAAGCTTACTGTCTGTTGGGAGTCTGGGACAACTATGCTACAAACCAAGGAAGGCTTTGTGAATTTAATAGAAGCTTTTCACCCACAAAAACAAAGGTCTATGACAAATTCATCAGCTTAATCATCATCTATCATTGGATATTACTAGACCTGATAAGATGAAATGGGATTAGAATTCAAAGACAAGACACATGCCAGCCAGCACACTGCCCTGACGACATGGCAATGCATGAAATAAGATACATCTAGCAGGACATGACAAAATTGCATCGGTATGACATGTACATTGAGATCGAGGATGACATGATTAATGTGGATGTGACATGATGCACACAGCATGAGGTGTGCTTGGGTCAAAGTTGCCATAATGCCTTGGATCTGTGTGCTCACCCTGTTGTCCTGCATGGCACCTTTGCAACACTGGGGGCCATGCCCGCCAGAGAAGTCTGCAGACAAGAAGATGCTGTATGAGACTGAGAAGGGTGCATCCAGCACAACCGGATCATGGAGTTGGCATCTCGAGAGTGACTTGCACTGGGTCAAGGACGCAGGCGTGATCTGACAGGGCAAGATGGGCAGAAGGGCTATGCTGCCACTGTAGAATCAGCTGCAGCACCAGTTGGGCTGAGATGAAGGGCTTGTGAGCACAGAGGGAGGGATTCAACATATGTGGTCGGGCCAGGGGGGCAAGGGATAACCACCGTGCCAGTTGTCGCAAGGTCATGCACAGCACTTTCAACATGCTGCCTGTGAACAAGGAATGCTAGGAAGGCACGGAGCTCAACCCATGGCACACAAATGACAAAGGAGTGAATGCAGGGGGAACAACAGTGTGCAAGGCGAAGATAGTGTGGCCATGGAGAACCGCACCCTGCAATGGCTAGCTCTGCACAGGAGGTTGCAGGCCTGTGTGTTGCTGCAGTGCAAGAGTTGTGATGAGATGGAGGTTCATGCGAGATGGAGGGGTGCAGAAAGAAAAGTATGAAAAAAATGAAAGGAGTAAGTAAGGCAGTGTGAGGAGGTGTGTGCATGTGGGATGAGAACCAGGCAAAAAGTAGCATGCAATGTGGCAGCTTCGACTCACAAATGCGCACATGATGTGGCCACAAAGTGACGCAGAGGTTACACATCGGGAGAAAAGGCACCAACCTAGAGAGTGTGAGGTTGTGCAAGATCTCGGGTCTCTAATACCAACTGATGAAGAACCAAGAAGGGATGTTGTGAGGGGAAGGAGAAATGGAGAGAAGGTGGTGGCTTCACACAAGAATAGAGAGGCTTCTCATCCATGATTTCGTGCTGGTCTAAGAGTTTCACACACAAATTATCAACCACAAAACATTTTTTTATTTCATCAATTTCTTGCGTAGGTACAAAGGGATCCCTTACAAAAAAAAAGAAATTTTTACACATGTCCAATGTTCTTCCTTTTATATAAAAACATCCATCATCTTTTCAAAATAGTCCTACTCTTAACTCAAAACAATCTAAAATATTCAATATGTTTTTTAAAAATAGACTAAATAAAGATTATATTATCAAAAGCAATTGAGGCAATGGCCTAGGTGATGAGATGACATAAGGCAGCCCCTCTCTGCCTCAACTCGGCCTAGATCGCCTAGATGATCGCTTCCAAAGCCACCACTGCCAAGGCAGGCATTTATGGCATCTCTGATGCCTCAGACTCTTCAAAGGAGGTCCAAAAGTACCATTCTAGAGCTGTTGGTGGTTGCCTGAAGCCGGACAAGTCCCAGTGCCCCCCCCCCACATTGCAGCCCTTACCATGTGGGGGAGACAGGACCCATTGTGACTCTGAGATCCAATTCCCACACCAGGTATCAAAACAGTAATCAGGGAAATCCAGCAGCTCTGGAACAGTATCTGAGGGCATCCAAAAACCTACTTTTTCTTGTATCTATTTAAGTTCGCCTATACCACCTAAGGCAGTGCCCAGGTGCCTGAGGCAAGCCAACCCCTTCCTTGTCTCATGTGCCTGACACCTTTCATGACATAGAATAAAAAAAGTTACAGAAATAAAATCATAAAAATGCTACATCCTCAATATGTGGAACAATCAGACTCAGAACTACTCATGTTTGTCGATGCTCAAACAGCTGTATGCACAAAGTTGGAGTATTAAAATATAATCCTTGAAAATGTGGTATAGTAGCGTGACAAGTATCTCTAAACATGGGTCACCATCAAAACCCATGAATTAAAAAAAAGTACCAAAGAGTAAGTAGAAGTTTATAGATATTAATGCTTACTGATTCTAGTTGATCATCGTCAATATGTCCATCAGTATCAAAAAGGCACAACAAACCATCAACTGATGAAGATATAAGCTTCTCTGGTTGATCAGGGACAAAGCGCACCTGAAGTAAGAAGATATTAGCAGTTCAAATGTTACACAATTTGACTGCATGCTATTTTTCAGGAGCAACATCATAAAGCTAAAATGCACCTTATTGATCAGGACAAGGTCTGAAAAAGTAAAGAAGAAAGTGAAGAAAACCTTATGCTCATCAATATTCTAAACAATACCTTTTTATAAAATTAAGGTTGAATAATAATGATAAAAGATTTACGAATACGCATTGATAAGAAGGAAAGAAATATTTCTCCAGTATCAGTCATGTTGGGTCCATCATACTGTTATTTGAAAGCATTTAAAGGTTTGAAAGGATGTCTTTTTGAATTGGGATTATTGTAGGTGCTTCACTAGTTTGATCATAGTTGTCAAGGCGCTCACCTAGGCAGCAAGGCGCTTTTCCAAGGGCACCTTGCCAAGGCGCCTTGTCTGGGGCCAAAAAGGAGGGCGCCTTGTCTGGGGCCAAAAAGGCGCCCAAGGTGCCGGCCTAGGCACCCAAGGCGCCCAGATAAGATGCCTTGGGTATTTTTACATCATTAGAAAAATAATTTTGAGGGGTTTTTCCCCCTTGATACCCCCTCACAAGGGACACTTATTTAATGATAGTTTGAATATATTAATATATTGCACTATCACTTATACTATCATACATATTTAAGATTTATGATTATAAACATATATTATATACTTAATTAAGTTTCTTTTCAACTCTTTCTTCACTCTCTCTTTGTCTCACTTATATTATTACATACTTTTTTGGGTTCGGGGGGCTTCGCCCCCTGACAACCCTCCACAAGGGGCGTTGCCCCCTTGACCCCCGCGACCTGACCGTGCAAGTCAATCCGCGACTACTTTGCGCTTCCCCCATTTAATAATATTATAACAATATTTTATCATCACTTATACTATTGCACATATATAAATTTTATAATCATAAATGAGTTATATATTTAAATTTTATAAAAATTTATTTAACTTTCTTCTCTTTCACACACACATCATATTTACTTATGTGCATTGATAAAACACTCATATTCAATTATAACATAAAAATATAAGTATATTTATGCTTATTTTTATATATAACAACCTCCCGACTCAGCCTTCCTTGAATACCGTCTTGACCGCCTAGGTGACGCCTAAGCGGCCGCTTTGTCGCCTAAGCGGAATCGAAACCCTTCAACGTCTTGGGTGCCTTGTCGCCTTGACAACTATGAGTTTGATTATTGATCACGATCACAAACTTATTTTTTGGAAAGATAAATTGATAAACCATAATTTATCTCTTTTTCCTCTTCTAACTTGCTAATAATTATTTATACGGTGTGTGAGACATGAATCAGCTTCACTTGGGTCGATGAAATATTAAATTTAGGAGGGACATAAGAGTTGAGGAGATTGTAAAGTTCTTGTGACTTCATGAAATCCTGACAGATTAAGAAGAGTTCAGTGATGATATAGTCCTTCAGCAGTGGAAGAATAGCGGCTTCTTCAGAGGAAAACTCTCCAAGCAAAAAGATGTAGGACAGGAAAAGAAGAGTGATCTGGCTTGGAACAGTGAAGACAAACCTATTCCTGCAAAGATAAGAATATTTACCTGAAAAAAGCTTGGGGCAAGATCCCTGCTATGGATAAGATGAAATGGTTTGTGCATTAGGACTTTCAGTGTACACTTATGGTCTACCATAAAAATGCGTGCAACATTTTTTCACAATATGGTGAACAAATGGTACATGGTTTGCCAGACCTAGATCCACTGTGACCAATCCTGACTCGACCTTGACCAATTCTAGTAGAAATCGACCAGGATTGGCATGGATCTGGATCAGCTGATTTCACGCCATGGCACTATCGTTCGGAGATTAGCCAGGATCAACCAATCCAGAGCCTGGACCAGTCAATCCAAGTTAGAAACAACCATAGTCAGATTACTACAGCCCATCCGGTCCAGAACAAGTCTGTCAATGAAAGAGTCAAAATCAGCCCGATTTGCCCCCATTCTTAGCTTCCACCAGGTCGGCCATTCTGATCTGATCTAGATAGTTATTGCCTGGGCCCATCCAGAGTCTGGTTCCTGACTCTGCCTCGTGAATGTGACTTGAAGATTTTCACAAATGTTGTCAAAGCACAAGTCAAAATCAGCCCGATTTGCCCCCTTTCTTAGCTTCCACCAGGTTGGCCAATCTGATCTGATCTAGACAGTTATTGCCCTAGCCGATCCAAGGTCTGAATCCTGACCCAGCCTTGTGAATGCGTCTGGAAGATTTTCGGAAGTGCTGCCATTTTGTAGACAGTTTGGACAACAGTGAGCTCTCTTAATCAACTGGAAGTACCTTTAGCTGCGGAAGTACAACAGGTTGCATTGACATCTGTGACCTTACACCATGATGTCCATATGCACTGAAAATGAAATACAGCTAGAGTGAAGCTTAGCCATTGTATATCTTTGTTAGAGGATCAGTTTATTGTTCTATCAGGTTCAATGATCGCGGGATCGGGATCGGACCTTGGATTGGTAGGGTCCGATCCGATCATCTGGGAGCCAGACCGATCCAGAATCGGTCTAGATCGGTTTTTTTTTTGGCTTTCTGAAAAAATATGTAAAAATTTCCAAAAAATCAAAAAAAATATACATAGAACTCAGAAAAAATGTAGGGAAGAAAATCTTAATGAGATTGTTCAACCTTGGACATTTCAACTTTTAATACAACTTTAACATTTAACATTGTTAAAAGAGATACACCATACATCAAATAGAACACATTTGTATCATACAATCAATCATAGCCAAGCACACAATAGTACAATACATGTTCTTCTTAACACTCATATTACATTGCGTTAAATAAATAAAAAAATACATATGTCATCACCATCAACTATGGTAATGTCCTGAGTAGGATGGATCTGGATCTCTGTCCTGGTCATCCTAATTGTCTTGAAATCTCCATTGATTTGGGTCAGTCATAATTGGCCCGTATCCATAGGAAAATAAAGATTGGGCCATGTCGCTAAACTCATAAACTCCATGATCAGTCGGAGGTGGAGCTAGAAAAGATGGTGGACAGGCAGGCTCTGGATAGAAAGATGAGAACTCGTCAAAAATATTCATCCTCGTCCAACGTCCGCTGCCCCTGCCACTCGAACATGAGTGTTTTTTATCACTCAAATCATCTGGACATGCTCCACTCGTGCATGCACTACTAGTAGAGCCACTCTCACCTGAGACGCCGCCTCCACCTATGCTGCCACCCCCACCTCCACCCCCTGTACGTTGTTGTTGTGTGGGTGGGACAAATTCTTCTTCATCCTCATCTGATGAAGGTGCCTGAGTGGTCTCAGTGTCAAGGAGATGATGTCTCCGTTTGATACTTATCTTTTTCCTCTTCAATGTAGGATCTCCTTGACTACTTTCCTGTGAAGGTAAGCAAACTTTCTTTAAAGTCCTGAATAATCCATCATTCTTCTTGGTGGTGGTGGTGGTGGTAGATGGACCCGCAACTGGAATCCGAGCTGGAGCTGTAGCGTCCGGGGGGGAGCTGGATGTCTTTCTGGAGAAGCTGTAGTCCGAGGTGGATCAGAAAGTGGAGCTGTGCACGGAACTTGACTTTCTTGACCTTCCTGTATGTCTTCATCCTCACCAACGACGCTGTCATGCTCTCCTTTGGCCCATGATCTGTCGTTTGGGTCGAACTCTGGCTCTCCCTCAGCATCCTTGTCTTCCACCCATACTGCAAGTGGATGTTCTTCTTGGAATAGATATTCCAAGTCCACATCTGCCTGGGACAAGCCCTAAGCAGCTTGGGATTGTGCTCTTTCTTGGTACAATCCACCTGCAAACTGTGCAAATCTTTGCTCCGATGTCTTCTGTCTATCTTTGATATTCTTGATCTTCAGCCTCATATTGTAATGGCAGTAGACAAGCTTCTCCAATCTTTCTGTCTTCAACCTATTTCTCCTCTTCGTGTAAATAAGGTTGAAGGTGCTCCAATTTCTCTCACACTGGGATGAGGAAGTGCTCTGACTTAGCACCCGAATTGCAACGGATGCGAGTGGATTCCATCCAGTTCTGTTAGTCACCATAATCCACCACTCAGTTGTAATCGTAAAGAAGACAATTACATACATCAGTAACTTATTTAAAAAATTCAAGTAAGTAAAAAGACTTTAATTCGGGTAAGCATATTACTAGGGGGGACCCTATCATGTGAGTACTGCAGATCAGGATCCCCGTACACCCCAATCTTGTGTCTGTATGAAGTCATCTGAAAATCCAAAATAAATCAGTTATCTTCTCTTCTTAAGATAAAGTTCTAAGTTTATAGATATTAAACGTATTACTTACTTCAACCTCAGTGCAGGTTCTGTCTTCTTGGGTCTTACAGAGTCGCTTAATTACAGATAGTGTGCCTGATAATACCTCACCATCATTACACACTTGGCCACCATACTGTATCATCAGGTTCAAGAAGTACCCTGTAACGACATTAATACTCCATTAGTATAAAGATAGTGGGGGTAATACACAGAATATAAGTTATAATACAATCAAATTACACTACTAAAGTATACCTGCAGTATGAATGTCGTGGTGTAGGGTTTTGTCCCATCTGTTGTCAATCACTTTCCACCACTTTTTGTAACCCTTGGGATGCTTCTCTTTAATCTTCAACTTAGCTTTATCCATAACATCATACAGGTACCCCATCTGATTTTTGTCATTTGAATCCACCATCTAAGTACCTGCACCAAAGGCTCTATGACAGACAAGTAGTATTACACATTCTCTCACCACCTGTTGTCTTCTATCAGCTACTCCATCTTTAGCAGTAGCTCATACTGATCTAAGGAGCTCCTGTATGAATCCATGTACTCCTGATAAACAGTGGAGAGGATGAACCTTTTTAAACTAGCCTTGTACCTGTAAAGGCTCTCTAAAGCAATAAAATGGGTGGCAAATCTGGTGGGACCCAGTCTGATCAAATCATGACCATCGGTGTACTGCCTCATGATATATAAAAGTCGTGGATGACCATAGATAAATGAGGTGATCAGCTGTCCTTGGTTGATCAAGGACTTGACATTAGGATGCCTACCAATATCTTCCAACATCAAGTCAATAGAATGTGCCGCACAGGGCACCCAAAACAAGTGAGGTCGAGCCTCCATGAGCTTCTCTCCTGCAGCCTTATATGATGTTGATGCCTCATTGTCTGTGACAAACTGCACAATGTTGGCTTCCCCTATCTCATCCACTACAGTGTTCATCTACCCAAATAGGTAGTCTGCATTTTTCACCTAACCTGATGCATCAACCGACTTCAGGAATACGGTACCCTCAGAATAATACACAAGGAAGTTTATAAGTGACCTCCTTGTGATTCCAGTCCACCCATCACACATTACAGTGCACCCCCTCTCCTTCCAGATGGTTTTGAATCCATCTATCTATGAGGTCAACTCATCGACCTCCTCATCCAAGCCTGTCTCATATATGTACTTTGATGTGGGGGCTTTCAACCCCGACCCAGTCTCACCAATCGCATCAACCATAGTCTGGAAATATGGACTCGTGGCTGCATGTGCTGGGACACCTACAAATTCAAAAACAAGATAAGAAGAGATCGTTATTAATAGAAACGTGTAACAAGAACTTCATATCAACAAGCAAATGCTAACCACAACTTTATCAAAGATTTACCTACATGTAGAAAGAACTTAACCATATGCTTTAGGGCTTTCTTTGCTGCCCCAGTTGAGGCCTTCACCCCTTTAAACGCTTGTTTTATACCCCTCTGACCTCTGCCGCTCTCCCTATACATGGCAGTGTCTCCCGTCGGCCAAACAGAATGTGTCCTCCGGAATTCAGGCTCTCGAGCAGGGCGTGTGCCCGCCCCCACATTAAATCGTCTGGCAGCCAAACCTCCTGCTCCTCGTCTTCGTTCCTCATCCTCACGGGCCTAAGCCCTACTCTCGTGTACAGCTCTCTTGACCTGAGCCTCTTCCTCATCTGATGAAAATGAAGAATCAACTTGGGCCCTTTCATGTGCTGGTCCTTTCCCTTTCTTACTCTTTCCGGTCATAAGATCGGCGTCTCTCCGACCTAGCAACTCGTCATGTAGGTCTTATCTCTGACCAATTCTCACCTCCCTCTGTGATGCCCTTCCAGTTAAATAACCCCTCATCTCCTCCCTAAGCTCAGCCGGTACTTTATCACACTTCTTTACATTGTCACTCATCCCAGTTATACGTTGCTTTAGCCGATACACACCTCCATTCATATCTTTCTGGCACCACTTGCATCTAACTCTCTTCTTCTCTGAATCAAGGAGATGGCCATGTTGCCATCCAATGTCACGAAATTCCGCGGGGCCGGTGCCATGCTCCTCGTCCGACATCTTATCTACAACACATAAAACCATACACAATATTAGGCTAATTAAATCCACCCCCAGCCTTGGGCAGGGCGGTGCAATTCAACCCCCATTGGGGTGAAATAATCCCCTCAATGAGGGATTTAATTCCCAAACCCCCCCCACCCAAAGGGGGGGTCTGTCCGAACAGTCACCCCTTCGGGGGTGCAATTCAACCCCCTACCCAAGGGGAGGTTCTGTCCAAACAGTCACCCCTTACACCCCCGAAGGGGTGATTAGCACCCCTTCGGGGGTGCAATTCAACCCTCATTGGGGGTGAAATAATCCCCCCCAATGGGGGATTTAATTCCCAAACCCCCTTACCCAAGGGGGGGTTCTGTCCGAACAGTCACCCCTTCGGGGGTGCAATTCAACCCCCCATTGGGGGTGAAATAATCCCCCCCCACTGGGAGATTTAATTCCCAAACCCCCCCCACCCGGGGGGGTTCTGTCCGAGGGGGTGACTGTTCAACACCCCCGAAGGGGTGTTCACCCCTTCGGGGGTGCAATTCAACCCCCATTGGGCGTGAAATAATCCCCCCAATGGGGGGGGCAGGGCCGCAAGGGGAAGGGGGATCGGAGGTCCCTTCCTTACAAACCTGTTGTAGGGGTGGATCGGCCCCTCACAAGGTTGGATCGGCCCTCACAAGGCTGGATCGCCGGTGAATAGTGCCCTAGATCTCCAAGGAGACTTGGGGGAAGGAGAGGAAGCAAGAAGAGGCCTGCTGGGGGAGGATCGGTCCGATCTCCCCCAAATTTGGGGGAGATCGGACCTTAAAACGGTCCGGAATCGGATCGATTCCGGGTCTTCCGGTTTTCTGGAGAATCGGTCCGGATCGACCGATTCCCGGATCGGTCCGGGATCGACCGATCCGAACGATTCCGACTGATCCAGCCAGGACTACCGGCTAGATCGGTAGTTTGGTCCGGAATCGGATCGGTAGTCACCGATCCGATCCGAGAATCGGCCGATTCTGCAATCATTGATCAGGTTAGATTTTAATCTTACTCTTCACCCTACCAGGAATTAAAATGTACACTTTCTACTACCTAAGCACAATATTACCTTTTTCCCTTCTTCTTTTTCCTGCTTTGCTTTCCTTTTCAGTTATAAAATGAAAACGATCCTTTTTGGTTATTTTTGAAAAAAAATCACCTCGAATTAACATCACCTCTCATTCAAATTAGAAAATTATCTCCCTTTAATTGAGTGGTCCTCAAAAAGATGCACGTAACTTTCAAATCCTAGAAAATGGTTCTCAAAACAGGTGAGTGCCATTTTGCCCAACATCCACATATCCTACCTGGCTACCTTCATATTATTCCATGCAAGTTTTTCTTATATTAGATTAAGATATCACATAAATGATGCAAAATGGAAATGCCTAAATTCCAATAAAATTCAAAATGTACTTGAGTAACATCATCTATATGTGACTCCTCCAAGGATGACAACAGCTTTCCTGTTCTCCGGTCCCAAAACAATACCTGAAAAAAATGGAGATATCCTAAAAGGTTTAACAAGAAATGTCATGACATTTTGATGCTAAAAAACAGGCAATATTCAAAGTAGATATCATGAAAGATTCAGTGGAATAGCTGGCAAATATCTTGGGCATAGTTGATAATAACGCTTTACACATATTACAAATGCTAAATGGTCAAATAATAAAGCTGAGCTGAAGACACAGACTTGACTAATTTAAGAGATCTACAGTTGTACATCATGAACTAAGCCAGCTTTCAAGTAGTGACCAGACTGAAGAGCATGGCATGGTACTGAATCTTGCCCTCATTTCAAAAAGTGCATTATCCTCTTTTTCATGGTTGAAATCACCCTCAGAAAATAGCAAAATATAATATTGATTTTAGACAACAAAAGAAGCTTGAAACAGAAAAACAAAAGATCCAAGAAATGGCCTTGGCAGAGCTTCATATATCTTTGGGAGCAGACTTCTGTGAATAGAAATGAACCAAAGATTCATATATCTGGGTATGTGTATGTATATATAAACTCAAGAATAAAACTTTAGTTGCACAAAAATTCTTAAGAATCAAACAGACTAACAAAAAATATTAAAGATTAATATTTCTCTAAGCACATATAAGGACAATTGGCATGAATAAAACTTCATAAGATGGTATATGTGCATCCCAAATCAAAATCAAGTCTTGTGATTTGAAGTTTCATAGTTGAACCATGTTTTACACAGAAGAATGCCATACAAGCATAAGATCCATTATAGCTATCTAAATAGCTTTTAATAAAATAGGCATAAGTTATTCAGCAATTGGAAGTCAACCTTGAAAAGTTACAAGTGGTCACTAACATGGAAGACCGAGTCGGACCCAGGCCCGACCCAGTTGGTTTTGGTCGCGACCGGCCCGATTGCAACCCGGTCGGCCCGACCCGTTGGCCAGGTCACAGAATCACGACCCCGCCTGCAACAGTCATATGACCGTTGCAAGCTGGCAACAGTCACCTAGCAAGGGGGGCGGGGGTTTAAGCCTCCCGCCCCCATCACTCTTGCTCACCTAAATGTTCATTGATCTCAAGTTTTTTACTCTCAATTTTTGCTCTCTTTCTTCTTTAATTACTTCATTAGTTCATTAAATATTTGATTCTTTTATTTGTTTAAGTTACTTAGTTTATTAGTTAATACTTAGTTAGTACTTACTTATTTAATTAGATATTCAACTAGCTTATTAACTAGTTCATCACTTGCTTAATTAAGTTGCTAATTATTTAATTAGTAACTTAATTAGTTATTTTATTATTATTTTAGTTTTAAGTAGTTAATAGTTAATTAGTCAAATTAATTAGATATTTTACTCAATAGTTCATTACTTACTTAATTGCTTCATTAGTTACTTAATTATATACTTAATTGGTACAAGGCCACAACGTGGAGGAGCTCACCGTACCCATGGAGCTGCAGGATAATATCACAATGCCTCTAATTATGCACATGATTCATCTCAAGGCTCTTGGTTCCCCACATATGGCCAAGAGCATTATGGAATGAATTATGTGGAGTTATCAGACACTTCAATCCAATTGACCTATAACTACAATAGCTATGGTGACTCATTTGGATCAAGTCCTAGGATGGTTTCTCAAATGACTGACGAATATGATCGTTATGTATACATGTATCAAATTGTACTCAACCCAAATGACATGGAAATAGTATATAAACTACCTACAAAATATAGAATATGCCACATTGGAATGAAGTTCATGAATTATTTGTTTAAATCATGTCAATTATTTTTTCCCCTCATTTTTCTATTTTTTTAAAAAAAATCGCATTTTTCTTGAATTTTTTTGAATTTTCAAAAAAATAAAAAAAGGTTGCGACCCGGTCAGACTAGGTCGGCCTAGGGGCCGACCGACCTAGTCGCCACCCCCGACCCCTCTTTCCTTGGTCACTAATACTCTACTCTACTCCTAAGCCAAAGAAGCAAGCAAAAGTGAAGAAATTAATTCTTTTTTACAAGCAACATTTCTGATACTCAACTTTGAAAATCTAACACCAGAGGAAGCTAATTAGAGTGGACCTTCTAGAGACTCAAAAGAGCAATCTCCCAATCAAATACCTAGACAAAAACTTTCAAATAGGTCAGTAAGAAACATGGATTAGAACCCAGTGCTTACTATAGTAGAGAAGAAACTTTGGGAGTGGAAAGACTATCCTTCTAATAGGAGGAAGATGGATCTTGATCAATGCGGTACTGTCCAACATTCCTCTGTTTTACTTCTCAATTTTCAAATATCCAACAGGTATGTGCAAAAGACTAGAAGCAGCGGTAACAAATTTCTTCTAGAAACGGACAGCTGCCTCTAAGGGACGGGGGCACTTGGTTGGTTGAAAGCAAGTTTTTAGTCCAAAAAGTGCAGTTGGGATATGGGTTATGCCTTTCAATGTTGCCAATTCAGCTCTTCTTTGAAAATGGCTTTCGAGGTTGGATGAGCAACGAACGAATCAACGGAATCAAGTGGTTAGAAGCAAATATTGTTCGAATTGGTTACACTAGGCTGGAGGTTTCTCACCAACAGCCTAGTGAACCAAAGTGTAGAAAATATCTTTCATAACACCCCTTTAAACTTGTACATCAAAAATAACAGTGAAAAAAGGAGGAGGACCTGATTTTGGGAAGATATATGGATTGGTCAAGAACCTTTTTGCATCCAACAAATGTATTACAATGCTGCAAGCAAAGGATGCTCAGGTCAAAAGTGTTGGGAGAGCAACTGTTGGTTTATCACTTTTAATAGAAACCTCCTCATCAATAAGGGTGAGGCCTATTTGCAATTGCTATTGCTACAAAGTATCTGGTAAGTTAAAATCACCTTTTCAAATGAAGTTAAAAGAATCTAAGCCTGTAAAAATAATGGCCTTTCTCGCTTGAGCATCATAGCAAGAATCTTAAGAACAGGAGGGGGTGAAGGTGTCCCAGGTAGACCTAATTAGGAGAAACAAAGTTCCTCTTAAATCAAAATTTCTTTTAGAAAATCTGTAAGGGAAAGATCCCTATTACTGTAACAAAGGTTTGGATCAAAAAGCGGCAAAATAAACTCTTACATGTTTTGCTTCTCCAGTATTAGGATCGGGAACATTTATTTCTCAACAGTGGGATCATTCAATGTTTATGATGTGTGCTCCAAAACTTTTCGTAAATCTTTGAGCAGTGCGGTTTCCATTGTCCAAGTTTTGTCCTATTAGAAAAACCCGAAACCCAAGTAGGTGGAGTCACAAGTATGGGACATACTTTTGCCAACTTTTGGCAAAGTATTTACCTGACCAAAAACAAAAGATGATTTAAAAAGTACTATAATTGAATAGAACAGTTCCTATTACAAGTGTGCAGGTTTCTAAAGGATTGGGTTGTGACTACATGGTGAAATGCCAGAAAATGCACAATTTCTACTAGAATTCAAGACTTTTGCCTGTTTCTTCCTTGTGTATAGTCCAAGCAATTTCCTATGTATTTGTACAGCATCAAAAAAAAAGGTATGATATTATAATGATAAAAGATCAATTTCTCCAATCTTGTAGCGGACAACATATTTCTACTTGTGCATATCAGGTAGAATGTGCTCCAATTCTTCTAAGTAAGAAACATAGAGGCAACAAGGTGCCCAAGACGTTCAATGATGGCAATTCTACTTAGGTGACAAGATGGTCATTTAGGCATTGCCTAAGTAGCATAGGCAAAACTCAAAAGCATTAAATGCTTATATATGTGTATACATATAAATATAATTAATGTTAATACTATATATATAAATACAAATATATATACATATACATAAATATATATAATTAGACATTAAAAATATATAATCATGATACAAACATATATACATGAATACAATTATGCATTGTACGTTATAATTGAGTGTGTTTATGTGTGCATCTATGTAACTGTAATTTATTTATGTAATTATGTAAGTGTGGGTATTTTTAAAAAAAAATAATATTGATAAAATAAGTGAAATAAAAAGAGAAAAGATGTTTAATAAAAAAATTATAATTTTTACGTATATGACATATATTTATAATTATAAATCTTAAACATATATAATACTATAAGTGATAATGAAATATGTTATTATATTTACACTATCATTAAATGTTGACAAATCATGGATGGTATATGTTAATGGTACAAGTGATAGTGAATACGACCTAGGGTGCCTAGGCAGGCACCTTGGGCACTGGCAAGGTGCCCACCTTGACAACTATAACGAACTAGTGATTTAGTAGTGGTGAGATCTAGTTGGACATGATGATGTGGAATAAAAATGAAGACGCCGCCATATGGATGTGCTAGGGGACCCAAATAAACTAGCATGTACCTAATTGGGCCTGAAATAAGTAGATTGAGCTTGAGCCAATGCCAAACTGAAATGCGCTGAAATTGACCGAAGTGAGCAAAAATCCACCGAACCAAAGTGCTGAATCGGCAGGAGATGGGTCAAATTGACCTGAATCCACATCAGAACAGAAGTCAGCTCTGCGGGAGGCAACACGAAGTCATCAGGGGCATGGCGCCTTGTGAGCGCCCTCGACATTGTGAAGCGACAAGACCTAGTTGGGCCATGGCAAAGCAAGGATGTGGCTGCATCCCTGCAAAGAAGCTGTTGGGACCGCGGTGTTGCAAGGTACTTCGGGGCTTGTGGGATTTTGTGGTGACTTCAAAGAAGGGGCGACCACATGAGAAGACCCACGGGGTCATGGCATTCCTTGGATGCACACAAATGCACGTGAGATGCGAGGTGGTGCCCAAGCTAGTAGAAGTCAACAAGGGTGACACATACGGGCTTTTCCCTTGCTCATCTTCATACATTGCTGTCGGTCGGACAGTAGTGGAGAAGGCGACGATGGCGAGGGAAGCCGGCGGCGATGGCGATGGCGATGGCGATGGCGATGGCGATCGTGCAAGACAAGGATGACAAAGGAGGGAGAGGCAGTTACCAGCGGTGTCTTCAGCAGTGTCAAGGCATCTCTACGGTGGTGCTTAAGCAGGGGCAGGGGTGCTGCAGCAGTGGGAAGGGGGTTCGGCCAGAAGAAAAGGAGAATGGGGGGTCAGTTGGGGTGGCACATGGTCTAGAGGAAAGGTGGGGATTCTAGGAAAGGGAATGGGTAGAAGGGATGGGGAAGGGGATTTAGACCATGGAATGCCATCTTGTAAGATCTCGATCTCGCTAAGGGGGCCGAGAAACGAGATTGCCAAGATCTCGTCCCAAGTAGCCTGGTCCGAAAAACAAATTTCTTCGGGAGGCTTTGCCCCCCTGATACTATAGTTGTCAAGGCGGGTGACAAGGCACTACTTGATCTGCGACTACTCTACGCCCTCCCCCCCCATTTATGATAGTGTAAACATATTAATATATCTCACTATCACTTATACTATCGGGGATAAAAATGTGCTACAAGTTTAATACCATATTAGTATTTAAATATAATTGTATGCAAGATTAAATCTTTTAAAAGCACAAAGATCATTTTTTTGTATTGAGAGTACTTTGTAATTGTTCATTCACATAATTGATGTATAAATGTGTTATATATTTTCATGTAAATTCATTGATGTACTCCTATCTTTATAAAATATTATGTTATGTTTCATACATATATACATTTTGATCCGAGAATCTGAGATCCGATCTCCCAAGATTTTTCCGAGATCTCTCCGAGATCTCTTCTCTTTCACCCTCCCGAGATGAAGCCGAGATCCGAGATGGCAAACCTTGATTTAGACAAATCCATAACAGCGACTGGGAGGTTTAAGGAGACTGGAGGTGAAAGAAGAAAAATGAAGTGAAAAGGGTGAGGGGTGGGTGGTCCTGCTACAAGGGAGAGGAGAGGAGGGAGAAGGGGAGGGGAATCTCATTGGGGGTGACAAGTGCTGGCCACACGTCAACCAGAGAAGAGAAGGGTGGCCCACCGGTGGCGTTGCTACAGCCACAAGGGGTGGGGAGGAGGAGGCCCGCTGAGGAACCCACATGTGGGACTTCTTCCATCAAGGGAGAGAAAGGGGTGGGAGAGAGGAGATAACTGAAAGGGAAAGAGGAATTAGGGATTTTTTTTCCTTCCATGCATCATCCTACCAAGGGGGGTTATTTTATAGACCCTAAAATTTCAAAATTACAACATAACCCCAAGAGTCTATTTAAATGTACATATGCCCCTAACTTAATATATTCAGACATATATCCTATTTTTAACTCTAATATGTATGTTATATATATATATGAACTCCTAATTAACTTAAATTATCTTAACTTGGACTCTTGATACATAAGACCCTAATATTATTAAAATAATACAACTTTGATGTCAATATCAATTAGATCGAACAGATGGCACCATGTCATCTTGGGCCTACCTTCTGTATATCTGGTCTAATCGGGATCCTATCAATCTCTCCTAATTGTGAAAAACTCGTCCTCAAGTTTTGTGAAACCATATGATCCATATGGCACGACCATAAATAAGGACATCAATGGTGTGATCGGGAAAATGATGAAAAAACCCACATGTCAACTTCAAAGTAACAATAGAAGGTGACACATGTGGTGTCATAACAGTTGCCAAGCTCTAGTTATGGGTATTGTCAGAATGTGTCTTAGCAGACCCTCAGTGGTCAGTGCCTTAGGTACAACATCGACAGTCAACTATATCGATTTCTCAATGATCTGTACACCCAACTCAATCTCGATAGTCATATCAGTCTCAACCTCAGTAAGGTGGCGATGCTCTATTGCCAGCTCGAGCCACGGTTCAAAAGGTTGCTCAGCTCAATCTCAACGACTCTATCAATCTCGATGTCCATGGCACACTATAGCTCATACTTTGTGGCTAGCTCTGAACTAGCTTCGTAGATAACATCGATAGATGTGTCAGTTTTCTCCTCGATCGCAAGTCACTGGATATAAGTGTTACTAATGTAGATTGGCTCTCTAAGCGCTCACTGTCTCACACGAAGCGTCCTCCACATATCGCATTGTCCATGATCTCGGTGACCTCTGACAATACAGGTAAACTAGATATAAACTCGGTCTTCTTGGATCACTTGATACTCTGGTGCGATTTCTTAAAGTAGTGATGGGAGATATGACTATCAGAATATGTAGATAAGAACACCGTGGTAGGCACCTCAAGTGACGATGTGACATCGAAACTGAAGTGTTGATGTCTTGTGCAATGTAAAGAGTCTAACTAATTGAAACAAATTGACATCGGCTCTGATACCAAACTAATGCAGGACAAAGAAGAAGATGCCGCCCTACGAACACGTTGGAGGACCCAAATAAACTAATGTGTACTTGATTGGGCCCGAAATAAGTGGATCGAGCTTGAGCCAAACTAAAATGTACTGAAACTGACTTAATTAAGATAAAATCCACCGAACCAGAGTGCTGAACCGACAAGAGATGGGTCGAATCGACCTGAACCCATGTAAGAACAAAAGTCGGCTCTGCCAGATGAGGCATGGAGGCATTGGGGGCATGGCGCCTTGTGGGTGCCCTCGACTCCACGAAGTTGCAAGACCCGGATAGGTCGTGGACGTGGCAAAGCAAGGATACGCCACATCCACGCGAAAAAGCTGCCAAGGTCGTGGTGTTATTAGGGTGCTCTGGGGCTTGTGGGGTTACATGGTAGCTTTGGAGGAGGGACAACCACATGAGAGGACTCGCGAGGTCATGACCTTCCCTGAGTGCAAACAGATGCGCGTAAGACACAACGCAGTGCCCAAGCTAGCAGAAATCAACAAGGGCATTACGCAAGGGCTTTTCCGCTCTTCTTTGTGCATCGCCATCGGTCGGACAACAGTGGAGCTGGTGATGACAGCAAGGGAAGCCAACAGCAATGGCGATGGCACAGAGCGAGGACGACAGTGACGAAACAGGGTGGAGATGAGGGCAACGAAGGAGGGGGAGGCGGTTACCAGCGGCATCTTCGGCGACATTGGGGCATCTCTACGATGGTGTTTAGGCAGGGGCGGGGGTTCTACAACGGTGGAAAAGGGAGTTCAGCCAAAAGGGGGCGGTTGGGGGGCCACAAGGTCTAAGAGGAAAGATGGGGTTTCAAAGGAGGGAATGGGTAGTAGAAATAAAGAAAGGGATCCAAACAGATCCGGAACAGGGGTTGGGGGAGTTGGAGGAGACCGGATGTGAAAGGAAAAAAATATATAGCATGGGGAGTGAGGCTCGGTGGTCCTGCCGTAGGAAAGAGAAGAGGAAAGAGAAGAAGAGAATCTCACGGGTGGTGATACGTGTTGGCGGGGGTGTCTCCACCAAAGAAGAGAAGGGTGGCCCGCCAGTGGGGGTGCTGCAACCGCAGGGGGTGGGGAGGAAAGAGGTCTGCCAGGGAGCTCTTGTGTAGGCCTTCTTCCGTCAAGAGAGAAAGGGGTGGGAGAGAGAAGAGAATCGAGAGGAAAGAGGGACTAGAGATTTTTTTCCCTTACAAGCATCCTCTTGCGTACTGGGGGGGTCATTTTATAGACCCTAAACGTAAAAGTTACAACATAACCCCCAAAAGTCTATAATGTACATATGCCCCTAACTTAATACATTTAGACATATATCCTATTAACTCTAATATATATGTTATACATCTAAACTCCTAATTAACTTGAACAATCCTAACTTAGACTCCTAATACATATGACCCTAATATTATTAAAATAATACAACTTTGATGTTGATATCAATTAAATTGAACATATGACACCAAGTCATCTCGGATCCGTCTTTCGTACATCCGGTCTGATTGGGATCCCATCACAATATCACATCAACTTTCGAAAACTCCTACGAGATCATGCAGTGGCAGTCAGGAAGCTCCTGTGCACAGACAAATGTCTTCACACAAGAGATGATCTTTTTGACTTTTTTTTGGATCACCCAAATTGGGCTATCCAGATCATGATTCGCCCAAATCTATTCACATCGGCCTATGCTGATCCCAATGCAAGATTAGCCAATATGGCAAAGCCACTTATCACTTTATTGCAAAAAAAAGTAAAAATACAAACGCAAATGAAAAAGAAAAGAAAGAGGTAAAACCTAGATTATTCCTTGGTAAAAGCGTTTGACAATTAAAATTGCTTCCTCCTCTAAAGGCCTATTAATAGAATCAAAATTTATCAGGGGACTCCACTCTCGCTCTCCCTCATCCTCGAATAAATTTTCATAAAACCTTGCTGTTGCCAAGACTATCTATTTTGAGCATATATATGTTAACCCCTCCACTTGGAGTTTGTACAATAAATTCCTCTTGTTTCTAATAGTAGCCTGCATGTGAAAAACCTTGTGTTCATGCCGCCTTGCTTCAACCAAGTCTCTTTAGATCTTTGTTTTTATTCGATTTCCTCTCTAAACATCAACTCATTGTAATGGTTCCATCTATTTGTTCCCTAGATGATTGTCAATACAGCCTTTATCAGCTGCTCAAACTGATCAATCTCCTACAAAAATATTTTCCTTTCTATAGATGCACTCTTACTCCTTAACTCATACTTTCAGTTTTGCCCTCAGGCTCCTCGCAAACTTAAGATTTGAAGCAAACCTCATAGTTGTAGACGAACCAGACATGCTGGCCTCCTTCCACCAAATCTTCATATCATCCAAGAACTTTCTCACTCCTACCACAACATTGACACCACAGCTGATACCAATTGCAAAATAATCGGACACCATCCTTGCCATCCTTGGAATATAGAATGCATCTACAAATCCCTGAGCTGTCATTTAATCCACGGATATAAAAATCTGTCAAGTTTTGACTTTGAAGCTGAATTGGACCAAGTGAAATTCAAGCCATTGTCATCAAATTCAATGAGTATATTAAAGGGTGCCATACCTAGAGACCATTCAGTTGTAGTTCACTCTTTCCTTAGGGCTTCTTACTGTATTAAAATCACCACAAATATACCATCAACCCTCAACATGTGTCGAGATAATGTTTGACAAGTCATTGAAGAAAACCTCTTTGTCAGCTATCAAAGAAGGCCATAGACACTAGCTAAATACCAAAGTCTTCCAGCAAAGCATGAATGCCTCCGAAGAACTTCAAAGCATGTATGAATCTACTGCACATGATGATACATGCATGAGTATCATTCCATAAAAATGCGATGCATCCACTCCTCCCCACAGAAGAAAACTCCATTGAGAAAACCATCCTTCAAAGTCTTCACATTGTTCTAATTATCAAATTCACATTTTATTTCCTGTAAATTGAGAATATCCAGTTGTTGTGAAGGTAGTATGCACCTTAGCTCCTTAAATTTCTCTTTACCCTGTGAAACCCCTACGATTCTAGCTAATTATTTTAGCCATTAGTAAATGATGATTTTTTGTCCACTTTTAAATGTTATCAAATAGAAACTGGGTGGTTCCACGTTTTCAGTAAAATGCTAAGAACCAAATGCTGAAAAATCAGGAACACAGAAAACACATGTTTGACTAGTGCTGATAGTATTCGAGAGAGAGGTTGTCAACTAGGTCTATACCTCAGCTTTACAACCAGCAGCAAGAAGATTTCCGGTTGACCCTCCAAAAGCAAAGCTGTATATTTCTTTGTCCACTCCAGAACTTATTAAGGAGACCTAGACAAGCATAAAATTATATAGTGCTTTATTTAAATCAGTATACAGAAGATAAGAGCATGATGAAGCAAATATACCCAATAAAGAGACGTAGAATAATTGTATTCAGTAATAACATCAATAAAAATAAATATATAAAATAAGAAGAAGAAATCTAGTTTGGACAAATAGTTACCATTCTTCTCTGTTTTGAGCGTCATGCAATATTGATAGTTTACTGTCATCCTGTTCAAATGTGGATGCAAAGGAAAGAAAAGAAAAGAGTTGATTGCAGAATATAGGGAAAACTAAAAATGAAAGCTCTAACATGGCTGTAATGTCTAAAATTCCTACAGAATATTCAAGTAGGATCTAAAGAGATAAGTGAAATCCACGAAAAGATCTAGAATCCCTGACTTACTTCTAGTTCTAGTCAAGTCAAAACTTCTATGACCATTTCACATATAATCTGCAGAAGGGAGATATTTTACTGCATCTTCTGTCTCTACTGCAAGAAATAACCTTAAGGCATAGAAGGGCAATAGCCAAAGACACTTCAAGCAAACACATGGGAAATGTCTCCAGTCACATACAACAAAAGAGAAATAACTGGCCGACAATATCTACTTGGGGGTGCTTTTCTTCATGACTTCTTTAGGGCATTTGGAGATTTGAAGATCTCTGGCATCCCAACTGCATTTTAATGGAGCAGGACGGACAGCAAGTATTGAACTTCATTGACCACATTACTTGTCACTGTTGTTATTTTGTCTGTTGTACTAGCGTCTAGCTACTATGCTTTTGTCTGCTGATCAGTGAGGGGTTTTGTCACCTGTTAGAGAGAAATATCTATTTTTGGCTTGGCTTTAAGCATACAACCGTCATCTGACCATTGCCAACCGGGAGGCTTAAAAATCTCCCCTTCCAGCCCCTTTGGAGCTAATTCTCCTCACCTCTTGTGCTCTCCTCCTTGTGCTCATTCTACGAGAAAAAAAATCATTGGAAGCTTGGGTTAACAACCGATAAAGGATAGGTAAACCAGAGTTCAACCCAGAAGATCGACAATTGACTGAAGGAGTAGTTGATAATGTCCCTCTCGCTGCAGAATTCTAGATTATTCCCCCGCTAGTAGAGCAACAGAAGACCAAAGAAGGATATAGTCGAGATATGCAAAATAGAAGAAATAGTAAACAAGTTTTGACTGATCCCCTTGACATTGGTCACATTACAGATGCCAATATAATTAATGAGGAGTGAGAAGACACGCCGGAGCCAAACATCCAAGTCTGGTACCAAACTTCGGAAAATTCTTTTTTGAAGAGTAGCAATGACGGAGTGGGACATGAGAGAGGCACCGCTTCATGCAAACAAAGGTCTCCGGATGTGGGGAGAGCTCGTACAATGGCTGAATGCTTCACCGGTAAAACATAATACACTCATGTGACCCAAAACATAAATCATGGTGCAATGCCACAAGGTGGAGAAGCTAAATACACCCGACGGGCCAGAGATCAATATCACGATGTCTCAAGTTATGTCTTTGATTCATCGTAAGACTCTTAGTTCCCTACATATGATCAAAAGTATGGAATGAATTATGTTGATTTATCGGACACTTCGATCCAATTCACCTATGGTTATGACAGCTATAGTGATTCTTGGAGATCTAATGTTAGGATGATTGATCGAGGGAATGACAAATATAATCATCATATATATTTGTATCATACTATGTACTCAACTCAAATGAAATATGAGAGAGTAAATAAATTATATAGAAAACATAGATCATGTAAAATTGAAATAAAATAAATAAATTATTTATGTTAAGATTTTTTTTAATTTTTGTCATGTTTTAACATTTTTGAATTGGTTCACGAAAAATAAAAAATAAGTCATGACCCGGATACAAGCCGGTCGCAACCCGATCAAACCGAGTCCAAAACCGATCCGGTCATGACCCCGACCCCACCTACTTTGTTTTGCCCTACCACTCTAACACACGCGTCGGACGTAAAAGAACGGACCACAAGCACAATGCACTGAGTAAAGCATCAAGGACAAAAGTAACAACGAAAGCACACAATGGAAAGGAGCATTGAAGTCCGGATCACCTCAGTTCCCCGGTGGAGGAAACAATCTCAATCTCCAATCAGAAACAGCCATAACCCCCAGGCCACTTAAATAGCGGTTCAATAACGGTTCAGTGAACCGCTATCGAAAAGGGTTGAACCGCTACACATCGGTAACAAGTTGTATTGAGTTCAATAGCGAGTTAGTAAGACATCGGTAATGGTTCAGTAATGATTCACTAACATTACTATTCAGTAACAATTCACTGAAATGTTACTAAAAAATATTGAACCATTGTTGAACGGTTACCGACGTCTTACTAACTCACTACTGAACTTAATACAACTCGTTATCGACGGATAGTGGTTCAGTTCTTTTCAATAATGATTTAACCCTTTTCGGTAACGATACACTAAACCGTTACTGAACCGCCACTTAAGTGGTCTGAGGGTTGTGACCATTTCTGATTGAGAACTGAGGTTGTTCCATCCACCAAAGAACTGAGACGATCCAAACTCGAACAGAAGCCGTAGACATAAACTATACGAACCTGCTTGAAGGACCTGGTATCCCAAGAACTGAGAGTGCCATCAGAAGAGCAAGAAGTTAACACGTGCGGGGAAAAGGGCATCGCAAAAGATATCTCGTTGATGGTTCCAGAGTGGCCTTTGCATTCCCCGACGTACTGCCCCGTCATCGGTGAGTAGAACTTGATAGCGTTCGAGGATAGAGATACGGCCAAGGACGAAATCTCCTGGCTTACATTTAACAAGCACAACATGAGAACTCACAGATCAAGTAATCAAAATAACGAGAGATAGGAAGAAAAGGAGCAACGAAGAAAACTCGCGCTGCAGCACCTAGAGGCGATCTGGAACACGTAGTCGTCGCCGAAATTGGTCTGTATGGTGTTCCTGACGGCCAGGCGCTTCGACGGGGAGGAAGAAGAACACGAGGCCAGAGCGGGCACCGGCGGCGATGTCTCCTCCGTGTCCACGTCCATGTCCATGTTCTTCGCCGCGCGAGGAGGGCATGCGCTCTATCACCGGGCACCAGGGGGGCTATCGCACCGCCGCGAGACGAGGGAGCTGGCCGGTGGCCGCCTCGTATGGTCGGCCGGGGAATTGCCGAGGGTTAGCGCGGCGGCGGGAATTGGGAGCGCCCGTCCGGGTGGCTGGCACTGGCAGGCTGCCTCGCGATGTTTAGAGCTAGCAGGGGTGCAAACGAATCAATACACTCAACGCGAAGCTCGGCTCGATAAACATTCGATTTAACTTGTTTATTATGTTAAATAAATAAATTTAAATAAAAATTAAAATTCGATTTGAATTGAGTTTGAACGGATTTTTGTTGGATTCGATAAACTCACGAATAACTCGATTAAATATTATATTATATATTTATTTTTAAAATTTAAATTATGAGTATTAATAATTATATATTATCACTTAAATATATTAAATTATTTAAAATTAAAATTAAATTTAGATTAATTTCGCAAATAATTTTTCATTAATTTTGAGATTTATAAACAAGTTTATATATAACTTAAATTTAAATGTAAATTGAATTTTAGTCTATCTATTACTTGAGTTCGAGTTAGACTCGACTCAATTAATAATTGAATTAAACTTGAACAAAGATTCAACATACTCATTAAAACTCGAGCTTGAACTCGAACTCGTTTAAAATAAATGAGTTGAACTTGATCATTATACTACTCAGCTCAGTTCGGCTCGTTTGCACCCCTAAGAGCGAGCACCTATTTCGCTCAGAGGTTTAAGATTTTAAATTATTTTATAATATATTGTACTTAAATGCTTGATAAATCGTTTATATCTTATGGGGTGTTTGGTTGCACGATAATTTTTTGAACACTTTCATGATAAAAAATTGTATTAAAATAAAAAGTGAACCAACTCATGACATAAAATTATCATGTTTGGAGGGATGTGATTACAAAAAAGAGTAACTACCACACATGACCAAACAAAGTGGGGGACCACAAGAAAAAAGAAAGAGGTGAGACCCTCTTTTTTTTGTTTAAGAAGAAAATCACTTTTAAAACATAAAATTGTCATGGTTACCCAACACCTCTTTTAACAAGTTTTCTTACAATTTTTAAAAATTAAAACAAAAACCTTCATTATCATGCAACCAAACACCCCATTAATGAGTAGCTTAAAAATAAGTTATGCATTTTAGATTTTCGATTGTCTTACGTAATATCTTTTTATGGAGATAAAACCAAAGTATATGTCACGACCCAGATTTTAACATGTCCAACGAAATATAATCCGACAACATAATCAGAGAACTAACCCCTAAAAATGCATCGATCTGGAGCAAAACAAGACTCATAACAAGATCCAATAATTCTATCTAAACTGATTTTACAAAATTACAATATAAACTATTTAAATATCAACATTTAACAAGTAATCAACTAACTCTTTTGATTTCTAAAACACCACTATGTTTTCGTCATGATAAACCTGTAAACCTGAAAATATTAAAGATTGAAAATAGATGAGTCACACTTGACTCAGTAAGACTTACACCCAATTTCCTCACTATATTATACAAATCTTACTAAGAATAGAGATATAAGCCCCCAAAAATGAGATTATAACAACCATAAATAAAACTAATTATCAAGATTCAATTAATTAAATGAGATACTTCTGTAACTATGAAATAGACTAGTATGATTTATAAATGAATACTATTATAACATGATATGACAACACTAACACAACTCTATATTCACCTATCACATAAATCTATCGTAATATGAAGAATCAAATGCAACAACTCACTACTTTTCATGTTTTGGGTGCAAACTAAATGCAAAATTAAACTATTTGTCTAAGTAGAACATATTCTTCACTTGGATATTGCAGCTATGTCACATGACTAACACTAAATTTACCATATAGCAAAATGTAGCACATAGTAAGCTAAATGTCATAGTACACATAGGCAAGGGTGTACTTAGGATGAACCAGTATCTGAGATCAAAAGAGGTTATGGACTGTTTTAACTCGCCACTGCCCACAGGCCACTATCATAGTCTGGTGAAATACAAATTACACGACAGAATGCATCACACTACATTAATCACATCTCACAAACTGAAAGTATATAATACTTAGACATACACCAACTAATTAAACTAGACATGCAAATATCAATCTAAACATAAAGCACAACTATTTGCAACCATGAAGTGTGTTTGATTACAATATCAAAATTGAAATTATATCAATTTTGATATTGATATTTTAGATAGATAGAATATCAATATCAAAAGTGACAATATAAAAATTCCTTTGATGTTTGGTAACACTGTATCACTATTAAAATTGATAAAATCAATGATAACTAAAAAATGATCAAAATTAGAACTTTGATTGATTGTAAGATCAAGAGGACGCAATCCCTCTCCAGTTATAAGGTGGAGGATTGGCTACTGGTCCCCGAATCATGACATCCAATGGCAAGTAGCGATGGTAGATGGATAACTCGCTCCCCTCAACCACCGTCGCCGTCGCCGCTGCGAGAGGGGCCACAGGACGACATTGCTGCAAAGAAACTCCTACTGGGAAGGAAGAAGCTAGCAGCAAGCTACTACAAGGTTGTTGGCACTGCTGCTGCCGTGGTTGGTGCCGTCGATTATGGGGACAGTGAGAAACGATGCCGTGCTGTTGCCACTGGTGGCTTGACGCCAGAGGATGGGGTGTTTCTGCAGACACCAATATGGAGACAGAGGCTTCATCATCGCCGTTGTCTGCCAGGAGACGATGGTACATAGGATTGTGGAAGGCGGCGACAAGAATGGTCATGGTTCTTGCTACTGTCAGTGGCCCGGACACCACTTATCCAAAGACCTGGCCGTGAGGTCCAGCTAACGAGACGGAGACGCCTCCACCCCCGTACGACAGGGCCAGGGGGGAGAAAGGGGCGAAGGATGGGAGAAGAAAGTGGAAG
Organism: Cryptocoryne crispatula var. balansae; assembly: GCA_036172225.1. Taxonomy (NCBI): domain Eukaryota; kingdom Viridiplantae; phylum Streptophyta; class Magnoliopsida; order Alismatales; family Araceae; genus Cryptocoryne; species Cryptocoryne crispatula. Next base: position 29,949,013 of record CM069935.1, read on the forward strand.
AAATGGAAAGGATCTCGAAGCACTTGGGGAAGGTGAGGTCTGGGGTGTGGGGAGGCGATGTCTGTAGGCTGAGGGACGATGGAGAACAACGTTCGAGACAAGGCTGGTGTTGATCCCGTCCTTGTCGTCGCCTGCCGCTGTCTAGAGTGGAACCACTGCCATCCCTCCAAATGACACCATCATTCTCCACTTCTTCTATTCTCTAATCTGCTTCAAGCCTGCAACTCTGACGGTTCCACTACTGCTATCGACCTCATCAGAGTGGCTGTCTGGCTTCTGGTTCAACGGCTCCTAAGTATCGGTGCGCTGCTTAATGAAGCATCGATCGGAGAAGTCAGAGACAATGGGGGAGAAGCGAAGGCACTAGGCGGTATGGAGAGACGCTAGGGCTCTGGGGAGGAGATTCGCTCCTTGAATATCAGTTTCAATACTAATCTCCCCCTGTTTTGATTTTGATAGCTTTTTGTACTGTTAATTTTAAAATTATTATTGGTATCCAAACACCCACTGATGTAAAGTATCAATATCAGTTACAGGTACTTGATATTGAAAATAAACAGGCCATTAAGTAGGAAAAGATTTCAAACGTGTTTTTTTTGACGTGTGCCGCAATGATTTGGCGGCATCATTCCCAGTCAGACAATCCCATACTGGATAATGAGGGGAGGTTTTATATGCTTATAATGTAAGGAATCGTCCATTAAAATTTGGTGCAGCGGAAGCGACGATTCCTATGGGTTCCTTTAGAATCCGTCTCAATCAGAACCGAACGATGAAAACCGAAAACCGATCAAATCGGGTTCGAATATACCTGATAGGGATTCATATAATCCCATGGAGAGGAAGAATATGAGCTTCTCAAGCTCTTCAAACCGTTCAAGTGTCCGGTCTCCAGCAGTATCCACACGAACTTCATCCACAGCAGATTCTCCCTTCGCGCCGGCCTCGAGAACTCTTCCCGAACGGAGCTCCATGGACCATGGACACCTTCTAGAGAGAGGAGGAGGTAGGGAGGAGGCTAGGGACGTGGTTTTCACCCTTGGCTTGATGGGGTTTGGCTGAAACCATTAGTATTTATAGAGAATTATGGAATTTTTCATAAAAACCCAAAATCTCTTTAAATTACGCCCTTGCCCCTGTACGTGTGGATAAGTCCTTTTGTGTGTGACCCACTAGGCCCAATAGCCTATTTGGTTGAGGCCTAAATAAAATAGAACAATTCTATTTAATTTAATTAAATCCGTTATCCGATAACAGATTAATCGGCCTACCAATCATGAAGGGTACAAGCCACATCCCATGATCCCAAATGGCTATGGGGATAATCTCATCTCCATTGAGCCTTTCCATCATTAGTTACCATATGGATATAAACCCTCATCCATCCAATGTCCTGGTCGGAAAGGAGTACGGCATCGACTGTCAACTCCTTAGTGTACCGACTCTATAGGATCCTGTACTCGGAATTGGATCAATTGGAAAACTCCTTTTCCAATTATCCTATCTACCCTGGCCAGGGATTTAGAGTACTATCCCATAGGACATTCACTCTCACTTACCGAGAGTGGACGATCCCTTGTTGTCCGCTCAATTGCCTCCATTGAATTTTCCTTGTACCCGATCCATCGCTATATAGGACAATCTAAATTGTGATCCATAAGTCAATGGTCAAAGCACAAGTTCCACCCAACAAGGCATCTTTCGCGACTCAGGTCAAAGGTCCAACCATGCAACCGTGATGATAGAAGACCCTGATAGACAGTTCGGTAAGATACCATTCAGGGTTTCTAATTCGGTCAGTTCAATGAACTCATTCAACTAATGAACACATGTATGTGTATCTCAGTGTCTCCACACTAATGACCAATGAGATCGGTCGTCCTCATCACATGAGAAGACATCACATACACTAGTCTATCCGGATCCTTGATGTCCCGTCTCAAGTATCCTATGACTAAGAATATTTAGATCAAATACCTCTAGATGATCAATCTCATTATCATGATCTCATCATGATTTAATCATCATTATATTTGATAAAGGACTTCATTATGATATTCGCTTCTAATAAGAGCTTATAATGAAAATTTGCCTAATTAATTGAATAAGATATTTCTAGAAATGTCGAATCATATCATATATGATTGGCTTGTAGGGCATACATTTCTATCATATAAGCCTGGGCCTCTCTAACTCAGAACCGCGGTTTTGGGTTGGTTAACATACTATCAGAGCCAAGGGCTGTGGACCCCCCTCCGTCAACCGTCACAGTCAGACAATCCCATATCGGATAATGAGGGGCGATTTCTTATGCTTATAAGCCTGGGCCTCTCTAACTCAGAGCTGCAGTTTTGAGTTGGTTAACATGCCCGAAGGTGTCACCGGGGTTTCAAACCCTGTCTCCCCGTCGGGAGCGAATGCCATGCCGTGGTGTTTCAAGGGTGTTAAAATAGGTTAACAAAGATATAAATCTTTTTATACTGAAGTTCTAGTTAACGTGGGATGAAGGGAGAGAAAGATAAGGATAAAGATAAAATAAACATAATCAAAATCAAAGATTATTTCTAACTAATCCAACGTACCAACTTTTAATAAAATATTTTTTTCAGAATATTACACTATATATAGATGTATTCCAATTTTGACCTTAAGTATTTCTTTTTATGAGATAATGGGTAGTGGATGAAAATAAGAATTTGGATTCGTAAATTAAATCAAAACAAACACTACCTAAAATTCAATAGTGTTGTTCTTACAATAATTTTTAGTTTTTAAATATATTAATGTATTACTATCTATGAGACTATTTATTTTTTACTAAAGTTCTAATAATGGTAAGGGCATTTGTACTTTAATTTTAGTTAATTCGAAATAATTATGATTCAACTTCATTTAGTTGTTCTCGATTTCACTATCCAAATCAAATTTGAATTCAAAATGTTTTGAAAAGTTAACGCTACATGTCAATTATGTGTTGAGAACATATAAGTGGTTAGATTTATAACTATTATAATTATATATAATTAAATAATTTTAAAATACTTAAGTATATATAATTATTCAACTTCACCATCGAGATTTCATGCTTAACTATGTTGTTAGTTATTGAGAAGTTAAGTTGACACCCTCATGTGACAGAATGGCAAACCTTATTCCTCTCCCTTGAGAGTTCATAGCTCTGTCAAAATAGAGCATCTATAGATTGGATGATCAGATGAATATTAGTTATCATTCAAAAACCATGACTAAACTAGATCAAGGATCGATATACTATGATGGACAGGATGTTTAGTTATAGCATAATCCTTGATCAACTTCTGCTACATATAAATGATATCAAACTATGAAAAGAAAGTTGTGCCATTGTTCTAGCCAATCAGCTAAGATGGATTTTTCAAGTAAGAATATAATAAGATATATTTGAGCAATAAGATTGATCTTGTAAGCTAAAAAATAATGCTTGAGTTTCTGAACTATATAAACTAGGGTCGCATAGGTCTTTTCTAATGCTATGTATTTCTACTCACAAGGATCAATGATCTTAGATAGATAGTATGCTGCTCGTTCCTTTCCTTTATCATCCACTTATGCTAGTATTGCGCCAATAATGCCTTCCAAGACTGAGATGAATAGAATTAAAGGTTTTCCTTGGACTGAAAGTTTGAGTATAGTGGGACTTGCTAGATATTTCTTTAATCTATTGAAATCTTCTTGACATCTCAAATCTCACTTAAACTCATCATTCACCTTGGTCAACTCATAAAAGGGCTTATACATTTGAGAATGTTGCAAGATGAAGTAACAGACAAACTGTTGCCTCTCTATCGATCCCCATGGCTTCTAAATAATAAATAAAATGTCAAACACCTCAACCTACATCCACATCTCCACACACACTCACCCCAATCATTACATTTTTTTCTCTTTACATTCAATGCCCCATGGCTTTTGGCAGTGACAATCATCACACATACACCTCACCACACCATTTTCTTGATGCTCCTTCTCTCTCCTTGAAATGAGGCTCTCCTGAATTCGAGTGATGTTGAGGCTTGAAAGTTCATAGGACACGAATGCCCCCCTACAAAACCAAAGTCGACAATCATTAAATACACAAATAAAATTAGGGAATAATGAACCATTTGCACTTATAAATCAAATGCAACATTTTTTGTGCAGATGACAACTTAAATAAAAGATGAGTAATACTAGTAAAATATCTACCTTGTAACTATTATAACATATTTAAAAATAAAAGTGATAATGAAGTAGAATAATATCAAAATGAACTTGGTGATATACCTATAATCTTTGGTTTAAATGATGAAGATGTCCAACTTCAATAAATTCAACTAATTTACATAAAAATTTAAAATTTTATAATTAATTAAATCTCAAATTAGGGAGCTAGACGTGTAAAAATTTTAAGAACCCTAATCCAAGTGCTTGAATTGAACTCAAAACGCATAGGCTGATTCAATTCAGATCAATAGGTCTCAATCCAATAGGGATTAGGATCAAATAGGCTAGATCTGTCAATGTTTTTGGCCATCCCAATCTTTCTTACCATTTTCAAGCCATCCCAATCTTCCTCAACCAATAAAAGTTAAAAATTAAAATAATATAATTAAATGTTATATTATAACTTAGTAATAATGATTTTTTATTATGTGGTGGATAAAGAGATTTAATCAGAATTGACAAACATCTTAGACTGGTTTGTCTCATCCAAGTGTATCTAGATCTTAGCTAGATGGATCTGAGAGTCGATCATGTGGATCTCATTCTCAACTAGATCTAAGTCTGATGTTGCTTTGCTTGGTCCATTTCAACAAAGTGCTTCTCAAACTACTCCATCTTAGCCACCTTCGGGCCATCCCGGTCTTCCTCAACCAATACAAGTTAAAAATTAAAAAATCTAATTAATTTTTTATTATAACTTATTAATAACAATCTTTTTTACGTAGTAGATGAAGATATTCAGTAAGAGTCAATGGATATCATAGACTAGTGGGTCTCACCCAGGTGGATCTAAATCTCAACCATATGTATCCCATAGTCGATTAGGTGGATCTCTTAACTAGATCCATCTTAGTCTGATGCTACTTCGCCCTAGTCTATCTCAGCCGGGTGCTTCTCAAACTACTCCATCTCAGCCACCTTTTCATTTAGATAGTCCATCTTTGCATGTCTTAGGTATGTATCTGCCACAATTGTTAAATACCTATGCCTGTGTATATATATTACTAATATGTTATCATATTTATGATTAATTAGTTGCATCTAATATACATGGAAGAAATCCTTCCAAATCATATGTTTTGAGTACATTACCACCTAGAGAGACCTTAGTGGTCAATTTGGTATGGCAGTCAACTATCAGGCCGAGTGACCCGCATTTTACAACTTACCTCAAAGTTCGTAACATATTGCATTGTAATTTATGGCAATAAAATTACATCACTTCCCCTCCCCCTCCCTTGAGAAGAAAGAAACTATCTCTTAAGAGATCTTGAGGTAAATATATTAAATTTAACAGTTACTAATTAATAGTAATGATTCTTCGAATAATGTTAACTTCATTAGATATGGTCATTATGCAACAATACTTTAGGTTTTAGTGGGATTCATCCACTGATGCAAACATATTAAGACACATGAGATAAATGCAGAGAAAACAAAGAAATCTTTTTAAAAAAGGTGGTAATAACATGTTTAGCTTATTTATATTCATTGCAGTCTATCCTTACTAATAACTCATGTGTATATTCATTATTTTACAAGATGTCTATTGGAGAAGGCATACGAGGATGTGCCTTCACATATTGATGTGGACCAATGGTGTCACATATGTGACATATGGACACGAGATGGTAACAAGGTAAAAAGTTTTCTTCTCACTTTAAGTATGATATTGATATATTTTAAAACTCATATGAATTTGATTGTAGGTACTTAGTGATAGATATAAAAGTAATATACCTCACTTAGGAAGGGCCAACATTCATTAATTACAAAGAGATTTCTAAGTATTTATTGCACATGTTAATTAACGTGTCTTAAATTAATCTTAAATTATATATGCAAGTATAAAAGAAATGTTGTCCTCCTACATGTCTAGAGATTTTCAAAATGACAGACTCATAAAGAGCTTGATGGATCTGTTGTCTGAAACAATGGAGAAAGTTGTCAAACGATGGTAATTTTGTTACAAATCCTAATTTGTTTATCTAAATTTGAATTTTAAATTCAAAATTTAATAGTATGTCTGTTTTAATATAATATGACATAATTGATGACTGCCCTAACATTCGAGAATTCAAATGTTGGGATGTCATCAACATTTAGTCACAAGGAGGCTTTTGTCATCATCACGAGTAGAGACAGACTAGGACGGATCTGATATGTAGGGTGAGGACATACTCACGCCATCTGGTATGGTGGAACTAGTAGACGCACTACAAGTTCCACCATTCATGAGTTGATAGATAAGGTGGAGAAACAATGTCAGATAAATATTCATTATGAATATAAGATTTCTACTTTGAAGCAGTAGCTATCAAATCAGAAAAAATCATTTGAGGACAAGGTTGAACAATTAACTTAACAAATGTTAACCCAACTTGATCAAAGATTACCAAGCTCAGCTGATTCATTGAAATTGCTGCCACTAATGGGATAGGAAAAGAAGGATAGAAACAACGACAATGAAGACGAAGATGATGAGGATGAGGGGCTTTTTTTTAGAGGATAAGAGACATGTTTCTTATTTTTTATAGTATACACTATTTTTTATATGAATATTGTATGTAACATGTTTATTGTTATTTATCATTATTTATTTTATTTCTATGAATTATGTGTAGTGGATACATGATTTGAAATTGTGGATGCACATTGTGTATGTTCTATGAACACATTGACATGTGTATGAATTAATTGTGTGTATTGAGTTGCATGAGTTGTAGATAATATGAATATATATGTTGTAAGATTGTGTATATATAGGTCGTATGAGTTGAATAATTGAGTTGTATATTTTTTATGTACATGTTGTGTGATTGTGTATGTACATGTTATATGACATGTTGTATAAGTTCTATGAATTGAGATGCTTTGAGTTGTCTAAATCCATGTGTATCATTATGTGCATATACAGGTTGTATGAGTTGTACGAGTAAGACATTTTGAATGTACAATTGAACATGTGATTGGTGTTGTAAAAATTCATGTATTCAATTTTTTTTTAATTTTTATAAATAAATATTTTTTAATTATTAAATTATTGATGACAACTTCTAGTAGGCCATCGTCGCTTAATATTGGTGACAAATAAAAGGTGTTATCAAAGTAGTCAAAGAAACTAATGCAGGTGTATTTTATTGTTTTGGCGATGGTTTGAGTTGTCGCGAATTACTTAGTAGAAACAATTGCTAACCGTCCTTAACACGTTGATAGGTGATGACATCTTTACGGTTGTTGCAAATAGTATTGTCGATGAATTTGTTTGTGACGGGTTCAAGATGACTTGTTGGCCATCGCCAAACCGTTTTGGTGACGACTTTTTGCTTAATGGTAATGGCTCATAATTGTCGTCATTAACCTTTTTTCTGATAGTGTTAGATTATTTGATGTTTTCATTCAATTAATCTTTAAATATACTTTTATATTTTAATAAATATATAAAAATAAGTTATATAATTTACTTTTGCATTTATTTATGTACTTTTTTTATAGACGATAGAAATAACATATGATATATCTTTGAGTAAACACTAAATTGATTAATGTATAAATATATTAAATAAATTAAGTACATAATTTTTACCATGAAATTAAAACTTCTAATTTTCAGATTAACCAAAACAAATGCCATCTTATAGTTAATTTGTTTTAATTCAGATCAAGTATCACTTTGCTTTAGTTTGGAATGATATACCAAACCAATATAATAAGCATAATAAATCAAATTAACATAAACGTTCATATTCGACGTATTAGTACTATTCATATATTACTATATAAAATTTAAAGATCTAATGATTATCAATATAAAATTATATATATATACATAATGTATAATATTTTTAATTGAATCAAGTCATATTTAATTAAGTTGATTTGTATTTGGTTTGAGAGATGAACTATGTTTTCTAGCATACATCAAGCAGTAAAGAGCGTAAGTCTGTTTATGAAGTAATGCCAAGGTACCAGCAACATTCATGCGTAACAAAGTAATGCCAAATGGTGAGTTTTATCAAAAATCTTGTTTGTTTGTAACAACAAGAGTACAACATGTATTACAAAAACTCTAAATTTCATACAATTAATTTTTTTTTATAAGCCTATACAAGCAGAAGAGTTTCCTTAGTGGAAGTCTTCACTTTCTAATTCTCATTACAAATTAAAAACTCACCTATCTAAGAGAAATTTAATAATCACTGCAATAGAGGTGAATGAGAGTGGAGAAGCATTTAGGTCTAGTTTGTTTTAGCTTAATTGATATTCGATTTTGAATGATTAGAAATTAGATATTCAAGCCGTTTGATAAAAATTCTGAATATTATAGTAATTTCTTGAAAACTCACTTAATTTTAAGAGATTCACTATAATTTTTTATTTCCGGAGATTGATAATTAACATTTTGTGCTGCACCGGAGAGATTAGAGATAAAATTAAAACTTTATATTTTATCAAGTTAAATCAAATGCCCTCTTAATCTCACACACTTCTTTTACCGATGCTTTCTCCTTTCTTAGATGCCTCTGAAGTCTTGAACTTCTTCGATAGATGTTCGGTAACATCTTATCTAAGTAATGTACCACTATCTTCTTTGAAGATAATGAGGTGTTTGGTTACACAATAATTTTTTGTATATTTTCATGATAAAAATTTATATTAAAATAAAATATGAACTAACCAATGATAAAAAATTATCATATTTGGAGGGATATGATAACAAAAAAGAGTAACTAGCATATATGACCAAACAAAGTGGGAAACCACAAGATAAAAAAAGAGGTGAGACCCTCTTTTTTGTCTAAGAAGGAAATCACTTTAAAGATATCAAATTGTCATGATTGCCAAACACTTCTTTTATTAATGCTTTCTCTTTTCTTATTAGATGCCTTTGAAGTCTTAAACTTCTTCTATAGATGTTTGGTAGCATCTTATCTAGGAAGTACTGTACCATTGTCTTCTTTGAAGATGAGATTTCTTTGACACATCTGAAGACAAGATTTTAATATTCTTTGGACATAGGTCTCGACATCTATCTTCAGAATTATTTTACTATGAAGTCATTGATGACATCACTAATGGTGTATTTGGTTGCACTATAAATTGATTTTTGGTTCATTTTTATATTTTTGTAACAAAACTTATTTAAAAAAAAGGTGTGCAACAACTATTACAATTTTATATATTTAAAGAGATTTCTTTCTTGAATAAAAATTCTTTTTTTTTTCAATCTTGTGGTCCTTCCTGCCTCTTAAGACCATGCATGCCTCTCCTTTTTTTGTTATCACATCTCTCCAACATGACAATTTATGTTATTGGATGATTTACATTTTATTTTAATACAACTTTTTATCATGAAAGCGTATAAAAACTGATGTTAAACCAAACACCTTATAAAAAAATATGGTATCACCTCTCATGTCTACTCTTCTTCTAGAAAATATTTCATTCTGAGATTGTCTGATCCTCATCCTCGTCGATACATGTTTGAAATATTCTTATCGTGCTTAAGAAATCTACCAAGGCCTTTTAGACAAGCTGTACTGTCACCAAATTTCCTAGTTATATTATCTAAAATCTCTGGTTAGATTTGACAATCTCTACATTTGATTTCTTTCCTATTGATACTATGAGATAGTTCTGATTCTGACAGTGTAATCAAGTTTTTCTTGAAGTAAAGGGAGTAGTTGCTGCATATTTCTCTCTCTAAAAGATCTAGTGTCATGCTATAGACCTCTCCTACTAAACCGATATATATATATAATGCACTGGCTTATAAAATTTCGTACCTTCAAATTTTGGGCTTACACTATGAAATTTGAGAAATATGATAGAATCAAATCTCACCGACAGATTTAATCTGTAAATTTCTTTGGCAACATTCTATACCTAGTGTGGTAAACTCTTCAATTCTTTCAATTTGAAGCTGAGAAATACATTTGCTATGGCTCCTTGCTAATACATTTCTTGGACAAAGTTGGAGATATTTCTTGTAATAAATATATTCTAGGGTAGATTCTTGAGTGATTAAGATAAATACTGTCTATTTTTTGTATGTTGTAGATACTCATGAAATACAGTGACAGCTTCAATCTTTTCAATAAGAACTGAATGTACTTACTAACCAAGAAAAAAAAAGAATTGAATATACTAGCTCTTTTGAAGCACAAACTTCATTTGTTTGTTCCTTTGAAGGGACTTTATTCTCTTGTTCCCTTATAGGAACTTTTTCTTAGTTGTGAGAGACAACCTTATTTTTATGAGTCTGGATCATCTCAGTTCCATGGTGAAGAAAACACCCTCAGTCTCTAATCAGAACATGTCCACAACTCCTATGTCACTTAAGTGGGGGCTTAGTAACAATTGGTTTCTTGTTATTAAACCGGTTCACCGTCACTGAACCTTTATTGAACCGATTCAATAACAGTTTAGTAACAAGTTACATGACTTTAGTAATGGTTCAATAAAGGTTCAGTTACAATTCAGTAACGATTTACATTGACTTCAGTAACGGTTCAGTAAGATTTCAATAATATTCAGTAACGAGTTACACTGACTTCAGTAACAGTTCATTAAGACTTCAATAATATTCAGTAACGGTTCAGTAAGATTTTCAATAACGAGTAAGGCTTCAGTAACATTTAATAACGGTGAACTGGTTCAATAACGATTAAGTAACAGTGAACTAGTTGTTACTGAACCGCCACTTAAATGACATGGGTTGTGGCATATTCTGATTGAAGACTGAGGGTGTTTCATTCACCGTGGAACTGAGGCAATATGCACTCTATTTTTATAGCATTTAATGAAGATGTCTAGCTCTTCTTTTAGATAAGAATTATTGTTTTGTATCTCTAAATATCTATTCATGCTTCCTTCTATCTCATGTGCAATCTTTAATTTTGAATCTACGGATCTTTCTGGATCTTTAATGATTGTTTATATTCATATATAGTTATATCCCATTGCCATTCTCTCATCGGGCTACATGTAAGAACATTAGTAGTTTATTTTCTCGACGTCAAAAGTGATAAGTTCAGTAAAATAACTTTGCATTATGTGTCTTCATTTATTTTCTAGTAATATTAAATAATTATTTTTAGTAAAGACTTTTACTTATGTTATATATTCTCAATAGGATTTTTGTAAGTAATAAAAAATAAATGAGCTTCTTAATTTCTTTCTTTGCTGCAAGTAGTTTTTTTTATGTACACCATGATTTTAGTAGTACGTAAGATACACCTACATCCTTACATTTTCTTATTTTTATGCTTTTTTTTAAGAATCACTTCTAGTACCATCACACATCTATTTTTACTAGTTAAATCACGTGCTTTGCACATGTTCAGGTAATATGTTATATATTGATTAGATATAAATTCATGTGATAGTTGAAAAAAAATTCTCATGATATATATATAATAGATATATTATAAAAATAAGTTAGATGATAAATGTTATATTTTACTTCTCAAATATACACATAAGTATATTTGTAATGATATATTCTCATTTTATATAATATCTAAGGGGGTGTTTGGTTGCATGATAAATTGAATTTTTGTTACAATTTTATGTTTTTGTAACAAAGCTTGTTAAAGGAGGTGTTTGACAACTATTATAATTCTATGTTTTAAAAGAGTTTTCTTTCTTGAATAAAAAAAGATGTCACCTCTTTTTATTATCTTGTGGTCCCCCACCTTGTTTAGTCATATATGATAGCCACTCTTTTTTGTCATCATATCTTCCTAAACATTATAATTTTATGTTATTGATTAGCTCACACTTTATTTTGATACAACTTTTTTACATGAAAGTGTATAAAAATTTATTATGCAACCAAACATCCTATAAGTCATGACAAAACATATATGTTAGTTTTGTTCTCTATTTAGGTCATGTGTTATCCCATTTTAATCTTAGGGATGTTATCACCGGAAAGGTTCTAAGCTTGCATAAATTTATGCATGAAGACTTGAGAAAATATTGAAAGTAGGAATGAGATTAGGATACCAGCACTATCTTTTCTTTCAAGTGCTATGAGATCTCTCCACAAGTTAGTATTACTCATGCAACAGATTTGCTAAGTCTTATAATGGGATAAAGTCTTAAATTATTTTTCTTAGAGGATGCAATGCTTATGGGGTGTTTGGTTGCATGATAATTTTTTGTACACTTTCATGATAAAAAATTGTATTAAAATAAAAAGTAAACCAACTCATGACATAAAATTATCATGTTTGGAGGGATGTGATTACAAAAAAGAGTAACCACCGCACATGACCAAATAAAGTGGGGGACCACAAGAAAAAAGAAAGAGGTGAGGCCCTCTTTTTTTGTTTAAGAAGAAAATCACTTTCAAAACATAAAATTGTCATGGTTGTCAAACACCTCTTTTAACAAGTTTTCTTACAATTTTTAAAAATTAAAATAAAAATCTCAATTATCATGCAACCAAACACACCATTATAGTCTTTGTTCCAATGTTCTTTTAAACTACACGCGCAACAACATTTTCATTTCTGGTGATCTATAGATAAGATTCAACGAAGATAGGGTTGGGATTGGAACCTAGATCGACTATAACCTTTTGTTATAAGCCCATATCACCGGTGTATCATGAAGTATATATGATTATGCATAAAGTTGGTATCCTGAATCATGTACGAAGTTTTTTTTTAATAAAAAAATTTACTTTTAAAATTTTTGGATCATACTTTTATTTTTGTATCAAATCACATTGTAACTTTGCTATTGTACCCTATGAACTTTCCAAGTTTTCACATCATTTTCTACTTCAGCACATACTGTTGACACATCTCATCCAACATAAGATAAAATCATAAGGGAATGGAGGGATGGTGGAAGAGATGATGAGCTGCAACCAACGAATCATGTTTCAAGAAAGGCCACAAATACACGATTTTCTAGAAGTTCAAATCTTTGTTTTCATAATAATGTCCCCACTTGGGAGGACACAAATACAGGATCCTCTAGAAGTTCAAATCTTTGTTTTCATAATTATGTCCTATTGGGAGTATGCTAGTGCATCTAAAGTAGAAAAGCTTTCAAAGAAAAGAAAGAACATGGTCGATGATGGTGGTAGATAGTGGAAGGTGGATGATTATCAACAAAAAGCAATTCTAGATGGTGCCAATAGAATAGTTAACCTTCAAAGTTGGAAAAATTTAATTCAGATTTGAAAGAAGACATCTAGTTTCACTACATATGATACTAGAAGAAAACATTTGAGTATCGACATATACCCATAAAAAATCTAATAATCCACCTATACTTGAAACACACAGAAGCTCAATACAAGCATAGGGGGAAAATACAAACTTCTTCAGAGCATGAGATCGACAAACCTTTGCTTTAGGAATCACTTTGACAACCATATTACGACAACTCTAATCTCCTTGGCAGGAAAGGTCCTCGCCAGAGAACCAAGGGATTTGATGACTAGAATCTGTATAAGCAAACCATGCCCTCCATTTTTTGATGTGAATTACCTGTCGCATTGTTGCTTCAGCTTCATTAAGATACTTCTTTCATGGCCATCATTAGCCTTCTTCTCGAGAAGAAGCTTCCGAGAAAGTTTCTTCCTAGTAGCGGCACAAAATAATATATCAACATTGTGAAAAGATAGAAACTCAACGTATGGTTTCTTGAATTTGGTTGACACCTGTAGAACTTTGCAAAGAATTCGTTATCGCTGATGGATGCCAGCAACTTCACTACCTATGAGTTTATAAAGTATAAGTGATTGTGGAACAACACACAATGAGCACAAAAGACCCCATGAATAAAATGATTAAAATCTATGATCACTTTCTCAAATGTTTCCTCAATTACTTCATCACTTAATTTCTCACTGAGTGTGTGTGTATATATATGAAGAGGAATTCTCTCTAAATTTTATAAGTTTATCATATAATTATTATTTTATTAATAATTAATTTTATATGTTGAATATTTTTTTTTCAAAGATTGGTAAAAAGAAGTAGTGTGTTATTTTTATTTTTAAGCTATAGTAGAAATTACTTGCTTTTTTATTCGTAGTACGAATAGAATAGAATAAATTTATTTGATATTAATTTTTAGATTGAAGTATGATGTTCTATTATTATTTATGTTAAAAAAGTTATCATAATTTTATAAGAACGTTGGTCATCGGAGCAATACCCATATCTATAGGTTGCCAACTGCGCTACCCGACAAAAAAAATAAAAAACCTACACTACCCGACGTTCCGCCGCCCAACGGTCAAGGCCAATTATTGTTCTGTCTGCCAGCTGAGTCAGCACTATCGGCTGCGAGTCTCACCCGGTCATCCTCCCCGCCCAGTCCCGCAAACACCGAGCTGCGACCTCCTGGCGGCGGAGAGATGGCCGGCGAGGACCACCTCGGCCATCGTTCATACGTGACCGAGGTAGAGGCGTGCCGACCCCAGGACCCCGCGCCGGGGGGCGCCGCCGAGGGCCGTGACGGCGAGGACGGCGGCGTGGCGGCGGCGGCCCAGAGGTCCAAGCGCGTCGCCTCCCTCGACATCTTCCGTGGTCTCACCGTGGCGGTAACGCCGTGATTTCAGCAGGATATGCTGTTTGTTTTCTTGATTTCAGTTGTTTTGTGTGGTTTCCACATTGTGCTTTCCGGGGTTGTGCTCGTGCAGTTGATGATTCTGGTGGACGGAGCCGGCGGCGAGTGGCCCGCCATAGGACACGCGCCGTGGAACGGTTGCAACCTGGCCGACTTCGTCATGCCCTTCTTCCTATTCATCGTGGGGATGGCGATTCCGCTCTCTCTCAAGGTCCCTGCTCGCCCCTCCTTTTTCTCCTTTTTTTGGGCAACTAGCTGAAGCTGGAAAGGGGAACAGGCTTTGTCTTCATGGACGGTAACGAATGACAGAAGAATACCTTTCTCCCTAAACTTGTATCTTTCTTCAGAGGATCCCGTGCCGGCTCCGGGCAGTGAGGAGGGCAGTCGTGAGGACCCTGAAGCTTCTTTTCTGGGGGATCATCCTTCAAGGTTGGCATCCCATGCTTCCTCGTCTGAACGTGAAGAACATTCTTTCTTTGTCCGATATTCTGACCTACAATTTTGGAAGGTGGATACTCTCATGCTCCTGACAAGCTGACCTATGGGGTTGATGTTAAATGGATAAGATGGGGTGGCATCCTTCAGGTGATTTTCGGAGTCTTGTTCTTTAGAGTTTGCATACTTCCTATGCCTAGAGTTTACAATCTTAATTTTAATTTTCAATTCTTAGAGGATTGCTCTTGCATATCTGGTGGCTGCTCTTGTGGAGATATTCACAAAGAATTCTCCATCCAAGGATCAATCTTGTAGTGGGTTGGCAATATTCAGAATATATTTCTTGCATTGGTAAGCAAATGAATCTACATTTCAGTTGTAGCTCTACTCGGAGTTTCTTGAAATTCTGACTAAATTTGGAAATGCTAAGCAGGGTTGCTGCAGCAGGTATTCTTGGGATATATCTCTCAGTGCTTTATGGAACATATGTTCCTGACTGGGAGTTTACCATACACAATATTAAGTATCCAGACTATGGAAAGACCTTCACTGTAAGTATTTTGATTCATCTTTTGCACTTTTGATTTCAAATAGGCTTCTGTTCTGACTCTTCATTGGATGTAAACCATGTATGACTTGAAGACGATCTCTGCTGAAATTTATAGGAAGAACAGTTTTTTTATTTAGAAAGTTAAGCCTTGCCCATGGCTTTCATTATGCTGGCAACTATATTTTAATTGAATGTTTTGAGGAAATTACAGCTTTGGAAACCTCTTTATCAACTATGTACTCTTGTTTTCAGAATGCAGAAGCATAGGGTTTAGTGTCTAATTCCATGAGCTTGGATATCAATATAAGAATATTCACCTAGGTGCACAGGGGAGAGCCTGTGGTTCTGGACTATGGGTTATTTTATGGCTAAATGCAGCTAATTTTTACCTTAAGCCACCCTAACCAGTAGAACTATATGATACGTGAGATAATGTGGAAGGGACAAGTGACAGTAGGGATCCTTTTTTTTTGCTTCATAAATGCACTTTGTTAACGACATCCGAAAGCTCAACTCACTGTTACCTATGTCTAGGTAACCTGTGGTGTGAGGGGAAAATTGAATCCTCCTTGTAATGCTGTAGGATACATTGACCGAAAAGTGCTTGGAATTAACCATATGTATCAACATCCAGCATGGAAGAGATCCAAGGTACATTTTCTGCTTTTAAATAGTTATTTTTTTCTTTTTAATTGAAATCTATTTAGATTTAACAAAATGCTAAAAAGGAAATTTTTTATTGTATTCCAACTAGGGTATTGAGGAGAAAAGTCATATCTATTTTAGCATATCACCTAAGATATCCTCAAACTATTATGTACATTTCCAGGATATGCCGAATGAATGTGTATATGCTCCATAAGACGTACAAGAAAATGAAGAAAAAAAGACTTAATTCTGGAATCCACTTAGATTTCTAAGCCTTGAGAAATATCAATTATATATATTTTTTATTTGTGCACTATTTGTGTATACATGAAAAAAAAAGTCTCTGGTACATATTTGATGTTTGAAGGTAGAAAATTGAATCATTTATATTTGACTAAGGACACAAATTAATAAAGGAGACATTTCTCACAGCATATTATAAAATGCTTCACTTTGACACCTTATATTATGAAATTTCAGAGGACTTTCAGATATTTTTAGATTTTACTGATCTGTTAGGTACTTATGAAGTTTTTAGCCATTTTAATTATTTTCACTTGTATTTATCAGTTTGTACTTTTTATTTCATAATGCTCGAATGCAGGATTGCACAGAAAGTTCCCCATATGAGGGCCCATTCTGGAAGGATGCTCCATCATGGTGCCAAGCACCATTTGAACCTGAGGGGATTCTAAGGTCTAATCTTATCCATGTAGAATTTTTGATTCTCTATGGTTAACTCAAGGATACCTAGTGCAACCTGGCCAATGGGTCATCTATTTACTTATGTCAGCCATTAATTGAATATGGTCCTTTAAAACTTTCAATTCGTAAACGTGGGTCTGATACACTTTGCTGCTCTTATTCTTCTTCCTCCTCCCTCCTCATTAACCTTGAGAAAAATAGTTAAGCCAGTTATGTCCTGCAAGGAGAATGAGAATAGTACCTTTATTGCCTGATGGAGTATTGTTATCCTACTAGATACATGTATCAATCAGCCAAAGTTTTTGCCATCACAAATTGTTGTTAGACAGTGTAGATCTTTTTTGATGGGATAATTTTTTTGAAAGTCTAAAATAACTGAAAATTTCTGCAGATGGAGGAGTCTTGTCCTCCCCATGTTCTTGTTAATCGACAATATCTTGCATGCATAGATGGACCTTTTTTTATTTTGTGCCACGACGTAACCTCAAAAAATAAAAAAAATTCATTGACTTCCATTTTGGAAATTTTTTTTGATGTTTGTCTAGCATTGTCTACTATGAAAATACATGATTTCTTACCGGAGTATTAGGTATTAGCTAATCCATGATATGCATAAAAATAGCATATATTTTGTGGTTTTAGTTTCTTTAAACATGTCTTTAGATCTCTCTCCATTAGACTTGTGAAGTACCAATGCTAACTACATTGAAAATACTTGAATATTCTTGATTAACTATCACAAGCAACTCATAACATGGAAAATTGGAAACATATAGCTATAAAATAAACACATAGGAGATATAGCCCCATAAACTCAATGGGATGCAAATTTAGTATATTAAGTTTGGTTTGAGTTTGGTTCATGTTTCATGGTGATTGGATTTTATTTGGTTTGACTTAATGTCTTTTATCAGATTTAAGTCTTGATATTTCAGTTTGTTAAGATTCCATTTAAAGGATTTGCTCCTTAGTGGATCCTTAAGATCAAGATTTGATCATTTGGTTCCATTAAAGTCATAGATGGAACATTTGAACTTGTTTGGTTTATGGAATTTACTCCTTTTATTAGAGTTCATTATGGTGCATAAATTTTAATCTCAAGCATTTTCAATTAGGATTCATCTGATCTTAGATCCTTGGGGTTCATATTTGATCATCAAAATTTTCACTCGAAGTCTTTGCATTAGACATTTTGAACACATAATTCATTAAATTCATCATTCAAAGTCTTGGTATTAATCATTTTAGGCCTAGAATTGATCAGATCTGGAATGGTCTTGAGGTTTGGTTCTTCATTAAGCAATTGAAATTAACATGACATTTTCGATTCTTAACATCAAATTCAGATTTTTTATCAGCCCATCCATCAGAGGCTTAACCCTTAGGATGAGAAGGTGAGATTCCCATTTTAAAACTTAGTCTTTAAGACATGAATTCTGGGCATTCAGATCTGAATTCTTAGTTTTGGTTCTTAAGAGTTTCATCTTTGGCATATCCAACCATCTTTGAGGTTGATTAATCCATCTGAAACTCTAGAGATCTAGGAAGGTCTAGGTGGATTACATATGGGATGAGAACTCACTATCTTGGAGACTTAGCATTTAGAATCTGGATTATAAATATTCAGATCTGGACTACTTGCCTCTTGCTGCTGAGAATTATACCATTTGGCCAGAATTTTAATCATTAAGCTTATTAAATCCCAAATTCTCATTGGTTTCCAAGAGTTTTCAGTTTCAGATTCAATATGTTCTTGGATTTCAGACTTGGAATATTGAGAAGCTCCCTATCTTATTCATTATTGAGAAATATCGGATTTCCCTGGTTGGTGATATGAGTATTCTCGAATGTTTTAATTTCTTATTTTTTGTTGCTTGCTGTTCTGGCAGTCCACAGATTTTTGATTTGGGATTTTATTTATCTTTTTTGTATGTTTGCATTCCATATGGTTCATGTGGGTAATTGGATAGCTCCCCTACCCAACATTTACATAGACAATAGACAAAAATGTCATTCATATAGTTTTGTGGTACATTGAAGTACATGAACATGTGAGAAGGCAAACATAGCTATATTTCTTTCAAGTCAAAATGTATGGGGTGTTTTCCTCAGCCATGGATAGGCATGGGATATTCCCCCACATTCCTACTCAATTTTAGAGTCAGTTTAACATGGTGCCATGCATGACCTCCCCTAGATTGGGTGAGAATTCTCTCCTTAGTAGATGGAGCATATATACCCTATATTGGGGAAGGATCGGTGTATGGTGAGGGCATGTCTACTATTCCGTTCAGGATTGGTACAGCCAGGGACATACCCGTGCTTCCATCCAACATTATGAGGGGGCATAACATAATAGGCTCAACCTCTTAACATTTTCATTTAATTTTAGTATCTAAATTGTTTTTTTGTCAAATGGCCTCATCAGCTTTTCAAGCATTGTCATCTTGCCCATAGAAGGGCCTGTCATAGCTTCATCCCAGCATGGTCTTTAGTTGTGGGCTTATTGGGACTGGCTGTCAACAGCTATCATCATCATCATCATCATCATTTTTAAAAGCCCATTGGGCTGCTGCTGTCGATGTTAGGCCCCATGGGCCTTGCTTCCATCACTTCTAGCCCACAGGGCCTACTGCCATGTCGCATTTGCTTGTCTTTTGAACATCTGAGTTTTCTGCATCTGAACATCAGAGGGCAGAGAAAGGCATGGTATAGGACAGATGAGGGTTGGTTGGGGACTGGTTTAAGGGTTATCTTTGGTCTGATTTGATGGGGTGATCAAGCCTGCCTTGACAGTCGGATCTGACATCTGTTTGAGTGGCATAACAATGTCTGTTTAGGGGATTTTATGACCTATAATAAGGGGTATCTCAAGGTCTGATTTCTGGTCTGAACAGGGCCAGGTTTAGGGACTGATTTATGCACGTCTATAGCCATGGAAATTGTTTGTCTATAGGCATGTTGGCGGCCATTAAAGGGGATTAGGTATAGGCATGTCTAAACCCATGAAGATGAGAAAGATATAGACATGTTGGAGGCCATGGGGTATGTGAAGAAGGGGATATATGCATGTCAAAGGACATAAGGTATGTGAAGAAGAGGGTGTAGGCATATCGGAGTATAGGAAGAGAGCCTTGGCTCATCTACTCCTCATCTCATCTCCGTCATCTTCATCTTCCTAGTTTGCAGCAGCCACCGGAGCAACATCAACAAGATTAACAAGGGCTTCGGACCTTGTTCTTGGTGTACAACAACAAGAGGAGATTGCCAGTGTCTTCTTCTCCTTGTCCTGTGTGCATTGGCAACAACATGGGCATCAGCAAGAGGAAGCATCGATGGTGGCAGCAACATAGAGTATCAGCAATGACAGGAACATCATTTGTAAGCATCGGCAACATCAGGAGCAACATCTCAGCATGGCAGCATCGGCTTCATCTTCTTCTCCACCTATGTGCCTCAGCAGTAGCATGAGCATCAAGAGGATGGAGCATTGGCTTCATCTTCTTCTTTTTCCATGGACACAACCTCTGGCAGGGCTTAGAACAAGAAGCGGCGGTGGCTGGGGTACATGCTAAGGGTTTTCCAACCTCTCAACATGGTGTGCAACACCTGTTCTTATAGGCAGATGGCCTATCAGCCATCAGCGGAGAGTCCTAGCATGGATGGACTCTATGGTGGCAGTTCTAGAAAAAAGGAAGGCCGTGATACCTTCCTGGTTTATAGGATTTTCCTGGACCCATTCCTTTGACTTTCAGGGATAGATGACATGCTTAGCTGGCCTGATGCATCTCCTTGCCATTAGAGGAGAGTCCTAGCCCTGGTGGACTCTTCTTTAGATATTTCTGGTGGATTGTGGAGGGTCCCATGGATCTTCCTGATATGTAGGAACCCCCAGTGATTGTTTTGGCAGCTCTGGCCAGATGGGGGAAGTTGCGATGACTCTTTCCTATTTCATAGGATCCTCCGGTGGTATCTTCATAACCTCCTGCCAGATGGCAACTCCAGCAGCCCCTCAATGAAGCTCTTGCCATCGCATGGCTCCTATATTGTAGGAGCAGAGGTTGACAAGCCCAGAGGAGGCAGGTATATCTGAAGAAGATTCCAGCTGTCATCAGACTGCTTATGTGGCAGTTCCGGTTGGTTGTTAATGCCCCGAGGGTTCTTCCTGTTTATTAGGATCCCTCAATGGGTTGTTACACACCCGGTTGCACCTCCTATATCTTAGGAGTCTCTGGTGGTATTATTTTTTATTTCTTTCCATTGGTGGTTCCTGACTTGTAGGAGAAGAGGCAGCTGGTGCAACCACATGCCCAAATATAGAAGAAGGCGGCTCTGGAACCTGCTGAGTTGGCAAAAGTCTACTGCACAGACAATTTGACATGTAGGTCAATTTCAGCCATAAGATGGGCCCATTTTAACATAAAAATATAGTTCATTAGTTGGGATATAGGTGGGTTGCGAAAATAACATAAGATATAGGCTCATTTCTCATTGGATTAGGACTAAAGTGGGCCTATTTTGAAGCAAAAACACAGCCTATTAAACGTGTGAAATAGGGGCTGTGAAATTACAATAGGAGATGGGTAATTTTGTCAATGAATTATAGTTGAAGTAGGCTCCAATTGATGGGCTATATCTGAGAAATGAACAATATGGCTTAATGGGGATTGAATTAGATTTAATCCCAATCCAATAGAATTTTATTTTGAAAATTTTCGGTGCCAACATGCCACTATTACTTGGTTGAGTTGTGCTTCTTATCTTTCTTTCTTTTTTTGCTGAAGATGGAATTGTCTTGAATAAGCTATCTCATGCGGTGGTAGAGTGTTAAAACTGAGGGACTAGGACTCACATGTCTGTAATTAATTCTTTGTTTATCTCCTGGGATCATTTTTAAATCCTGGATCTTTTGCAGCTCAGTTTCAGCTATTTTGAGCACAATTATAGGAGTGCATTATGGGCATGTCCTTGTGCATATAAAGGTATCGGTTATGCAGTCTAATTTTGTCAATCTAAGGAAACTGGATCTAAAAACCAGTTGCCCTAGCTGGTTGCCAGTTCATAATTTAAATTTGTTTTTGCTTACCCAGGGCCACACTGATAGGCTACAACAGTGGTTATTGATTGGGATCTTCCTTGTCATATCTGGATTTGCTCTCCACTTCTCTGGTGGTGAGAGATGATTATTGTCAGCTTGAAGTAGATAATTTCTCCTGCCTAAAGTTTCTTTTAAGCTCTAAACTTTTTATTCTTTGCTTTTTTTTGCAGCAATTCCATTCAACAAACAATTATACAGTTGTAGTTATGTCTTCCTTACTGCTGGTGCTGCAACCATGGTGTTTTCGGCCTTTTATATCCTGGTATATTTATTTTTTATTAGAATGCCGTTTTTTCTCTCTTGTTATATATACATACTTGTTGAAAATCTACCTATGAAAAAGCAGGTGTCTGGTAAGATCGTTTGTTCTCCTTTCTAATCACTGGATATTTACCAAAAAAGCCTTCATATATGTCTCAAGATCACTCTTTTTCATTTTACATAATGATTAACTTGTATTTCCGTCAATACTTTTAATCACTTAACTGCACTAGGTTGACATCTTGGGTTTGTGCAACCTCTTCCTTCCACTGGAGTGGATTGGGATGAATGCAATGCTTGTCTTTGTGATGGCAGCTGAGGGGATATTTGAAGCATTTATTAATGGATGGTATTATGACAACCCCCACAACACACTGGTACTATAGGATACCACTGCTCTTCCATCTTAGTCCAGACTTGCTTTTAATTCCAAAAATGTTGCTCTGAAAAAGTTGCATAATATATTTACATTAAGTTTCTTAGTGTCAAACTGATGAAAGCACTCTCCTTGTCAGGTTTATTGGATTCAGAAACACATATTCATTGAACTGTGGCACTCACGAAAGCTTGGAATTCTCCTTTATGTTATTTTTGCTCAAATCCTGTTTTGGGGAATTGTGGCAGGCATCCTCCACAGGCTTGGAATTTATTGGAAACTATAGGAATGTTGGATCTCTGGCAGTGAGAACCAGATATCTGTAACTTGGTTGTCTGTATATTGTTTAAGCATTTGTATTTGCAACCTACTATCATGTTGCCCACCTAAGCTCCAAGAGATACATGTGGAATACAAGAAGAGATAAGTTGAATGTGATTTCCATTCTTTTACGGATATTTCAGATTTATAATACTTATAGAGGATCAAACTCAACATCAATTGGCAAAATGGGACTTTTCCTAGAAGCATACGTCTACAAGGGATGTAGGGGAGCATTTGGATGGTCTGAAGCAACCTGTAGTCTCAGGTTTGATAAGAGGTTGAGGTTTTCACACCTTTAGATGAACCATCTTACCTTGGATTTAGGCAAAGGTTGAAATTGTCACGTCATTTGGTAGAATGACTTTACTGATGTCTAAATATATCACTTAAGTCTTAGAGATCTACTTGATTTTAAGTGATTGATATGATTTTTGTGTTTTAATCTTTAGAGGTAGGAAAGTTAAGATTGTTTCTTCGTCCACAGAGGAGAGATCAAAGGTGAAACTAAAATATTATATGTTCAGATGAAGTCAAATCGACGCCACCGTAGACAAAATACACTAACCATTGAAGTGTTGAAATCGAATCACTCTATCATAATCCATGCAATGCTTTATATAATCACATCACAAGAAAAATATTCAAGTATGTTCTCTCTATATATATGTGGATTCTGTTATGTTATCTTTTGACAATATCAGATAGATGCATATAACATGTTTTATGTCAAAAACAATTCTTTCATCGGGAGTTTAGATGTTGTTTCTTTTAAATCTTTTAGAGGTTCTGGGGAGACTACTTTGTCGGTGGTGGCTTGCCGAATGTGGGGAAGGAGACTGTACTGAAGAATTCAAAATTTTGACAATTTCACCAGAATCAACACCTCTTTTAATGTCCGATCTGGAGGTGACATTAACTTGGTAAGGTTGGGCTCTTTTGAAGGCAGGGGAAAGGGTGTTTGGCACTGGATTCCACAATCTTTGTGGTTTTGAGTGGGTGTATCGGGTGAGGATGGTGATGTTCTTTGGTTGGTTTTGGGTCTAGGTTCTGATTTGTAGAGCTATGATTAACTTTTGTCATGAACCAGCTAGGGAGGCATCTCAAGCCGAGGATGGTGCTGCAGCTGCAGTTTGTTAGTTAGAGGAGCCGGTTTGTGGATTCATGATGTCCAGCAAGCCAACCTTCAAACTAGTTTGTGTTGTCGGAGGTTTGACCGGCCCTAAGGATGGCAGTTCTCTTTTTGAACCATCTTCTTCCTCCTTGAGCATTCTCTATTCACGGGATCTGTGCTACTCTATTCAAGGAGCAGACGACTTTGGAGCTCCACAGGTATACATTCGATCCTCTTATATCTTCCGAGGCTTTGACTTGTATCAAAGAAGGCTCTAAAGTCTTGTTAGTGCTGTTTGTGATGGTGATCCTCTCATCAATTTAGTGCCACAATACACTAAGCTGAAGGACTGTTGGCAGAGCCAAAGGGAGGATATGCGAAGTATGTCTAATGTGGATATTTTAAGGATAGGGGAACTGGTTGGATGAGTTTCATCGGAAGAGAGCTGAAGTGTTCAGGTTGTTTGAATAGAGGCAGCAAGCAGAACCAAGGGTTGGGTTGAGGGAACTAAAATTCCTAATGAATAATGGTTTGATTCTAAATGGAAAGAAAGGAAAGGGTGGGAAGGGAAGGGCATTGTTACTTACAAGATGAAGAAGATAATTAGCTAGATTTGCAGAGGTACCCAAGGGAAAGACAACAATAGAGAATTGAGAAATTTGGCAACATTTTGAAAACTAGAGGATGGCACTTTGTTTAGGAAACTAAATCGTAGTTCAGAAACACCAATGAGTTGGAGGGGTGTTAGATGTGAAAATCTAAATTGGTTTTCATTCTCGTTTTTGATAGAAATACAAGTCAATTATATATGATATGATCAAACATTTCTTTTAATATCTTATTTAATATAAATAGCATATTTTTTATTACTTGTACTATTTAGAAGCAAATATCATAATAAAGTCATTAATCATATGCAATGATGATTGGATCATGATAATGAGATCAATTATTTAGAGTATCTAATATAAATATTTTTAATCATATGATCGTTGAGTCAGGATACCAAAGATCTAAATATATTAATGTATGTAATATCTTCTTATATGATGAGAATGACCGATGTCATTAATCATTAGTGTAGGGGCACTAAGATACACATACATGTGCTCATTAAAGGAATAAGTTCTCTGAATTGACAGATATAGAAACTCTTAATGATATCTTACCTAATTGTTTGTCATAATATTTTATTATCACGGTTACACAGTTGAACCTTTTGACCTAAGTCACCAAACATATTTTGTTGGGCATACCTTGTGCTTTGACTATTGGATCACTCGGTTCGATGTTGCATTATAGTCAATAGATTAGGTACAAAGGAAACCTGGTGGAGATAATAAAGCAGATAACAAGGGATCGTCAACTCTCGGTAAGTGAGAGAGAATATCATATGGGATAATACTAGAAATTCTTGGCTAAGATATATAAGACATGGAATGCCATCTTGCCGAGATCCCGCGAGATCTCGCGAGAATCTCGGTCTCACCAAGGGGCCGAGAT
This sequence comes from Cryptocoryne crispatula var. balansae, assembly GCA_036172225.1. NCBI lineage: Eukaryota > Viridiplantae > Streptophyta > Magnoliopsida > Alismatales > Araceae > Cryptocoryne > Cryptocoryne crispatula. Next base: position 29,974,862 of record CM069935.1, read on the forward strand.
ACAAGATCGTCGAGATCTCCCACAAGGGGTGTTGCCTTCTTGACCCCCGCAACCTGACCGCGCAAGTCGATCTGCGACTACTCTGCGTCCCATTTATGATAGTGTAAACACATTTAATATATTTCATTATCACTTATACTATCACATAAAAATGTGTTACAAGTTTAATACCATATTAGTATTTAAATAAGATTACATACAAGTTTAAATCTTTTAGAAGCACAAAGATCATCTTTTTGGTGTTGAAAGTGCTTTGTAATTGTTCATTCACACAGTTGATGTACAAAATGCGTTATATATTTTCTTGTAAATTCATTGATGTACTCCTATTTTTATAAGATATTATGTTATGTTTCATACATATATACATTTTGATCCGAGAATCCGAGATCCGATCTCTCAAGATTTTTCCGAGATCTCTCTGAGATCTCCTCTTTCACTCCCCCGAGACGAAGCCGAGATCCAAGATGGCAATCCTTGATATAAGATAGTTAGAATATGAGTTTTTCAATTGATCTGATCCTGAGTATTGGATCTTGTAGAGTTGGTATACTAAAGGTGTGATAGACAATGTTGTACCCTAATCTAATTAGGACATTAGATGGATGAGAGTTTATATTCGTGTGGTAACCGATGATGAAAAGACTCAATAAAGATAAGATCATCTTCAAAGTTGTTTAGGATCATAGGATGTGACTTGTTCCCTTCATGATTGGAATGTCGTTAAACATGTTATTAGATAACATTTTAATTTAAAATAAGATGTTCTGTTAATTAGACCTCAACCAAATTGACTCTCGAGTCTAGTGGGTAACATACATAATGATTGATCTGTTAGTACGAGGGACATGTAAGTAATTTATAGAAAGTTAGGGATTTTTGTGAAAAACTCCAACTTCTATAAATACTAGCGAAGTTGGCATAAACCCTATCAAGCCAAGGGTGTTGATTTTGACTAAATTCTTTCTCCAACACCAATCCCACCCCAGAAGGCGTTACGGGATGATGGAGCTATGATCGTGATGAGACGTCGAGTTTAGTGTAAGAAAGAACCCATCTATTGAGGAGGTTCTTATGGATACCGTTAGAGGTCATGCACTTGGGCAACTTGGAAAGAATAAAGTGTCCTTTGCTCATTTTTCTCTGGTCTTGAATGATTGGTAGAATCATGCAAATGTATACTCAATTTGATCAAATCCGATTTTCGATTATGTCATACAGTTCCAATCATTACAACAACTATGATATTCAAGGAATCATTACTTCCACTGTGCCTAAACAATTCTTTACGGTGATATCAAATCCTAGTTGTAGTCTCAGTTAAAACTGATGACGTTCGACGCCATTTAATGTGTTTTCATGCAGTTCTGAATGCTTCCGCTGCTCCTATATCGATTCTTTATAGTGGTATTAGATTCAATTTGGAGTATCGGTTGAAATTGATGATGTTCGACGACATTTCATGTGTTTTATTCTGAAATTATACAAACCTTCATTTTAATGAGACAACCATAATTTGTATGTTATGCACTTTTGAGATTGGTTGGTTCTTATTAAATCTCTCATGGCAAAGGGCTTTCAAAAACCTCTCTCTATTTGAATTTTGGACCACATAATCGTCTGGATCAAAGCCTGAAAGATGGAGTTTTGATCATTTTTGTGTTGCTGGGCCAAAGTGGGATAACTCTGGATTTCCCTCTCTTTATCAACATTGAGAGCTTTGTGAAGGCATAGGAGCGATGGAAATGTGATTGCCAATCATTTTCACATTTTCCCTAACATTGAATAGGGTTGGAAAGGTGCTTTTTCGGTAAGCTCTCTCTTGCACGGCGGCGCTCCGGCGGTGGTGCTCTGGTGGGGTGCCATTTTGATCCCCCTTTCGGCCTCCTCGTCAGCAAAAGCTACTGTAGTAATGACTGGTAGAGGGAAGGGGTCACGCCGGTGGCCTTTGTTGGCGATGCCGTGGGACAATGGTGACAAATGACACAAGCGGGGCTGTTTTTCAGTGATAGCAAACCAATTGTTGCCCATTAATTTCGGGCAGGGAAGGCAGACGGTCACCAAGTCTGTTGGGACTCGGTAACACCCCCTGGTGTGGATCCATAGGTGTAAGTATTGCCAGTGCAATGAGCTAGCCCGCAAGAATCAGATATAATCCGGTTGGTATTTTTGTTTTCTTTTTTATTTTTAAAAAGTTTAAAATTAAATATAAATGTCATAAAAATCTTAAAATATTATCTAAAATATTATTAAAGGGTTTAATTATCTTTTATGTGGTTTAAGCCTTGTTGTTATGTATTTATTCTTAGTTAAGTTTTAAAATTATTTTCATTACTTAACCAATGAAATTAATATTTGAACTAGTTCGATAAAATATGATTTTGCATAATGGTGATTAGAACATTAGTTTTAAACAATGTACAATTTCGTGAATGCATAATTAGTTTAAATGGTTTAGATTTGTTTGTTTATGGCATTTAAATTGTTCATATGCTTGTTTCATGTTATTTATTTCATGGTTTAAAACTAATATACATGGTTTAAAACTAATATTCTAAGGGGTTAGTTATACCTTAGATATATGGTTTAAAACTAATTCCATGGTTTAATTATGTGGACATGTGATTCAGTTTTGATCGAGACAATGATTGTGATATTTGAGGAATGATCTCTTCTAATGTGCCTAGATTGATTTCTTATAGTTGTCAATTGGGAGGAGTAGAGATCCAGCAATTTTTGTAGACACTTAAATTTTGCCTATTTGAGGAGCTTAAGATTCATGTTCTCTTAGAAGGTACTCGAGTTTTCCGATAAACAAACCGGATCTCCGAGAAAACGGCCCAAAAACGAATTCTGGGGGAGAAGATGACCCGTCTGTCGGGTCGCCCAGGCGACCCCCCTGACGGGTCGCCCAGGCGACCCGTCTGCCGGGTCATTTCCCAATTCCCGCCAATCCGTCCGTTCTGACGGTGGTAGGTGAGACGTCGAATCCGGTCAGGTACGGGAAGCGACCCGGTCGACGGGTCGCCTGCCGGAACAATGTACGAACAGAACAACGTGACCCACGAACGACGCACGCTCGTCCGGACGGTCAGAACCGATTGGACGTAGGCGACCCGTCAGATGGGTCGCCTGCCACTGTAGCAGGCCCGGACGGCGGCCGACCACCTTTCGGCGCACGCGCATTTAATGGCATTTATGGTTCCGCAGGTGACCCATCAGACGGGTCGCCCAGGCGACCCGGCAGACGGGTCGTTTGCGGTTCCGAAAAGTGCTTTTTATGCCTGAAATGCCCCTGTGACCCTTTTGCCTATAAAAAGGGACCCCCTAACCACTTTTTCAAGGGTTGGAAGAGTGTTAGAAGGGGGAGAACGTCCCAAGCTCCCAAGAGAGAGCCTTAGAGAGTTTCAAGCCTCTTCCATCCTCCAATCTTCATTGCCCAAGAGATTGAGAGCTTCCCACTTCTATCCACCTCCGTAAATCGACATTCTTCATCCCGTTTCTTCATCGGCATCCATTTTGAAGCTTCTCAAGCTCCTACATCCAAGGGGGGATCATCATCCACGTCTTAGGAGCTTCCGAGAGTCGTCATCAAGCTTCCAAAGCCATCCGAAAGCACCGTGGGAGCATCCGGGAGTAAACCGAATCCTGGTGCAGGAAGTGACCCGCCTGCCGGGTCGCCCAGGTGACCCGTTTGCTGGGTCGCCCAGGTGACCCCCCTGCCGGGTTGCCTGGGGCTCCAGATTGCCGTTTTGGGGCCGAAATCTATTTTTCTTCCTTTATCTCTTAATATTGCTTTGTTTCTATATTTCCTATCATGGATCATCATGCTTGCATGCATATTTAGCTTAGTTATATCATCCATTATCATCCAAAAACATATAAAAAGGGGGGTTGAGAGTTATTCCCAATCCGGTTAGTCTATCTCCATTTGTGATTTTTAGATCATTTCTTTTGCAAGATGCTTCACCGTCTTAGTTCTAATCCACTTTCACTTGTTTTCGTGGCTTACTTGCTTTTGTAGAAACAACTAAAGTGCTTCAAGCTCTTTCTTCTTGGCCGGCCGAAAAGGAAGAAGATGGAACCTATAATCTCCCAACACGATCTCCCCGCCTAGGTACGTTTGGTCATTTTCTTTAATACTTACATTGTTTCTTGTCTTTTACTCTCGGAGCCCGCGGTTCCTGGCGACCACAACCCTACACCACCAACGAAACCGAAAGGAGGAGCGGCGCTCGTCGTTCCGACCCGGGGAAGCAAAGAGAGGAAGAGAAGAACCGGGTCCGGATCGGGCGTCCACATCTTTTGGCGACCACGGTGGGACCATCTTATGCTTGAAGCAAATTTAGTTATTCCTCCATTCCCAAGTAAGCCTCTTCTCACTTCCATTATCTTCATATTGTCTCTCATTTCCTTCACCTAATCGGTCCCCGTGTGGATCTCCTTCCGATTTGGAGAAACAAGTTCCCGAAAGTATCCTGTCTTCGCAAATGACCCCCCTGCCGGGTCATTTCCTGTTTTTATGATTTAGAGCTTTCCGTTTCCTTCGGCCCCTACGTGGGCCCACTTGCTTTTCCATTTACTGTTATTTCTAAGCATCTTGCTCTTAGTTTACTTTCAAATTCATGCTATTTTGGTCCCCGCGGGACCCCGATTATTAAGCGCTTTCCTTCGGTTCCGTTTTCTGTTTTTCGCAGGTGACCCCCCTACCGGGTCACCTGCCAGGTCAGTTGGTGACCCCTCTGCCGGGTCATCTTCTCTTCCAGAAACTCTTTTCCTGCTGCAATCTTTAGTTTTACTTGCATTTATTCATTTCTCTTGAATCAAGCTAGCAAAAATCAATACTTCTCAGCATGTTTGACTTGTTTGGCTATGGTTCTTGATAGTCTAATCGTCATCTTAGTTATTATTTGTTGATCGTTGCAATGTTTTCTTTTCTTATTGTATGTCATCTCATCCTTGCTCAATTTTTGCATTAGATTGCATTGAGTACCGGGTCCGCCCGACTCACTAGGTCATCCGAGACGGGAGGCTCACCCTCCTCCCAAAAGACATTTCCATCCCACACGTGTCTCTTGGTGGATTCCGATCTCTCTTCCGGGGATTCCCTCTCGGTTGATTAGATTGGTTTTCACTAAGACCTCCGTAAGTCCCCAAAAGTGAAGGATTCCCTCTTCACCAATCGGGCTGGTTGTACCTTTTACCCCAAAACCCGGTGTTACCTATCACCCAATCGTCTTGAGAAAAGTGTTAATCCTAGAATACTTGGCGTTGTGAGAGCATAAGGTCCGACCTATCATTGAGAGGACAATATTCTCTTAAAAAAGCTCACTAATCTAAGGATTAAACAAAAAAAATGTGTTTAATCATTTCAAGCCTTTGCTTTAACTTGTTTGCGCAACAAAAGCAAAAAAAAAACAAAAAAAAGAGGGGCAACTCTCTCATAAAAATCTTTAAAATTCCCAATTTTTTTTTGCTTGAGGTAATACTTGCTTTCCTCACAAAAATCAAAACCCAAAAAAATATCAAAACAAACATAACCAAAAAGAAGTCTTTGCTTGAGGTAAGTACTTGTTTTTCCAAAAAATCCCTCACAAGAACAAAAAAATTCTTCTTTTGTATAACATCATGTCGGTGTCATCAAAGTCAAGCAGGATGATCGGCACGGCAAGCTACTACACCGCCAATGGGTTCAAGATGCAACATGGAGGCATACAACAACATACATATGATTTTAGCCATATACCCCATGCCTCCATTGTCACTCTAGATCAGCTTTTGACTGCCGTTCATACCGTCATGAGTAGCAAGTCATCTACTAGCTATGTTCCTACCAGTCATAGCCAACCTATCTCTACTCCCCGATCAATGGCTCATCAACCCGGTGCACCCCAACTCAATCATTCCTACACCGGGTATGCCACCACCTTTTCTCCTTCCTATTCGGGTACAAACCCAACCAGTCCAGACTCGACCCACTCCAGTCCTACAAGGCCGTTGGCCTATACACCCGCTACCCCTCACTCTCGTTCTTATTCAAGGACAAGCACACCGAGCTCAAATTCGGCTCGTTCCAGTCCCTCTTGGCCTTTGAGCCATATCTCTAGTCCAACCCCTTTTGCCCAGCCTCCACTTTGCTCGCAGGTGGATCCCACTTGCTTAGCCTCACCAACTTACCTTACTCCTGTTCGGGCACCTCCTACACATCTCCCGGTGCAACCACCCTCTCCTATTGCCCGAGAACCCTCGGTCAACCAAGCCATGACTAATGAGTTCAACCAACTGAAAGAAGAATACAAAGAACTCAAACGCTTGATAGATCCCCAGGCAACCCCCGAAATTTCTATTCCCTCTCTCCCTTACATCCCTCCTTCTCAAACACCGGTCTATCGTCGCTATGACGGCACCGGTAATCCATTTACTCATGTCCAGGATTTCATGTATGAATCGTCTCAATGGCAAAATGATCGAAAGGCTCTGGCCTTCCTATTTAGACGGTCATTAGATGGGACTGCCCTAGAATGGTTTTATTCACTTGACCCGATGGAGGCGGGAGATTTTGATATAGTTAGAGCGAAATTTTACAAAAGTATAAGGATCGCATTGAGCCGGCCTATTCACTCACTGATCTAATGGCCGAGAAAATGAGAGAGGATGAAAACTTCACGCAATATGCTGATAGATGGAGGTTGATGGCCGAAAAACTTGCATATACAATTTCTGAGCCAGAATTAGTCAAGATGATCATTGCTAATACCGTGCCAGCTTTGAGGAATATTTTGGCCTTGCATTATCCCACGAATATGCATGATTTGTATGAAAGGGCAAGATACATTCAAGCTCAACTTAAGGACACACCAATCATGGAGCTATACGATCCAAAATATCAAGTCCTCAATGAAAGTGGGAGTGCTAATGTTGTAGGAAACCCAATAGAAAACCCTAGGCACCGGCCTAGAAGCCCTCCACGACATAGGGTTTCCCCTCAACAACTCCATCAACCTCATCAAAATCATCCTCCTCAATTTATTGCTCAACCCATGGCTCCTTTGCCTCGACCAGTTCTTCAACCCCAACCGATCGGACGATTCATGGATCACCCCCCTCAGTCGGTTGCACAACAAACTTTGGCTTCTCAGCCTCAATTAATCATTCAATTACCGACGCTTCAACCAATTACATCTCAACCTCAGCCAGTTGCACAACCCATTATTTTTCAAAAATCTTCACAACCGGCTAAGCATAATCAAACTCTTCCACAAGTTTGTGCCCCTACCACAGAGTTAGAGCTGGCTTCCCTTATTTGCCAATCGGTCATGACAATCTTGACCGAGTCTCAAGAGCCAACCAATAATGAACCAGATCAACTGGTGGGGGAATCTGAGCTTGAAATCAATGATTCTCTAATATATGACTCTCAAGCTACCACTTTGGTACCCCTTGAGCCTGATTTATCCTCCATTCTTGAACGAAATCAGGAGGAAGTCAATCAAGAACATGTAGAAGAATCTGAAATCAAAATCCATGACGATCCTCCTGAATCTAATGCTTTATCAATTATCTCCATCCCTCAGGAACCCTTAGAACAAGGCACACTCTCCATCATCGAACAACCTAGGGAGAGGCCGACACTTAACAACCTTGGGTGGAGAATTATGGAGATGCTTGGATATCAAGCTAGCAAGGGCCTAGGCAAGGAATTACAGGGGATAGCACATCCAATGCAAACCCTATTTTCAATCATAAGGCCAAGACTTGGATTTCATGAATCAGCTCCTGAGCCTCAGAAGAGCAAGGCAAAGTTAACTATCACAATTGAGAGTTTAGATAGTCATTCTACAAAAGGGGCACAATTGAAGGAAAATAAATATAGTCCACGATCGATTCCTCGACCCTTGAGAATATCGGGGCCACCCGCGAGGCAACCAATAAAGAGGGTTGAAGAGAAGAGAAAATCTAATCACAAGTTGGCTAAGGCTAGAGGCAAAAGAATTACAGGACCCCCTCCAACTAGGCATTCATTTATATGGCAACCTGTTAGGGCCAAGTTAGTCAACAATCAGTCGAGTAGCGGGGTCCGGGGGGATAGATTATTAGGACCACCTGCAGCCAGGCAATCTCCCTCCCCAACTTCCATCTCAAGGTCATCTAGACCTTCTAGACCGGGCCCTGTAGCCCATTTTGGTCAATCGAGCCACCAAACCCACCTTCAATGCTCGGGTTCACAAGCCCACACCCATTCTTTTAAACCAGGCCTTCAAGTCTTTACTCATTTTCTTGAACCAGGCCCAAGTGCCCAATGCTTTTCTATATCGGGCCCACAAGCTCATTACCTTCCTAAATTGGGCCCTTGTGCCCAACCTGCTTCTAAATTGGGCCTACGTGCCCATTATCCTTCCAAATTGTGCCCTCGTGCTCAATCTCTTTCTAAATCGGGCCCTTATGCCCGACCTTCTTCCAAATCGGGCCTACGTGCCCATTATCCTTCCAAATTGGGCCTTTGTGCTCAATCTCTTTCTAAATCGGGCCCTTGTGCCCAACCTCCTTCCAAATCGAGCCCAGGCGCCCACCATCTTTCTAAGTTGGGCCCATATTCCCATCATTTAGAATTAAGCCTATGTGCTTACCCTTCTAAATTGGACCCACGTGTCCCTTCTTCCAAATCGGGCCCACGAGCCCATCATCCTCCTGAATTGGGCCCATGTGCCGATCCTTTAGAATCAGGCCCGTGTGCCTACCTTTTTAAATCAAGCCCTTGTACCCAACCCGCTTCTAAATCGGGCCCACGTGCTCGTCATCCTCCCAAGTCAGACCCTCGTATCCAACCAGGCCCATGTGCCTCTCCCTCAACACTACCATCAATTCTCGGGCCATGGCCCTCACCCCACCTTTCTTAGTCGGGTCCACGTTCCCACCAATTGGGCCTACGTGCCCATCCTTACGAATCAGGCCCAAGTGCTCGACACTTGTCTACATTCGGCCCTCGTGCCCAACATTCTCTTACATCGGGCCCACAACCCCACACTCCCAAATTGGGTCTGTATACCCATCACAAGTCTCGATTGAGCCCACATGCCCCTCCTTCAACACTACCATCGATTCTTGGGCCACGACTCCCACATCGTCTCGTGCAACCAGGCCCATATGCCCCTCCTTCAACTCTACCATCAATTCTCGGGCCATGGCCCTCACCTCACCTTTTCCAGTCAGGCCAATGTGCCCACCAATTGGGTTCATGTTCCCATCATTACAAATCGGGTCCTAGTGCCCGACACTTATGTACATTCGACCCTCATCCTCTTACATCAAGCCCACATGCCCATCATCCTTTCAAATTAGGCCCTCACGACCATCATCATTTTCAATCAAACCCATCTCTCCTTGCAACAACATTTTCTATAAAAATTAAAATAATTTTACCATAAAATTAGATAAATCTTAATATGTGAGATTTACTAGGATTTATAGTCAATTTGATTTAAAATTTAGTAACTATTTTTTATTAAATTTATTATATAAAAACATATTTAATTTTATCCTTTAATCATATAATTTACAAGCCATATCCTAAAATCTTAAAAGTCATGAAAATTTATCTACTTTTGAATCTTTTTTTATCAACTATCAAGCAACTACATTCTCTGGTTCACTCAATGCTTCAGTTGGAGAAGGGCATGACTATGAGTGTCGAACACTGACGAATTCACAACATTCCACTTGAAATATAATTAATTTAAAATTCATTTGTCTAATTGTCTATGCTACTATTTATTGGTCATTTTCTTTTTTAACATCTTACCAAGGATGAATGATCTCTCATAATTGACTTTATCAAGGTTCTAGTATATATGATCAATTTATTACAATCATCATGCCCTACGCTGTGGACGCCATCGCGGAGTGCCAAAGGGAGTGAACCCTCGCCAAGAGTCGCAGACGTCATCGTGGAGCACTAGAAGGGTGAAACCTTGTCGGGGAGATTTTTCCCGAAAAGGAGGCATCTATAACTTTGTAGGTTTTGTGAGGCGAAAGCTTCGTGGTGGGGTGGTTGTCCCTCAATTGTTGCTTAAGCGGTGATTTCAGCGGACTGTCGACTAACTATCAACCCAAGGACTTGAGTTTTTCACCAATTTTTTTGATTTTCTCTTGATTGGGGACCCCTCCCAAAAATCCTCTCCTCCACTCCTACGATGCGGCCAAATGTCTTGTTAGATATTTCGCCTTTTTGTGCGCGTTGGAGTGGAGTTGCTCGATTTATTATGTTACATCTTCTTTTAGCTTTTGTTTATTGTCGCATCTTGGTCGTATCATCTTGGTCTATTTGGTTGTCTTCTCTAGTTATTTCCGTAGCCACGAATCTATCTACGATATCAATAGCCTAGGCATTATTCCAATTGATATGGTGTGATCATCCGATCTCCTGACAAATGTCAAACTCTTTGAGAGTTCTAGTCTTTGTTTCTCGACCATCAATGCACCACTCTGTTGTGCTAGTCGTCTTACTGATGTGGTTGTTAGTTAGTGTTTTGATGGAGATCTCGTACTTTGCCCTTACGTGTTATTCGAGTTTTTCTTAGGTCTGTGCTTATGTGTCTTACTTTTTCTTTTGTTATAATGTTGGAGTTGTACTTCTAGTTTATCAATCCGAAGTAAATAGTTCCTTTGTTCAAAAAAAAAAGGTTAAGACACAATATACATCCAACAAAAAGTCTCTAGCAACTTTGGCGAGATATCAAATCATGTGATTGTGTTGATAAAAAACTTAATTAATTTTTAGGTAACATTGTCCTGTGTGATTCTATAATATCAAAGATAAAAAGTTTTGATACAATGACATTAAAAAAAGTTCAAAAGTTATTTTGGTACTATTTTCAATGATGTCTTTGGTAGAAATATAGAAGACGTAGAAGATATAATAGAACTTGATGTCTTTAATATGAGTAATGAAACGTCGAGGATGAAAGAAAGCAAGACATGTTTCCTCGAAAGAATCCTTAAGAGAAGTAATAAAATGTTTAGAAGATTTGAAGGTAGAATGGTTAACTCATTCTTTAATAAAATTTTAATATTTTAAAAAATATTGAATGAATAGAAAAAAAGTATCAATCATTCTTATTTTTAAGAAAAAGGGACACAAGATTGTTCAAATGATAGAATAATCAAACTCACGAGGCATACTTGAAATTGTAGGAGGAAGTGAAGCAACACTTAGGGTCTGTTTGTTTATCCGGAAAACAAGCGCCTACATCAACTTTTCAGGAAAACATATTTTTTCCTTTCATTTGTTTGCACGTAAATAAGGAGTCAACGTAAAAGCAATTACATTGACTCCCCTAATTTCTGATTTTGGCATCCGGCCAGATTTGGCGGACGCCGTTTTCAGTGTAATACTAGTAAGTTACATTTATTTTAATAAATAAAATATATTATTTCCTATTCATAATAGAATAATAAATTTTATATTATTAAATATATATACTTGTACGCAAATATTAATATTTTAACTTTGAGTAAGAATCTGAAAAAAAATATGAATAATTGATTTTTAAAATAGTTTTAACTTTTTATTAGATAAATAAAATAATATATCACATTAAAAATTCTAAAATTTTATTTGCAGCATGTTTGTATTTTCACACACTAAATTCCTGTAAGTTTGAATCAAAACTTGATTAGACTATACTGATACAAGCATTAATAATCATATAAAAATATTGATAGCCAAAAAATAAATAAAACTATTTAAAAATATATATAATTGTATTAATTTAAATTTATGTATTTTTTATAAAAATAAATTAAAATATTTATTTGATTTTCCCTACAACAAACCAAATACTTTTTAGTATTTAAATTATTCATAAAGTAAATATTGACAAAAAAATAAACAAATTACGATTTTAATAAATTTTTATTTATTTTATTTATTTGTTTCTATTATTTGGTCATTTTATTTATACTTATTATTTTTTGCATTTTTTTGTAATGAATAAAAATTTTACTTTTATAAATATTCATAAAATTATATCTATCACTCATATATTCTTGTCAAAAATGCTTTTCCGGAAAAACAATTTTCAGTCAACCAAATAACAACAACTGTTTTCCATTTCGTTGAAAACAATATCCTAGAAAATCAATTTTTCTTGATTTTGGTTTTACGGGCAACCATGTAAAATGATTGACCGGAGCATGTTTTCCTGAAAATCAGCCCCCAGCTCATATGTGGATGGCAGGAAAACCGGGGGTCAACGAAAAGGTAACCGGTTGACTACATATTTCACCGATTTTGGCATCCAGGTATTTAGTCCGGGTGCCGTTTTCCGGGGAAGGTTGATAAAAGTAATTATTAATATGTTTTAAATATTTAAATATTAATATCATGAAATTTTAGTTTTAAGAAAATATTATAATATATAATATTTTAGAGTGATAAATACGATAGATAGAATCTGTAAAAAATAATTTAGTTAACATGTGTATTATTTTATAATTTTTTATATTGAATTTTAAAATGTAAAATTGTTAACGGTAATTTAGAAACAACCAAATGATTGAAAATAGCTTCAAAAACTAATTTATGAATATTTAAATAAAAATATGTTTACAAAAAATAAATTATATGTAACCAAACAGTGTATTTTATTTTATATTTTTTTGAAAAAGTCATTACGTAAGATTGTTTTACTTGAAATTATTTTTACATGGATCCAGATAAACTCTTACTTAATTTTTTATAAAATTATTTTACATGAAATAATTATAATTTTTTATTTTTTATATTATTTTATAACTATTATTGTATCAAATTTCAAAACATTAAAATTTGAAGAATGATTTAAAAACATATAAATGAGTAAAAATACTTTTAGAACAATAATTTACATGCAAACAAATAGTGTAATATATTTTAATTTTTTTAAAAAAATTATCTGAAAAATATTTTACTTTGATTCTACTTTTCATGAAAAATGATATGCTAGCATCCAAACGGTGGAAACTGATTTTAATCTCCGTGGGAAAGTTGTTTCATGAAAAGTATATTCAAATATTTTGTTTTTACGTAGAACCAAACGAACCCTTACATGATATTATAATGTTTCAGTCAACTAATTTAGATTTATATCTAGTGAGTTTGCAATAGATGATAATTTTCTTATTACAAATTTAATGGAGAAATATCAAGATATCGAGAAAGATTTACATATGATATTGATTACTTGAAAAAGACTCATGATAAAATTTTAAGAGAAATTTTATAATAGGTGTTGGAGCAAAAACTGATGTCTATTAGGTACATAGAAATGATAATATATATATAACGAACAACCACTTGTGTTTACACACTTAGAGAAGAAATAAGAAAATTTTCTATTTCATTTGAGTTACATCTTGTGATAAATTTATATATTTTTTAAATTATTTATAAATAAATTATTAAAGAATATAATATAACATATCATGACTAATGATGCTTGTATATGAAATTGTGCTGATAGATGAGATAGTTAATAGGAAGTTAAAACTTTGGTGAAATACCATAGGGTTTAAGTACAACTAAAGTATAATATTTGTATTGTAAATTTAACCAAACAAAAGCAAGATAAAAAGATGGAGAAGTTGGTTTGGTTCAGTTATTAAAAAAAGATGGAGAATATGATTAGGACATTAATTGTTAGATTAAAGTAAGATTCATGAAATTGAGATTGACTACAAATATTTTATGCGATCACAAGACTACTCTAGAGAAAATTTTGACTTGTAATATTGTATGGTTAAATTAAATATCACTTAACAAGTTAATGCCTATTTAGTTAGAGTATTAAAAATGATGCCATATCAATTTTGATATTGATATTTTACACCCTGTTTGGTAACACTATTAAGTACCTCTATCACTATCAATTTTAAAATTGATATTAATAAGAATCATTAAGAGGTGTTTGGCTAAGTGTATCAATTTTAAAATTTATAGTACAAACAAAACAAATTATGTAATACAAGTGTCAACTTGTATTACTTTTGATATTGATACTCCAACATTTGAAAATATTAATATCAATATTGATATAGTACCAAAAATGAAACTCTAACCAAACATGGCATTAGCTTATAGAGTACCAATCACACAATTGATACAAACGAGCAGGTATTACATTCAATGTCTTGTCACTATATATTAAAATTTTCAAAATTGATATTAATAGTCAAACACTATGATTTATATCATATCTCCAAAAACACTATTCCTTTGTTTTGGTTCCTTTCTTTATGCCTTGATCATGTGCAGCTGGCAAAAGGGTGCCCTTGAACTAGAAAGAATAAAAGTAAATGAAGGAACCACATAAAGGCTTGCAAAAGGGTGACCCCCTACCTTATGCCTTGTTTGGTAACATTATTAGGTACCTCTATTACTATCAATTTTAAAATTGATATTGATAGGAACTTTTAAGAGGTGTTTGGCTAATTTTATCAATTTTAAAATTTGTAGTACAAACAAAGCACATTATGTAATACAAGTGTCAACAACTTGTATTAATTTTGATATTGATACTCTACCATTTGAAAATATTAATATCAATACTGATTTAGTACCAAAAATGAAACTTTAACCAAACAGGACATTAACACCCTGTTTGGTAACACTACCATTTGAAAATATTAATATTGATACTCTACCATTTGAAAATATTGATACTCTACCAAGTGTCAACTTGTATTAATTTTGATATTGATACTCTACCATTTGAAAATATTAATATCGATACTGATTTAGTACCAAAAATGAAACTTTATGCCTTGTTTGGTAACATTATTAGATATCTCTATCACTATCAATTTTAAGATTAATATTGATAGGAGTCATTAAGAGGTGTTTGGTTAATTGTATCAATTTTAAAATTTGTAGTGCAAACTAAACATATTACATAATACAAGTGTCAACTTGTATTACTTTTGATATTAATATTCTAACATTTGAAACTATTAATATCGATATTGATATAGTATCAAAAATAAAACTCTAATCAAACAGGGCATTAACCAAACAGGACATTAACACCCTGTTTGGTAACACTATTAAGTATCTTTATCACTATTAATTTTAAAATTGATATTGATAAGAACTATTAAGAGGTGTTTGATTAATTGTATCAACTTTAAAATTTGTAATGCAAATAAAACATATTATGTAATGCAAGTGTCAACTTGTATTGCTTTTGATATTGATACTCCAACATTTGAAAATATCAATATTAATATTGATATAGTACCAAAAATGAAACTCTATCCAAACAGGGCATAAGGTGGGAAATCATGTGATTGATGGGGTGAGAATAAGAGGTAGCAACCGGCAGAATCCCATGACAAGGACTGTTTGGTAGGAGCTGTCTAAATGTATGGTTTGGATTCATGCAAATCTAACCCTGCTTGGATGTTTGGATAGGGGTTGAGAAAAACATATTTCAAAAATAAATATTACGGAGATAAAAACATGTTAAAATAGATATGTGTGCATCCTAGATTAGATAAAATACATAATTAATATTTTAGATAAAATATGAGACTAGTGAAAATTTGGACAAATTTAATAATAGAGATTGGGATGGTTTAGACTTTGGACACGTTAAAGGAAGACTTGAAAAAATTTCAGTCATAAAAGCGAAAAATATCAAAATATTAGATACGAAAAATCTGGTACTCCTAAAGTAAAAATAAGAAGCCCAATTCAATATGATTTGAATATCTTTGAATAAACAACTCAAAATCGATACGGTAGAGAAAGAGAAGTTATCACCATAAATAATTTATATTTAAATCTTCAGTTAAAGTGAGCTCGGCATTAAATTTTTTATAAATCTGATAAATAGAAACATAGTTAAATAATGTTATAAGATATCTAAATAGTCAATTCTGATTTCAATAATTTATGAGAGTTCTGAATCTGTTAACTTTTATCAAAATTGACTCAAAATTTTAGAATATTAGATTCTGTTTAAGCCCCTTCAAAGGAACATTAGTTGTTGCTTGGGATCAGAGAGACCTGACCATAGGGGCAACGTCTAGGTGTGCTCCCTTTGGATCATCATCAGAGTAAAATTTCCCTTATGCCCAAATTAGGTAAGTTCTAACGGAGATGAATACAGTTTAGATTCAAATAAAAATTGACTCATATCAGAGAAATAAAAAAAAAGCTTCCTTGGGTCAACATGTTCTCTATGGAAAGACTGATCATATCAAGAAAAAAGCTAATGCCCTGTTTGGTTAGAGTTTCATTTCAGTACCATATCAATATTGATATTAATATTTTCAAATGTTGGAATATCAATATCAAAAGTAATATGAGTTGACACTGGTATTACATAGTATACTTTGTTTGCACCATAAATTTTAAAATTAATACAACTAACCAAATAGTTTCTATCAATATCAATTTTAAAATTGATAGAGATAGAGGTACCTAATAGTGTTACCAAACAGGGCGTAAGATAAGGTTTTGATCATCTAAGTCCACATTAAGATAGGAAGATCTCCTTAGTTAATTCTATGGAATGATAAAGGGAATTAGACAGGTTAGTCTCCAATATTCATCTTAACTCCCGCAGTAAAAAAAATGACCCAAGGCAATTGTTCAAACAAGGAACCACCATAGGTGAACATTATTGGCAGCCAACAACAATGGGCCTGCCTTATATAAAGCACAACTCTATAATTGGTTCTTTCAAGCATACAAGATATATTTTAGAGATCACTCTTGAAATAGAAATTGTTCAAAAATAATTTAAAAATTATTATGAAAAATGTGACCCAAGTGTACTCTTATTTCGGTTGCTAGCATATCCAACAATTGACTTATTATGTCTTGTTTGGTTAGAGTATCAAAAATAATATTATATCAATTTTGATATATATATATGAGGAAGTATCAACATCAAAATTGACATGAGTGGACATTCGTATTACATATCATGTTTTGTTTACACTGAAAATTTCAATATTAATATTGGTAGCCAAGCTCTCACCAATGATTCCTTTCACTATCAACTTCAATACAATACACTAAACATGCCCTTAAATAACACAATTCACAAATAAATAACATGTTTGGTTAGGGTATTAAAAATGATATAATATCAACTTTTATATTGATATTTTTATGATTAAATATACTAACAAAAAATTGATATGAGTAAACACTTGTATTGCAATTTATATCTTAATTTGTATTGCAAATTTTAAATTTGATTTAATTATCAAACACGTTGTGATGATTTATATAAATAATGAATTTAAATTTTAGTAGTGATAAAGATGTTTAATATTGTCACCAAAATAGGCTTCAAAGGATGATTCGCAGACCGCAGTGCTTAACAAAATGACTACATGGGAAAAATATGTGTGTGTGTGTGAGAGAGAGAGAGAGAGAGAGATGTGTTTTGGTTCCTCTCTTCTGTCTTCGTCATGGGTACAGCATGTGGCAGAATCCCATGCAACATTGACAAGGACTGTCCGGATGGAGCTGTGTAAATCTAGGTTTCCGTTAATCCAAACCAAACCCCCCCCCACCTCTCTCTCCCTCTCTCTACAATAATTGCTAACATAGAGCCAAGTAACACAAACGTGAAAGATGACTTGTCTTCTTGAAAGCGAAGAGTGTTTCCCACCCTCTCTCTCTCTCTTTATCTATCCATCTATCTATATACTTCGAGTGAACCACTATCGACTCCTTACAAATTTACTACCGACCTTGATACAACTCGCTACCAATGGGTAGTGAGTTAGTAAGCCGTCGATAGCGATTCAACCCTTTTCGATAACGGTTCATCAAACTTATTATTTGAACCATCACTTAAGTGGCTTAGGGTCGATTTTTATTAGAGACTGAGGGTACTCTCTCCACCGGTGCCTGAGGTGATCCGAACTCTTCCACAAGAGCCTCACTTTTTTCTTCTCTCTCTCTCTCTCACGTCTGTATATCCTAAGTTCAAGCGGGGGGGAATTTCCTTACCATATTTTCCGGATTCTCAGCTTGCTCCTGATGCACAGATTTTCCACCGCCATTATCGTCTTGCTTCGTGGTGTATAACAGTCGTTCATCGGATAGTTTCTGCATATATAGCCGGAAGGAGTGTCCTTATCGATCTTGCTTGCTCTCTTGTCGGACTGCTAATTATTCATTCTCACTTATTAATTTTCGTGGAAATCAAATTTGTCATTTTTTCCCTTTTTTTTCTTCGTCCAGTCGTCTCCACATGATGAGATTTTCCCTTCTGTCTTTTTCCTTGGTGGAGGATCTTTCGTCACTCTGGTTTGAAGAAGTCACCGATCGACATTGGGAAGGTCGATCGCCAGCCTCTCTTAAGCTTGGAGAATTAAATTTATCCGGTAATTCTACTTAAAATTTTAATGACCTGTTTGTCACAAGCTTAATTTGGGGATATGAGCTTGTCTTGTACCATGGTTCACACAGACTATAACCTTGGGAAGAATTAATGACAGATTTGTATAACGGAGTTTGGTGCAACATTAATTATTTGTTTTATTCTCTTATATGTTTTACATACAGATTTCTTCTTCTTTTTTGCCTTACAGTCTTTTTCTAACTGACATAATATATATATATATATATGGCAGCGTCCTGCAAACCAAGAGAAAGAAAGGAATGGGAAACAACTATACATATGTGGCAGGATCTTCTATGCAGTAATATCATCAATTCAAGCCGACTAGATTATCTTTCAATCCAACCGGATGGATGTTTGTGGTGTGTGCCCTAATGTGTCAATACTCTATTTGATGCATGTTATTTGATCCGTTAGTGAATTGGCTTGGTTTTTCTCTGAACCCAAATTTTAAATAAAAATTCCCTTTTCAAGGTGATCACGTTGCAAGTGAACTGTAGTTTGAGCTTATTATGTACTTTTCATCCTTGGCTCTATTTGCAACATACATCTTATTTTACAAAGGACAAAATGGCATCTTGTGATGTGACATGAAGATTTGTTTTCTTCACTCATTTTTTCTCCATATATCTTTTGTAGTAAAGAACAACTGACATATAGACACATGTTTGTATTTTTGTTATAAAATATTATGTCACTACATTTCTCAACCACTTTGACCTTTGAATTGAATAATTTAAAATAAAGAGAACCACACACTTCTTCAACCATCTTGTGCTTTATGAGTTATATACTATCAATTAATTGGAAAAGAGAGAACCACACACTTCTTCAACCTAAGTGAAGTTGCACATGGCGCTTCTGTTTTTTTTTTAATCTAACACATTATTTTATATAGTACATAACTAACACACACACACACAAAAATACAGCAATAGCACATTTGGGTGAATTGTCCGAAAATGTTAAAGTCGAATTTTTTGACCTTTGAAGTCAAAAATGTTAAAGTCGAATATTATGTCATTACATTTCTCAACCACTTTGACCTTTGAATTGTTAAAGTCAAAAATTCCCTTTTCAAGGTGATCACGTTGCAAGTGAACTGTAGTTTGAGCTTATTATGTACTTTTCATCCTTGGCTCTACTTGCAACATACATCTTATTTTACAAAGGACAAAATGGCATCTTGTGATGTGACATGAAGATTTGTTTTCTTCACTCATTTTTTCTCCATATATCTTTTGTAGTAAAGAACAACTGACATATAGACACATGTTTGTATTTTTGTTATAAAATACTATGTCATTACATTTCTCAACCACTTTGACCTTTGAATTGAATAATTTAAAATAAAGAGAACCACACACTTCTTCAACCATCTTGTGCTTTATGAGTTATATACTATCAATTAATTGGAAAAGAGAGAACCACACACTTCTTCAACCTAAGTGAAGTTGCACATGGCGCTTCTGTTTTTTTTAATCTAACACATATTATTTTATATAGTACATAACTAACACACACACACACACAAATACAGCAATAGCACATTTGGGTGAATTGTCCGAAAATGTTAAAGTCGAATTTTTTTGAGTCTGATTTTAACTTTAAAGTTGGAGTCACCAACTTAGGGAGTGTTTGGTTGCATAATAATGTAGATTTTTATTTTTATTTTTAAAAATTGTAAGAAAACTTGTTAAAAGAGGTGTTCAACAACCACGACAATTTTATATTTTAAAAATGATTTTCTTCTTAAACAAAAAGTGAGGGTCTCATCTCTTTCTTTTTTCTCGTGGTCTCTCACTTTGTGTGGTCATGTATGATGGTTACTCTTTTTTTATTGTCACATCTCTCCAAACATGATAATTTTATGTCATGAGTTAGTTTATTTTTTATTTTAATAAAATTTTTCATCATGAAAATGTACAAAAAATTATCATGCAATCAAACACCACCCGAAACTCTCTACCCTTTGCATGAATGAAAAGCTTCTTTTTTTTTTGCATGAATGAAAAGTTAACATCTTACTCTACCGTTTTTGTGAAGGATGATACTAACCTTGGAGGATGTAAGTTAACATAGGAAGCATCCGAAATGGAGAAAAATCATGAGCACGAGAGGAAAAGAAATAGCGTAAAAAGTAAAAACAAACACTAACTTAGCATATATATATATATATATATATATAGGGAGAATAAGAAAATTTCGTGTTTTCATACAAATAATTTTCATACAAATAATTAAAAATCACCAAAAACATCAGAAAAACCCATAAAAGTATCCTCAATTAGGCAGGAACACCATCTGACAACCCTAGAATTCGGGAGAAAAGCCGAACACCTTAATAGAGTGGACGTCAGACAAGGACGTCAGTAGAATATTGTTAGGAGGACCGAAAACAAAAGAGAGAGATGAGAGATTAAGGGGGAGGCTTGCTTGCTCAATGATTTCCTTCAGGTATTTACACATTCATAACAAGTATCCGTGCGAGTTGTTTTCTTCCAAGAATCAAATTGCTGCAAAATGTTCATCACATGCCGAGTAACTAATAGTACAGGAAATATCATATCACAGCCAATGCTCATAATTACAAAATGTTCACTTTAGAGTTTTGGTTAAAGTGAGCTCAACATTAAATTTTATTAAAATCTGATAAATAGAAACACAGTTAACTAATTTTATAAGATATCTTAACATCCAACTCTGATTTTGATAGTTTATGGGAGTTCTGAACGTCCTTATAAATTTTAGCAAAATTGGCTCAAAATTTTGGAATATTAGGTTCTGTTTAAGCCCCTTCAAGGAAACATTAAGTGTTGCTTGGATAGGAGAGACTTGAATATATAAAGGGGCAACGTCTAGGTGTGCTCTCTTTGCATCACCAGATTAAAATTTTTCTTATGCCCAAATTAGGTAAGTTCTAGTGGAGATTAATACAGCTAATTAGATTCCAACATGCTTTCTATGGAAAGACTGATATCAAGCAGAGCGGAGATAATGGGGTGTTTGGTTGCATGATAATTTTTTGTACACTTTCATGATAAAAAATTGTATTAAAATAAAAGGTGAACCAACTCATGACATAAAATTATCATGTTTGGAGGGATGTGATTACAAAAAAAAGTAACTACCACACATGACCAAACAAAGTGGGGGACCACAAGAAAAAAGAAAGAGGTGAAACCCTCTTTATTTGTTTAAGAAGAAAATCACTTTTAAAACATAAAATTATCATGGTTATCAAACACCTCTTTTAACAAGTTTTCTTACCATTTTTAAAAATTAAAACAAAAACCTTCATTATCATGCAACCAAACACCCCATAAGGTTTAGATCATCCAGGTCCACGTTAAGATAGGAAGATCTCCTTAATCAATTCTATGGAATGATAAAGGGAAGAAGATCATAGGTTAGTCTCCAATATTCATCTTAATTACTTCCGTGGTAAAAAAATTGACCAAAGACAATTGTTCATACAAGGAATCGCCATGGGTGAGATTCTTGGAGCATTAGTGGCAGGCCACAACAACGGGCCTTCCCTATATGAAGCACAACCACAAAAATAAATTTTTTTTTCTATAAATGGTACTTTCAACATACAAGATATATTTTAGAGATGACTCTTGAAATATGAATTACTCAAAAATAAATTTAAAAATATTGTGAAAAATATGACCCAAGTGTGGCCTTATTTTGGTTGTTAGTCATCCAATAATTGATGTATTATACCTTGTTCAGTTACATGATCAAAAATAACATTATATCAATTTTAATATTGATATTTACAGATGATGAAACATCAATATCAAAATCGATACAAGTGAATATTTGTATTGCGTATCATATATTGTTTGCATTAAAAGTTTCAATATTGATATTGATAGTTAATGTCCTTTTGATAACACTATTAAATGTCTCTATCGTTATCAATTTTAAAATTGATATTGATAGTAATCATGTAGAAGTGATTGATTAATAGTATCAATTTTAAAGAACATGTCATGTAATATAAGTGTCGACTTATATCGATTTTGATATCGATACTTCAACTTCTAAAAATATCAATATCAATACTAAGTATTATTTTCGCCACGATCACTTATTGATGATTTCTATCACTATAAACTTCAAAATAAAATGCACTAATAAAAAATTTGATATAAGTAAATGCTTTATCGCAATCTATACCTTAATTTGTACTGTAAATTTGAAAATTGATTTCCTTACCAAACACATTGTGATGATTTATATAAATAATAAATTTAAAATTAGTAGTGATAAAGGCGTTTAATGTTGTTACCAGAATAGGCTCTAAAGGATGCTTTGCAGTGCTTAACAAACAACTACATGATAGTATGGGAAAAATACGAGAGAGAGAGAGAGAGAGAGAGAGAGAGAGAGAGAGCCTTGTTTTGGTTCCTCTTCCTGTCTTCGTCATGGGTATAGCATGTGGCAGAATCCCATGCAACATTGACAAGGGCTGTCTGGACGGAGCTGTGTGAATCTAATTTCCATTAATGTATACCAACCCCCCCCCCCCTCTCTCCATACACTGATTGTTAACATAGAGCCAGGTAAGAAAAACGTGACCGACCGATGACATTTCTGCTTGAAAGCGAAGAGTGTGTCTAACTCTCTCTCTCTCTTCTCTTAAATCTAATTTTCATTAACGCTGGGTTGGGGTCGGTCCCGCTCAATCCGACCAAGTCGTAAGCGGAGTCGCAACTAAGTCAGATTAGGTTAACATTTTTATTTTAAAAAATATAAAAAATTACATAAAATAAAGAAGATAGAAAAAATTCTAGAATTTTTAATGTTTACTCTATATATTTTATGTGTACTCTCTCTCCGTGACATTTGAGAAGAATACGACGTATTAAACATATATCCATATTAATTATAATCATCACTATCTCTTATAATTATTCTAAGATAAGATCTAAAGGATCTACCATAATTATGGTGTATCGTATGAAAGCATCGAATGATATTTTATATGATAATTGGACTATCTCATATCTCTTTTGGTGATATGTATATAGTTGTGTAGGCAACAAATCGCACAAAGAATTAAGGAGTGTCAAAACTATTTAGGCAACAAGATGACTGCTTAGCGGTCATCTAAGTGGTTGAGACGGTAATGTTAGATGTTCATATATAGATATATATGTATATACATATGATTTTTGTAATTATGTTGTATTGGTATATGTTAAGCAACAGTTAACCTCAAGTGAGAGAGTAAAAAATGTTGAGAAACAAATTTATAAGTTTTAAATATATGCCATTTATTTATAATTATAAATCTTAACAATACGTAATAATATAAGTAATGATAAAATATTGTTATACTATGAATAAATAGATACTCACCGATCAATCGTTGGTGATCCGATAAATTGACTGAGTCGTTAGGTCGCGTCTCTGTTTTGGGGATAGACAAGGTCGGTTCGACCGGGCCACGGCCAGACCGGCTCACCTGACCAACCATACTTCAAGGGAAAAGAAGAGAGGTAGTAAGTATCTAATTTTAAATAATTGTCAAATAACATTACTAAATAAACGATGGAAGCCAACCCGAGTTAAGAATATTCTTAATTTTATTCCACCCAGTTCTTCTATACTGTCAAGCTACTTCTGCTAGTTCTTCTCTTCTTCCGTAAGAGCCTCACCCTTGCTAGTTCTTCTCTTCTTCCGTAGGAGCCTCACCCTCTCTCTCTCTCTCTCTCTCTCTCTCTCTCTCTCTCTCTCTCTCTCTCTCTCGTCAGTGTGTTTTAAGTTCAAGCTATAGGAAATTTCCTTACCAGACTTTTCCAGATTCTTGTGCTCATGATGCACATATTTTCCGCCGCCATTGTCGTCCTGGGTCG
This sequence comes from Cryptocoryne crispatula var. balansae, assembly GCA_036172225.1. Taxonomy (NCBI): domain Eukaryota; kingdom Viridiplantae; phylum Streptophyta; class Magnoliopsida; order Alismatales; family Araceae; genus Cryptocoryne; species Cryptocoryne crispatula. The sequence continues at coordinate 29,999,133 of CM069935.1, forward strand.
TGGTGTACAAGAGTCCTTATCACTCTTGCTGATCTCTCTTGTCCGACTGATGATTATTTATTTTCATTTATTAATTTTCGTGGAAATCTAATTTGTCTTTTTTCTTTTTTTGTCGTCGTTCAATTGTTTCTCCACGGGATGAGAAATTTTTTTTTTCTGAACTGCTATCTTCTGTCCTTTTCCTTTGTCGAGGATCTTTCTTGTTTCTTTGATCAACACTGATCCGGTTGGCCACGAAAACACGCGACTCAACGTGCGACGGGGGATCAAGCATCCCCACGGGCTTGATCCCCACAGATAGAAGGGCGGGCTTCCAACCCTCGAACTCTGCCCACTGCTCCCCTGAGGGGTGGGTTGTGCCAACCACGCCAAGGCGGCCGGGTTTGTCGAGGATCTTTCGTCACTTTGGTTCGAAGAAGTCACTGGCGTTGGGAAGGTCGCCAGCCTCTCAAGCTTGGAGAATTAAATTTATCCAGTAATACTATTTAAAATTTTAATGACCTGTTTGTCACAAATTTAATTTGAGGATAAACTTGGTTGTACTATTGTTCACACAGATTAACCTTGGGAAGAATGTCAGATTTTTATAGCCAAGTTTGGCTCAAGATTAATTATTTATTCTAATCTTATATGTTTGACATATCTTATTCTCAAGATTAAATTTGATTTTTGAATTCAACAATAGACTTTTGGGGACCAGACACCTTTTTCATAAATCAGCTGCGTGCTTTATGAGTTCTCAATTAAATTAGAAAGAAGAGAACCGCTACACTTCTCCAACACGGTGAAGGTGCATATGAGGCTTCAATTTTTTTTATTCTAACATATATAACTTATGTTATATATTACATAACAAACACAGGAGAATACAACAATAGCACACTTGATTAATTCACTGAAATTATTGAAGTCCACCTTTTTGAATCTGACTTTAACTTTCTTTAAAGTCCGAGTTACCAACCGAACTTTGTTTAAAATGTAAATATTGATAAGTGGATGTTTGATACTCCGATTTTAAAGTCAGACTACGATTGTCTGATTATTAAATCTTTACACTTTCAGATAAAGTTGGAGTTATCTAATCCAAATTAAATTATATTTTAATGAAAGTCGAAGTGAGTTAGTCCGACTTTAAAAAGTTGGTGTTTGTTCCACCCGCTTGGTGACATTAAGATAAACATTACACTGTTTTTTACAAGTGTGTATATGGTGTTCCCCAACTTTAAAGTTAAACTCAGACTCGAAATTTTTGACTTTAACATGTTGAGCTCGACTATCACCAAAATGTGCTATTACTGTAATTTGTTTTGTGTTAGTTATGTGATATATAAAACAAACTGTGTTAGATTAAAAAAAAAATCTATGGGGCCATGGACACTTATTGGGTGTTGGGTTGTACAATATTTTTCGATAAAATTAGTTATTAAAATAAAGTGCAAGATAACTATAGACATAAAATTACGATGTTTGATGAGATGTGATAGCAAAAAAAACGTAGACCAAGCATAAATAAAAAAAGGACAAGGAATCGAAAGAAAAAATCTCACATCTTTTTTTATCTAAGAAATTTTTTTATAAAAATATATATTTCAGTCATCTCCAAATCTATCCTTTTAACAAGTTTTGGTGCAAAAATACATCTATGTAACAAAAACTCAACTTATCGTGGAACAAGACACCCAATTAACCATCACCATCACTTACCTCAGATGGGTCTCGCTGTGTTTCTTTGTAGGCAATATACACTACGCCCATATGATTCTACTGCACCCATATTGGCTAGTTCTTTGTCTGGGTCACTCATCTAGGTCGACGTCCAACCACACTATGTTAGAGAAACGAGTATACCCATTTAAAGATAATGATGATGATATATATCAGCCTGACGAAAAAGAGATACAAGTATGCATCATGTGAGAGAGCATGTCAGGATATAATCTCATATTAGGTATTGGTAAAATGATCGTGAGGATATACTTGTGATGTCTAATTTTCATAGTTTTAAGGTTTTGAGTTGGATGATATATCCCTTCTGCGACGACGACGAGAAAAATGACGTTGATGATAACGATGATGAGTTTTATTAATATCTTGTAAAAACTGTTTTGTAACCTAGATTTACTAGTCTCTCTGGCAAGTGAAATAAGATAGGTCCAAGGAATCTTTGTTGGATTAAGGCATGAACATAAAATATACTTATTCTAATAAGCTTTCTTAAGATTCATACATAAATGCGATGTGATGATTTGCAGGTGGAAATGGGGCGGATTCAACTTGATATTTCAGAGGAGATAGATATCTAGAGAGAGAGAGAGATTGTTTTGCATTAAATGAGTCAATAGACATTTCCACCATTCCATTCAAACAGTCCTCGTCAGTCCACATGTTGTGTTTTTCTTCCTCCATCGATCACATGTTTTCTTATGATAGCCCAACACTCTTTTGCAAGCTAAAAACATGCTTTCATTCATTCCTAATATGATGCAACTTTTCTCCATACAAGTCCATGATAAAAAAAAGAAGAGCGAAAATCTTTCTCCATACAAGTCAATAGCCATTAAATGTTTGTTTACTTTTATGACATTCTAACTCAGTGTGTCTCTTGGTTACTTCCAGAGAAGTTGGGAAAGCTGAGTCCATTTGGATCTCTGTAAAATGGGCTACTTGGGGTCATGTTTTTCTTGAAAAGATTATCCTTCTTCTTAGTTGGTTACAAGCAATATAAAGATCAATGAAAAAAATGCCTAAATCTAAATTTTGGTTTAACACCGAGTTAATCTTGTACCAAACAGCCTCTAAGACCATGTTTAGTACGAAGATAACTCGAAGATAAATCAGGTTTATCCCCAAAATTTAGGGGATAAACCTGATTTATCCCCCAAAAACTTTTGGAGCCAAACAGGCCCTAAATATTGTTTAGACGCCATTAATTCACCAGCAGCACTAAGAGGGCAAAGGTTGTGGAGAAGGTGAAGAACGCTCCCCATGAACCAGGCGGCCATGAGGCTCTACCTAAGGTGAATGTTTAGATGAAACTGAACATGTGTGATTTCAAAGATTGCCATGGAATTAAGCTAAAATTATTTTTAAATAATAAATTTGTAAATAATTTTATAAAAGTTTTTGGACTTTTTTTATTATTTAATGTATTCAACTGCATTTTAGTGGTTATTGTTTTGAATATTTAGGCCATTTTTAATAAACTGTTCAACTTTTGATTCCCTGTCAAGTTTTAATAATTTTAAAATGCAAGTACCGTGTATGAATGTAATTAGTACAAATTAGCTTCCATGCATGTATGCAAACGAATTTTTTTGAAGTAGTAATGCTTTATCTCTATATAGCATAACATTGTTATTCAAGAAAGTGATATGAAAATATTTAGCAGGAAACAAAAATTTGAAAATATTTTTATAAAATTATTTTCATGTGTACTATGAGATATTTCTATTTACATTTTTTAAAATATTTGTACTTACGTCTCTCTAAAAACTTAATTCTATGTAAAATATTTTCATCCCTTTTTATTTTACTTTCAACCAAATGCACCCTTACAGTCAATTAGACCTCTAGTCACTATTTGAGCCATACTTTGCTTGCCCCAACTCTCATGTTCACTGGCCAACACTACTTTCAAGTATTGTCATGGCTATTTTTCAAGGAGCTATTGACATGATTCTGATCAGTGTTCTGACTTTTGAACTATATATGAATGACTCTAGTTTGTGCTTTAAATGTTTATAGCATAGGGTGTGATAACATTTATGGGGTTGCATGACAAATAGAGTTTTTGTTACAAAAATATGTTTATGTAAGAAGACATGTTAAAAGAGGTGTTTGGTAACCATGACAAATTTAAGCTTTTAAAGAGATTCTTTCTTGAACAAAAAAAGATTTTTTATATTTTGGTCTCTCACCCCCACCACTTTTGGTTAGAGTCCATTTGGTTTCATGTAAAACCAAAACAAAAGAAAATGTTTTTCACGTAAAACTATTTCCAAGAAAACCAAAAACATAGTTGGTCATTTGGTTATCAGTAGGTACTTTTCTAAAAAATTTAACAAACTCTTCAAAAGTGAGCATAACGACCATATAAAAAATTATCAATATTTATATAATTAACACATTTATTTATAACAAAATCTTGATATAAATTGAATTAAGTAAGTTATTTTGTATCAAGTTATTACTAATATCATATTTATTTTTTAAAATTAAATGTTTGATAAAAAATTAAAACTATTTTGTTAGAAATACTCAAAATTCATAATTTAAAATTTACAAAGCACGGATAACTAAATAAAATATATAGTACTTAACAGTTTAACATAAAATGATCTTGTAATTTATATATATAATAATTTAATTAAAATAGATCAATTACCTACACACTCAAGTTTCAATTAAACTTTTAACAATAAATTTATTAAATAAGTAATTTGTCTAGTAAAATAAATTTTTAATAAATTGTGTTACTTTTCTAACACAATAAATAAAATACATTTTATATACTGATATATGTCCTTAAAAGATTAATTTCAACTCGTAAATTTATTAAAATTGATAATATCTATTTAATAATATTTTATTAAACAACATATATATTAAAAAAGTTATGCTGCCGAAAACGGCATCCGCTGTGTTTTAGCGGATGCCAAAATCTGGATTGATGTAAAGTGGGAGGTATTTTGTTTTACGTGATTCAATTTTTACGCGCAATCAAATGACTTGACTGATGTCATTTTCCCGAAATATTACGCATGGGGCAAGTTCTACGGACAAACAAACGGACCCTTAGTTCCACCCTTTTTTATCATAACATCTCCCCCAAACATTACAATTTTATGTCCCGGGCTAGCTTATACTTTATTTTAATATAATTGTTTATCATGAAAATATGTAAAATTTATTGTACAACCAAACAGAGAAGACCAGTTGAAGTCTCTCTCTCTCTCTCTCTCTCTCTCTCTATATATATATATATATATATATAAAGGTTGTGGATTACTTATTATTATGTTTTTGCATTACTTTGGGGATATGCAGGAGAAGAGACTCAACATAGAAAGGACTCAAGCTTCCGACTTCCGGTGAATAAACTTACGACTAAAAGTAATTATTTTGAAGCCCTCCACAAATAAATTTTAAACAATTCAAGAACATTATTCAATTATCAAACCAGAAAGCATTTTAATTTACGCACCAGTTTACATGTGAATAACTCGTCGCCATGAAAGCAATCTTAGCAAATATTCCATTATCACCTACCGGAGAGGCCTCCAAACCTCATAAAACGAAACGAAAAAATAGAAGAGTATAGTTATATTCTGGGGAAAATGTAAAATTAAGTTTAAAAAGAACTACTTGCAAAAAAAAACATTTACATTGAAAATGAAGGTAATCATACAAAATTGAAGTAATATTTTACTATCGCAAGGCTCAAGAAGACACACATCTAAATTAATATAAAGTAGTATTGTTCTGTTACAACAAGCCAAAAATATAAAAATAGTCAAAGCATCTAAATTAATATAAAAATAGTCAAAGTACAATACAATATAAGGTTCTAAAACAATTTTTTAAGAAGATCTTTTATGTGCCCTCTCCAACTCCATGTCCCCAACAATTTTCTCTTTAAACTCCTACGAAATAAAAATAACTTTATATCATAAGCATAATAACTAAACCAAGAAATCATATAAAAAATTTAAACTATTAGATCTTATGAAAGAAGAAAATACCAACTTGAAGATCAAGTGTCAAGAAAAGTGCATTTCATAGAAACAAAACAACATTAATATGTTAGCAATACTAAGTGTAACATCTCTCAATAATATAATAAAAAAATGCATACATTGAATATTTATTTTCTTTTCCATCGCTATTACCTCTTTCTAAATAATGAAAAGGTCATCTAACAATCTATCCTCTTTGTTCCTTTCTTTAACCAAATCCTTAGCCAAGAAATAGTGGCATGTCCACTTGATATGTTTACTAAAGAAAAGTTAGATTATAATCCTTAGCCAAGAAATAGTGTCAAATCCTTTATCCTTCAGAGGATGGTTGGATTGCTCCCAATTCCTTGCCTTGCATTTGGGGGTTGTGGTGCCGGGAGCGCATTGCCCCATCTGTCCTGGGCTTCTTATATGAAGGGCTTTCTGCGGCATGCCTTGGTCGTCCTATGTTTGGCAGCATCCTCCTTTTAATTTCTTGGGCAGAACTTCACTTCAAATTTGATGTTGCTGAGGAGATCGTTCCTGCCTCGCGTTTGTTCCTCCGCAGCCCTTTGCATTCTTTATCCTCTGCTCTTGGCATGGAAGAGAAGGTTATTAACAAGTGTCCTACGGTGAAAACTCGCCAAGACTGGCATCTGTATCTGTCCAAGCTTAACCGTGCTAGTTTCTTATGCGTGCCACTCCCTTTACTCCGGAAGGATCTTAAAGCATGATTTATCCCGGGAGTGGACCTTCGACTTATCACCGGCACCTCATTGATTTTATATAATGCTCACCGGTGTTTTCCCCAATTAGGTCTTTGCAGGCAGAAGGTGCCATTGGTGTCGCATCTTCCGAGCATCAAGGATCGCCGCCTTGGCACACAAGATGATGAGGAGGAATGTCAAAGTGCAATTGCTCTGTGGAAGGCGTGTAAACTACATAGTCCTTGGATGGTGACTGAAGAGGATGAAGCGCTAAAGCTCGTTACTTGAAGAAGCTTCGGGCGATCCGTGCTTGATTTTTCCTTTTCCTGCACTTATGTTAGTTTCAAAATATGTATTTTCAGACTATTAAACATTTGATGTAGTGAATGCATGCTTTCTTTAAGTAAAGAATGGCATTTTTCGGTTCTGGTAGCAGGAAACGACCCGTCTGGGGGGTCGCCTGGGTGACCCGGCAGACGGGTCGCCTGGACGACCCGTCAGGCGGGTCGCCTGGGCATCCCAGTCAATGGGTCGCCTGCTGTATCTGTCCTTGACATGATTGGTCATGTACCTGCCTTGACCACTCCCAAGTCTTTAAGATACTCCCAAACTCGTGGGTCTCTCTACCCACAGCACTTTTAACCTTTCTTAGAGTGTGAAGTTGTGAGATTTTTGTGTAAGGAGACTTCCATCATGCCTTATGCTAGGCAAAGCTCGGTTCTGCCCATGTCGATTTTTCCAGATCATCTCCGGAGTCTTCTTCATCTTAACGAAGTAAGCATATTGCTTTTTTCTCTTTCACTCTTGCATTTTCATGTGCTAGGCTCCCTCCTTCGTCCTTCTTTTGTCGAAACGATGCTTCGACCATTGGATCAAAGAGTGCCTTTTACTGTTCTGGGAAATGGCCCGACAGACGGGTCGCCTGGGCGACCCGGAAGACGGGTCACCTGGGCGACCCGGAAGATGGGTCGCCTGGTCTTCATAGAACTTTTCTTCTCCTGATTTTCTGTGCCTTGTCCAGGAATTGCCGTCTTTCCCTTCTTCCAACCATTTCGGTCAGTTTGCATGGGCTGAACGCCTGACCCGGACGTTGATACGTCACTCGCTGGAAACTTTACATGGCTGGGGCTTGAGGGGCGTTCTTTCCCATTTCCGACGCATCCATTGTTACCACTGGGATTTTGAAATGTTAGATGCTTTAGCGGAACGATGGCACCCGGAGACTCACATGTTCATACTTGCTGATTTTGAATGCTCCATCCTTCTGGAGGAAGTGGAGCTCATCTTGGGCCTAAGGGCCAGCGAAATGGGTGAATCTCTAGATTTCTTTGTCTCGTCCATAGATTGCTCGTGTTTACAAATATTGCAGGAATTTATGCCTTATTCGGAGGCGACTGCCTTGCTGGATGGCGAGGGGGTCAACTTGTCCCGTTTATACTGTTGGACTTTGTCTTGCTTGGAGTCTACCGGCGACTCAGCGGAGCAGTTGACATCTAGATTGAAAGGGGCTGCCATATGTATTGTGATGACTGTCTTGTACCCTTCTGAAGATGACGTTGTCAGTTCCGCCCAGCTGGCCCATGTGGAGGGCATATGGAGTGGCCGTCGGTTGGCTATGTCAGTTCTTGGTTTTCTCTACCAAATATTGACTGAAGCCAGCTTAGGTCACTCTTTTTCTGGTAGTCTCTTGCTGTTTAGCTGTTGGGCTGACCTCCACTTCAGGTTCACGGCGTCTACTCCCGGCTTCCCGAGCTCCTTCGTCCGAAGTCCCCTAGCTAGGGTGGCGAGACAGACAGGCTTGAGCAGGGGCGTCTGGGATCACTGCCCCGGGTTCCGGTCGAGGCGTAGTTGGCGGGATTACTTTGAGGCCGTCATGCATCAGCAGTTCTTTACCGCTACTCAGCCGGTGACTCGCACACTTTTCCAGGCTTGCCTCGTTCCTGGTAGAGAGCTATTTTTGGTGACGACGAGGTCTCTTGTGTTGTACAACCCGCATCGTTGTGCTCTTCAACTAAACATGCCAGTTCGTGAGCTTCTTCATCGCTCCCCGATTCCGAGGATCAGGACCAGGCGTGTGGATGCAAACGAGTGGCATCTCTTTTTAGTTCAGGCAGGCTGGCAATGTTGCCAGTTGGCTTCCGCGTCCCGGGGAGAGCTTCATTCTCTTGACGGCTTTATGGATTACTTTCTGTTTTTGTCTGTTGTTTTGGACTAGAGTCTGTTCTGCAAGAGGGTTAGCATGGAGATGTACAAAAAAAACAACTTTCGTATTTTGAAAAAGTCAATTGCCATGCTTACAAGAACATTCATATGATTGCAAATGCCTCTTTCTTTTTTCGGGTTATGCCGGATAATCGGGTCGGTGTGACGCGTCTACCGGGCGCAAATTGGCCTTCCGTGTTCCGAACTCAGAATCGGAAGGTACCCGTAAAGATTTTCTATTTTTCTGATGTTTTTGGTGATTTTTTAGAATTTTTAGGCAGTAAGCAAAATTTTCACTGTTTCTATATAAAGGGCTCAGATTTGCTGTTCATTTTCACACGTTCTGGCGAGGATTCCATGTTGAAAAGTATACGGTTGACTTCCGCGGCTTCCCGCTTCTCCTACGACTTCCGAGGTCCGTTATTCCTTTCACGACTATTATAGATCGTAGTTTCAACTTTCTATAAGCGTAAAAATTTTTGAAATCGGAAGTCGGTAGGGGGAAAACCGGTCGGGAGAGGAGGGCGCGTGCGTCCCTTCCCCAGGCGGCCCGAGGTAGGGTCGCCTGGGCGACCCGGAGCCCGGGACGGCTGGGTGACCCGGCTTTGGGTCGCCTGTGGCTGGCGGCCCGAAGCCCGGGCCGCCTGGGCGACCCAACGCTCGGGACACCTTGCCCAGGCATCCCGCCTGGGCATTCCGGAAGCGCCGGAATGCCCAAAAACCTGATTCCTTCTAAATTATTTTATGTATCTAACATCTTGGCCTTCTTATTTTCAGATGGTGCGACGCTCTCACGCGTCCGAGGCCTCCACTTCTGCTGCGGCACCTGCGATGTCCGACGAGGATAACGGCGACGATGTGTTTGCCGCGCCCGAGCAGTATATACAGCCAAAAGTACCGGTAAACATGCATGATTTTCTTTTTTATATTTTTTTTCTTTTTTCTAATCGGGGACTGACATGACTTCCATTCATTGCAGAAGAAGATCCACTCCAGGATTTCTTGGGAGTTGGTGGGCATCGTGTACGAGGCGCTCCAGCCCTTCCAGAAGGTGCACTCGGAAGGGATGAGTTTCGGCCCATTCTTTCGTTGCGCGCCGTTCTAAGAGGACCTCCCCTTTGTCCAGGCGATGAGGGAGAGGTGGGATTCCACCTCTTGCTTATTCCTTTTTCCGTGGGGGCACATGGTGCCCACATTGGAGGACGTGGCACGCATCACCAGTTTGCGTGTCCATGGACGCCCCATGACGGGGAAGTCCTATAGTGACTACTCGGGGAAACTCGAACGTTACTTTGGACTTTCCCTCCTGGCGAGTCCAGGCGGATGGCGCACCCTTCAGAGGGGTCCCTTCGCTGCCCTTGTCGGTATGCGTGCGGCCATGCCGACAGGGAACTTCAGATCGACTTTCATGGCGGAGCTGGTCTTGCGTGTTCGGGAGACCCTCCGTGGTGAGGAGGGTACTCCTGAAGCGGATGTGGACCTTCGTAGGTTCTTGTTGTTCTTCCTAGCCAGACTTCTTCTGTCTACGAAGAGCGACAAGGTACACCTACGCTTCGTGCCCTTACTCGTCGACCTTGGGCGGGTTGGCGAGTACGCCTGGGGCGCCGCGATGCTTGCCTACCTGTTCTCTTCCCTGGCACATGAGAGCGGCGAGATCTCAGTTGCCGGGTTTACCCCGTTTCTGCAGGTATGCCTTACTTTTATTTGTAGCATTTATTATTAATTGAAAGAAAACTAACGGCTATCTTTTTGTTGCTTTTCCAGATCTGGGGTTACTTACACCTTCCTCTAGGGCGGGGAGTCCGCTCGGACCTGCCCCAGTACCCCTACTTACGCGGGTGGTCGGTACAGCGACCAGCCGTTCCTCACGATGCCCAGCTAGTCGACCTTCACCGTCGACTGCTCCGTTTCCCCCACGATCAGGTATACCTTTTGCCCTCAGATCTGATCATATCATTTCTGATAGCGCTATTCTTTTAACCGGTATTTGGTACAGGTTGTTTGGCAGCCCTATCTGGGGTCGGACGAGGAGGAGCAGCCTTGGGTTCAGGCCGCCAAGGGGTTCTGGGCCGTGATCTTTTCCTCATCTGCCTCAACGAGGTGGAGCCTCTGTGGGTGCATCTTGCGATGCGCTCACTAGGGCTCCACCAGGAGTGGGTCTTCCCAGACCCCCATGAGCGGGTGGGGAGGTCGTCACGAGGCCCTACTGTCGCCGTGGACTGGCGACATGAGTGCCGCACCGCCTTGGACATATGGCGGCGTGGTGGCACTCCTGTGGTGTCCACGGCCACAGATAGCTCAGAGTACCTACAGCAGTACACTGAGTTCTACGGCCACCTCTTCTTCGACTCGGAGGTTTGTAACCCCTTCCTTTCTTCTTTTTTTTTAGAATTTTCTTGTTACTTACCTATCTGGATGATTGATGATGTGGCTTTCCTTGGTGCAGAAGGCGGTGGAGAGCGAGTTGGTTCGCCTTCGCAAGAATGTGACCTCTCTCCGGGAGAAGGCCCGACGTCTGGTATGATCCACTTTCTTTTCTTTGCTGCTTGTTTATGACTGTCAGACTAATGCCGTTTGTCTTCTTCTTTCAGCGAGAGAGGCGTCGGGAGAAGGAGGAGCGAGCTCAGCGCCGGCTAAAGACGGCGCAGGATCGCTTCCTCCATACTTGCCATGAGGTCTTTTCTCTTGCTTTCAGGCTTCGTTTCTGTCATTTTTATTGATTTATTCCGATTTTCTTCAGCGTGATGAGGCTCGCCGCCAGTTAGAGGAGCTACGGGGCCGTGCCGGAGAGGCCGAGCCCATGGACACCGATGGGATGGGTGTCCCGGAGACGGCGGATTTCTTTCCAGAGGAAGCCACCACAGCCTGGCCCTCACCAGTGGGGGAACCCTCCTACTCGGCAGTTGTCCCATACGGTGACCGCTCCACCTTGTGGGCGGATCTGTTGGCCGCGGTATGTTATTTCTTTGCTTATCACTGGCTTCTCTTTCCTTTGTTTGATGCTGACATTCTCTTTTATGCAGAACACGGAGCTTCTTCGCCAGGTCGCCGAGTCAGCGAAGACCGAGCAGAGTCTTCGCGACTCTGAGCAGAGTCTTCGCGACGAGGTGAGTTCGATGTTCTTTCTCTCTCTTTTCCTTTTTGCATGTTGTTGAGCAGCTTCCCCCTTTTCAGGTTGACCGATTATCGAGACATGTTGGGGAGCTCGAGTTGCAGCTCTCTTCTTCGTCTGCAGAGGTACAAAAAAATTCTTTCTGAAGTTCCTTCTTTGCTTTTGACAATTTCTGACAGGTCTCTTGATCTAACTGTAGCTTGCCACCCTCCGGGGGAAGGTGGAGGACCTCTCCCGTCCATCTGGTGAGCGGGAGATGGGTCTCCGCCTGGCCTTCATGGAGGAGACCCACGCGATGGAGCGGCGCCATGCAGAGCGTATACTGGCACTGGAGGAGCGCCACGCAGCAGAGATGCAGAAGGTCTCAGACCAGCAGCATCAGGTGATGTTGGAGTTTGCTCGGGCTCGGTCTGAGTCGCACTCTCACCGCTCTGGCGGCTCCCAGATGACGATCCAGCAGGGTCTCAGTCAGAGTCGCGCGGCCGCCTCTGCTCGGCGAGAGGATGAGAGGGCGGCGATGCCCCCCCTGCCTCGACCCCGGAGGATTTTGTACCAGAGGGAAGCGGCGAGTCTTGATTGTGCCGTCTCCTTCCTTATCATTGTACAATCTAATCATTAGTGATATTGGATTTATTCTTTCTCCTGCGTGTCCAGACTTTTGAGAGCACGTTAGTTTACTTTTAGGGTATAGCCCCTTGCAAGTTGTCAAGGGGCGTTTCCCCTCTCAAACAGGAAAGATAATAAGTATGCAATGCATTAAAAGGAAACATGCAAGACGGAAATTAAATATGGATGCAAAAGATAACATTTTTGTTTTGGGGGTTTTCTATTTTGTTTGGGTTTTACGTGCTTTTATATTTTGTTTGGTTTTTTTTCGTGCGAGGAGAGTAACCGTCTTTCATCCTCTGATTTGCTTGCAAACCGGCATCCTTTTATTTCCTTTCTTGATTAAAGATAAACATCACATGTAAATAGGTTACCCTGACTTGGATCTCTTGGCCTTCCACCTTTAGTCGGTCAAGGATCCCTCCTAGTTAGATTAGTCAATACTTATCCGCGGTGATTAAGAGGGAAGAAAATCTAGGCAAGTCCATGGCAAGATTAAAAAATTCAAACTCGTTTTCCCTACTAATGCCCGAATTATCTGTTGGGATTTGGCCTCTTCAGGTCTCTCCTTCTAATTGCCCCTATTTTTGTGGCCCTCATACAGACGGATTTTTTTTCTTCTTTTTCTTGATCCGTGGGGTTCATTGCCCATCTTTTGGAGCCATTTTTCATTTCTGGGGTTATTTCAGGTGCTCATTCAGACAGGTCAGATATATATTTCTTTTTTTTTCATGACCTGAGGGGTTCATTGCCCATCTTTTGGCACCTATTATTTTGAGAAGTTAGACCCTATGGGGCCGCCTCCTACTAGGGTAGCGGACTTTTCGAGTACTCCTCGTTCTAATCTTTGCACCTGCCGTGGACCGAGTTGTGAAGGGAATCGGATAAGAACGTCGCTTCTTTACCAGGAGGTTTCCCATCCCTTCTTCCAGCATCAGGCCATCGGATGGTAGATCAGGGCGTGAAGTGGGTGCAGTATGGTGCTTATCCTTAACCTTGATTGAATGGTTATGCCGTGTAGCAAGCAAGCCTTGGATGATAGCGAAGTTCTTCTTTTCGCAGCATTTTGTTGTATATATAATAATTTTTTTGGATTTTTATGGAAAATATTTTTTGAGAAAGAGTCCGTTCCACGGATGATTCAATTCTTCTCCCTCAACATTAAGCAGTTTGTAAGAATTGCCACGATAGATAGTTGAAACTACAAAGGGGCCTTCCCAATTAGGTTGAAGTTTGGAACGGGGACCACCCGGCTTAACAAATACTCTTTTAAGCACTACTTCTCTGACTCAAAATTTTCTCCCAATTACTTTTTTCTGATAAAATATTTTGAGCCGATTTTGATAAGCTCTAGCATGTTCAGCGGCGGCCAGCATCTTTTCGTCCAGCAGATCGAGTTGCACAAGGAGAGATTCCCTGCGTTCACTCACCAGGATGTCCTAATCAAGCTGAACTCAGAGGGACGGTATGAGCACCTCGTATGGGACTACAGCCTCCATTCCATATGCCAAGGCATAGGGAGTTTGACCTGTTGGGGTCCGTACTGAAGTGCGGTAGGCCCATAGAGCGTCTACCAGCTTATTTGGCCAATCGGCGAACTTGCTAGACTCACACATTTTCTTGATGATTTTAATCAGGGTTTTATTTGTTGCCTCTGCCTGGCCATTACCTTGAGGGTAATATGGTGATGAATGATGCAATTTTATGCAATACATGTTGCAGAGGTCCTGTAGCTCTTGAGAGATGAATTGCGGCCCATTGTCGGTGACGAAGTTGCTAGGGATCCCGAATCTGGTGAGAATGTTGCGCTTGATGAAGGTACACACGGTGGATGCCTTGATCTCCGCATATGCCTCTGCTTCGGCCCACTTGGTGAAGTACTCCGTGGCCGTAAGAATAAAAGATTTGGTTTTGTTGGTGGCGTTCGGGTCTCCAAGGGGTCCAATGATATCAAAGGCCCACATGGCGAAAGGCCATGGAGCATGTATTGGGTGAAGAGTGGAGGCAGGTGAATGGATTTTGTCGGCATGGAGTTGACATTGATGGCAATGCCGGACAAAGACCGAACAATCTTCTTCTAGAGTGGGCCAATAGTACCCTTGCCGAATGATTTTTTTAGCAAGGGCTTGGGCGTTGACATGACCCCCGCATACTCCAGAATGGGCTTCCTTGAGCACCAGTTCGGCCTCTTCTTCATCTATGCACCTTAGCAGGATTCTGGTCAGGCTTCTCCTGAATAGGGTTCCCCCTAGTAGGACATATTTCTGAGAGATTCTTCAAATGATTTTCCTTTCGGAGGGTGTTGATCCTGGCGGGAATGATTGATCTTTGCAAAATTGAGCAATTTCGGAGTACCAAGGCTTTTCTTCTTCCTCAAGCGACTCTTCTACCTCAACCAAAGTTAATTCTTCTCTCTGCCTCAGATGGTCCTTCTCCTCGAATCTGGCTCTTACCTTGAGGAAATAGGGGTCTTCTAGGGCAGGCATAGCTTGCCGGTGGACAAAAATATTCTTTTTTGATCCACCTAGCGGAATGGGTAGGGATGATGCCAATGATGCCAAAGAATCAGCAAGGATGTTCTGAGCACGAGGAATGTGGACGAATTCAAGCTTGGAAAAGAGTTTGATGACATATGAAGCGAGCTCTTGGTAGGGCCTGAGTCCGGGGTGAGAGGTTCTATAACGAGCCAAGACTTGACGGAGAATCAGTTGACTATCTCCTATTATTCTAAGCTTAGTGGCTCCATGTAAATGAGCAGCTCTCAACCCAGCCAGCAATGCCTCATACTCAGCTATGTTATTGGTCACGGGGAAGCTGAGCTGAAAGGCCTGGGGGATGACAATGCCTTCGGGAGACAACAAAACGACCCCGACGCCCCTACCTTGGGAATTAAGAGCCCCGTCGAAGTGTAATGTCCATAGATCGGGAAATTAGACAGACCTTAATTCTTCGTCGGGCAATTCATTTCGAACAAGGTCAAAGGTAGGGACCGGATGTTGAGCTAGGTGTTCGGCGATAGCATACCCCTTGACTGACTTTTGTTGGACGTATCTGATATCAAACTGGGAAAGGAAACTTTGCCAGCGGGCTAGCCGGTCGGTTAGCACTGACTTTTCAAGGAGAAACTTGATTGGATTCATTCGGGCGATAAGATGGACTTCGTGAGCCAAGAAGTAATGTTTGAGCTTCTGCACCACCCACACGAGGGCGGAGCATGTCTTCTCCATGTTGGTGTACTTGAGCTCACAAGAATCGAAGATTTTGGAAAGATAGTAAGCGGCCCTCTCCTTGCCCTCTTCATCTATTTATGCCAGTACTACCCCTAGGGATCCCTCGAGCACAGAGATGTACAAGATTAGGGGTTTTCCTTGGACGGGTGGTCTGAGCACCGGTGGATTTGCTAGATAGTCTTTAAGTCCTTGGAATGCTTCCTGGCACTTCCTATCCCATTTAAACTCAGCCCCTGCTTTGGTTAATTCGTAAAAGGGTTTGCACCTTTGGGAATGCTGAGAAATGAATCGTCGGATAAACTGCAACCTTCCAATCAATCCTCTGAGTTCCTTGAGGTTGCGTGGTGGCGGAAGGTTGGCGATTGCTTTAGCTTTGTTGGGATCAATTTCAATTCCTCTCTTACTGACAATAAACCCTAACAATTTTCCTGAGGAAACTCCGAACACACATTTCTTAGGGTTCATCCTGAGCTTGTACTCCTCGGCCCTCTGTAAAACTTTTCTCAAAGCTTCCGGGTGATCGTCTAGAGTTCTAGACTTAACCACCAAATCATCCACATATACTTCTACATCCTTATGCATCATATCATGAAAGATGGCCATCATGGCTCTTTGATAGGTTGCACCAGCATTTTTTAGTCCAAATGGCATGACCACATAGCAATATGTGCCCCAGGGCGTGGTGAAAGAAGTCTTCTCCTCGTCTTCCTTGGCTAACCGGATTTGATTGTAACCCGAATACCCGTCCATGAACGAGAGAGCCTCATACCCTGCTGTGTTGTCAACTAGTACATCAGTATGAGGGAGCGGGAAATCATCTTTAGGACAGGCCTTGTTCAAGTCCCGAAAATCAATGCAGATCCGAATTTTGCCATCCTTTTTCAAAACAGGGACTATGTTTGCCACCCAATGTGGATAGAGAACGACTCTAATGAATTTAGCTTGATGTAATTTGTCGACCTCTTCTTTCATCTTCAAAGCAACATCTGGGTGGAATCTTCTAAGTTTTTGTTTAACTGGGTTTGCTCCCTCCTTAAGGGTCAGTCAGTGTTCGACTAGGGAATTATCTAGCCCAAGCATGTCTTGATTGGTCCAAGCAAAGGCCTCTTTGTGATCCCGCAAGACTTTTACCAGATTCTCTTCTTGAACAGGGGTGAGGTTGGCACTTATGAGGACAGTTCTGGGGTCTTCTGGCGTGCCGAGATTTAATTCCTTAGTAGGCTCGTCAGCCGCGGCCGAGGGTTCCTCGAATCTCTTAATTCCAGATGCATAACTGTCAGGTACGTCCTCTTCTTCATCTTCGGATTCAGAATCTTTTCCGGTAGCCACCTCGTACACCCCCAAGAACGTATCAATGTTATTTCCTTCTCCATACCTGATTTCTCCAAAAGAAAGTGGATTTTCTAAAAATCCTGACATCTTGGTACATTCCAACGTCGCTCGGGCTAGCTGGTGTAAGTACCGGTTCGGAACTCTCTTCCCTCTTCTTCTAGATTGAACTACTCCTACAGAAAGTGAAGGTGCGGTATTTACAAGGGAAAATGGTGGATTTTCTAGGTTGGTGGCGGGAGAGGCGGCCTCTGGGGCCAAGAGAGACGTCTCCTCGATCGACCAACGAGTCGTGAAGAGGACGTTTTATTTTTTGTGAAGATCAATCATGGAGATCGACCTAGTTTCAGGTGCCTGCTCGGCGCATAAAGACAAGAGGGTAAGGAGACCCGACAAGATCTCTGGATCATCGGGGCTTGTCGTGATTGCGTGAGATCTTGGTGGTATAGGACCGAGAGTCAAAGAGGAGAATGCTCGGAGGAGCATCGGATGTAAGGGGCTAGCAGGCCCGATGGAAAGAGTATCAGTGAAACATTGCCTAGGCCCGATGTTGTCTAGGAAAAATGGCTGCCTGGCATTGTTATTACTGAAGGGAATGGGGAGTCCATGAGACAAACTAAGTTGAATAGGTGACTGAAATCCCAAAAAGGTGAGGACGATGGACGGCCCTCGAGGAATGGATTGATAATGGAAAGAAAATTGCTTGGCAGATCGGTTCCCATGAATCAGAGCCGAGTCCGTTTTGGTTCCTTCACTTGATTCCTCTTCATCGGCCAAAAACAATGAGTGTAACGAAAGATAAAGCTCTTCCTCACCTTTATCGATTCTTTGTCTTTTTCTAGGCCTCGTGTTGATATCATGGCAGTATGCTGGGCCTTCTTGGCAAATCTGGATGACTTCACCTCGGAGAAAATATTCAGACATATTACTTTTCCATGGCGTTGGTTCAGATGTCCTTCTGTCTTTGCCGATTTCTTGGTACCCGAGCCCTGCCTTGGTCTTCTGATGGGGAAGCTTAATGGGTTTGTCGATCCCTTGTGAGAACCTACCCAAACCTTGTCCTTCTTGATATCCCAATATTTTCATAATGTGCCAGCCAATGGGAAGCTCAGCATCTCTCTTTTTGTGTTGAATTTGCTGCGAAGATTCACCGGTCTCAGGCAGCTCCATCAAGGTTAGCACTGGCTGGGCCGGTAGCCATGAATTTGTAGATGGCAGAGGACTCACATAACTTGATACTTTGATGACTCGCCCTTTATATGGAAATTTGATGCATTGGTGATTTGTGGACGCCACTGCCTCAAGGGTCTCCAAATAAGGACGCCCCAGTATAGCCTTGTAAGTAGGGTCCATTTCAAGTACGTGAAATTCGGCCGTAATAACCTTGGGGCCTAACTCCACCTCTAGCATTACTGTGCCTTGAGCGGGCCTCTTGATATTGTCAAATGCCGTAACCGTGAGGCCTGAGGGGTTAATTTCTTCCATGGAGATGTTACATAACTCCAATGTTTCTGGCGGCATGATATTCAAGGAAGCTCCGGTGTCCACCAAGCAATTTGTGAGTAACACCCCCTTGACACCAATAGTTAGGCATAGGGCACATCTCCGGACATCAGGGCTTGCCAGTTCCTCATTGGTGAAAGTCAGAGCAGGGTGCTCGCTTTTTGGTGCCGGGACGGCGGTAATCTTTTCGGGAGGGAGGCTTTCATGTACCATTACCCTTTGAAGATATTGTTGCAAGACTTCCTGATGAGTTTTGGACCTCTTGATTAATTCCAGGATGGATATTCGTGCTGGCGTTTTGTCCAAGTGTTTCAATAAGTCATATGATGTTCCTGGGGCTGGCTCTTCAACAATCTCTTCTTCTGGTTCCTTCGTTGCCCCTACTTGTGGAAATACGCGCTGGAACATGCGCCCGCTCCTGAGAACCGTGGCGAGTTGGGGCTAAGTGGGCTTGTGGGTTGTTGCTGGTTGGATAGACGGTGGGTTGGGAATGGTAGTGGTTGTCGTTGGCTTTATGGTCGTCGAAGTTGGAGTTGTAAGGGGTGTGGGATTAGTGAGAGGCGCGGAGTCGATAGATGGTGGGGGCTCCTTTTTGGTGACTGGAGGTGTGATTGTGGGCTGAGGGGGAGGTGGCCGGATGATGGGTCCGAGGGGGAGTGGTGGTGGAGTGGATGGGGCTACACTTGGTCGGATTATGGTTCGTCCCGGGTACAACGGGGCGGAAGGAGGTCTTATAATGGGTGGAAGGTTAATTGGGGATTGGGGTATGGTGAGTAAAATTCGGTTGGCATGGGTTGGTTGTGGGCGAGTTGGGAAAGTGGGCGTGAGATTCTCGAATTGCCACTTTTGTTCTCGGTTCTGAGCATCTTCCGAAGGGGTCGAAATGTGGACAACTCGATGGCCGTCAGGTGCGGGCGCATGTGTTGGTAGCGGGTTTTGCACTATTCCCAGGTTTACTTGCTGCTGTTGTCTTTCTTGTACAGTTGGTGCTCGAGCTTTGAGTGAGTTGATGTATTCTCCCATTTGTGCCCAGTTTATGCTGCCTTGTTCATTTAAATCATGAATGTAATCCCGAAAATAATAACAATCTTCTATGCTGTGTCCGGGATATCTATGATAGATGCAATATTTGTCCGTGTTTGTTGTTCCCGGCCAAACCATTCTCTCCTTTGGGAGTGTTATTTGTTGTGCTGCCATCAGGGCATTAAAAATGTCAGTTAAGGAATAAGGCAGAGGAGGGTAGTTTTCTCTCTTGGGCCCCACTCTCTTCTGGCCATATGTGTTTGGTGGTGGTACCTGTTGGTAGTTGGGTGGCACAGGTGGTTGGCGTTGGTTGTTAACCGAGGTTTTGTGATTGCCGAGGTGGAGGAGGCAAGCGGGGCCTTGGGGGTCGAGGAGGTGGCTGCTGGTAGGTTCTTGTGTTGTGGTTAGGTCGAGGGTGCTGGTATTGGGGAGAAGGGTGCTGGTATTGGGGAGGAGGGTTACGGATCGGGTTTCCCACCAAACTCACATTTTCATTGTTGACTATCCCTTCGGTTACCGGGCCAGAAGTGGTGAAGGCGGCCTTTTTGGTGGCCCGGGGTTTTGGGTCATAAAGATTCATCAAGGGTGTATCTTTAAGCTGAGTTTGAATGTATCTAGCTCTCTCATATAACTCAGCCATAGTTCCCGGATGGTGCATGACAAGTATGTTTCTCAGTGCTGGGGCGGCATTAGCTATGATCATTTTAACTTGCTCAGCTTCAGAAACCGGGTCAGCTAACTTTTCAGCCATGGACCTCCATCTGTCAGCATATTTGACAAAATCTTCTTCTGCCCTCATTCTTTCTGACCACAGATCTGTAATTGAGTAACTCGGGCCCATCCTATCCCTGTACCTCTGCAAGAATTTGGGTTTAACAATGTCAAAATTGCCGGCCTCCGAGGGGTCAAGTGAATAGAACCATTCTAGGGCGTGCCCTTCCAAAGATCTTCGAAAAAGATAGGCAAGGGCTTGCCGATCGTCTTGCCAGGCAGATGACTCATAAATAAAATCTTTGACACGAATGTAAGGGTTACCGGTGCCGTTGTAACGACGGAAAACTGGTAACTCGGAGGGTGGGAAGCGGAGGATCGAGAGAGAAGGGAGAGAAACATCGGGTGCCGACCGAGTGTCGATCATGCGGCGGAGCTCCTTGTATTGCTCCTTGAGTTCGTTGATTGCCACAATATCGGCGGTTGGTTCTCGAGTGATTAGGGGAGACGGGGTATATGTAAGTGCCCGATGTGTCGGATTTTGAGGGGGAAGGGCTGTAACTCGATGAGGTGGTTGCACAGAAGGGTATGCAGGATGGAGGAGGTGATTAGAAGAATAGACCAACGGTCTAGATGGCCCAGCTAAATTAGGATCTGGATGGTTGATATTCACTATTGGAAAGAGATGATCGGGAGCGATCGGACCGGTGTGTGAATGACCGTGTGGTACCGCATCAGGTTGGCGGCCCACGGATCAGGGCGTGGATATAGGAGGAGGTCCCTCCATTTGCGGGTGATTAACGGGAGATTTGCCCCGAAGAGCGGTTTGAAGGGCTTGAACAAGTTGATCGGGGTTGGCTTGGGATAAAGCTCTTGAAGAGAAATCGGGTTAGGAGGGGGAGAAACGACCCTATCGGTTTTATAGGAATGATCGGGATCATGGACGGCACAGACATTTCCTTCATGGACTGACTGGACCTCTTGCGGGTCGGCGTGCGCCTGGTCAAACTCCTCGGGCTCGTAGTAGTCCGCCATGACACGTCCGGACCTAAGTGACAAAGGCATAAAAGCGAAAGAGCAAGTAACAGAAAATAAATATTTTTTTGGCTTTTTTTCCTTCCTTTTTTTGTTTTT
This sequence comes from Cryptocoryne crispatula var. balansae, assembly GCA_036172225.1. Classification (NCBI taxonomy): domain Eukaryota; kingdom Viridiplantae; phylum Streptophyta; class Magnoliopsida; order Alismatales; family Araceae; genus Cryptocoryne; species Cryptocoryne crispatula. The sequence continues at coordinate 30,020,404 of CM069935.1, forward strand.
GTTGTTTTTTTTTTTGCTCTTTTGGTTGTTGTGATCAAAGAAGTATTACCTCAAGCAATGATTTCTTTTTTAGGAAAATTTTAAGGATTTTTGTGAGAAGGTTAACCCTCTCTTTTTTTTCGATTTTCACTTTTGTTGCACAAACAAGTTAAAACAAAGACTTGGAATGAGTAAATGCACTTTTTTGTTCAATCCTTAGATTAGCGAGCTTCTTAAGAGAATATTGTCCTCTCAATGATAGGTCGGACCCTATGCTCTCACGACGCCGAGCGATCTAGGATTAACACTTTTCTCACAACGATTGGGTGATAGGTGACACCGGGTTTTTGGGGTAAAAGGTACAACCGGCCCGATCGGTGAAGAGGGAATCCTTCACTTTTGGGGACTTACGGAGGTCTTAGTGAAAACCAATCTAATCAACCGAGAGGGAATCCCCGGAAGAGAGATCGGAATCCACCAAGAGACGCGGGTGGGATGGAGATGTCTTTTGGGAGGTGGGTGAGCCTCCCGTCTCGAATGACCTAATGAGTCGGGCGAACCCGGTACTCAATGCAATCTAATGCAAGAATTTAGCAAGGATGAGATGGCATACAAAAAGAAAGAAAAACAATGCAACGATCAACAAATAACAACTAGGATGATGATTAAACTATCAAGAACAATAACTAAACAAGTCAAAGATGCTAGAAAATATTGATTTTTGCAAGTTTGATTCAAGAGAAATGAGCAAGAGCAAGTAAAACTGAAGACTACAACAGGAAAAGAGTTTCTGGAAGCGTAGATGACCTAGCAGACGGGTCACATACTGGTCTGGCAGGTGACCCGGCAGGGGGGTCACCTGCGAAAAACAGAAAACAGAGCCGAAAGAAAGCACTTAATAACCGGGGTCCCGCGGGGACCGAAATAGCATGGACTTGAAAGTAAACTAAGGGCAAGATGCTTATAAATAACATTAAATGGAAAAGCAAGCGGGTCCACGTAGGGACCTAAGGAAACGGAAAGTTCTAAATCATAAAAATAGGAGATGACCCTGTAGGGGGGGTCATTTGCGGAAACAGGACACTTCCGGGAACTTGTTTCTCTAAATCGGAAGGAGATCCACGCGGGGACCGACTAGATAAAGGAAATGGAAGACAATATGACGATAGTGAAAGTGAGAAGAGGCTTACTTGGAAATGGAGGAACAACTAAATTTGCTTCAAGCATGAGATGGTCCCACCGTGGTCGCCAAAAGATGTGGAACTCCCGATCCGGACCCGGTCCTTCTTCTTCTCCCGGGTTGGAACGATGAGCGCCGCTCCTCCTTTCGGTTTCGCCGGTGGTGTAGGGTTGTGGTCGCCAGGAACCGCGGGTTCCGAGAGTAAAGGTAAAGAGACAATGTAAGTATTAAAGGAAATGGCCGAATGTACCTAAGCGGAGAGATTGTGTTGGGAGATTATGGGTTCCATTTTCTTCCTTTTCGGCCGGCCGAGAAGAAAGAGCTTGAAGCACTTTAGTTGTTCCTACAAAAACAAGTAAGCCACGAAAACAAGTGAAAGTGGATTATAACTAAGATACTGAAGCATCTTGCAAAAGAAGTGAACTAAAACCGCAAAAGGAAGTGGACTAACCGGATTGGGAATAACTCCCAACCCCCCTTTTTATGTGTTTTTGGATGATGATATATGATGTTACTAAGTTAAATATGCATGTAAATGCGATGATCTATGATGGAAAACATGAAAACAAAGTAATGCTAGAAGGTGATGGAAGAAAAACGGGTTTCGGCTTCAAAAAAAATGGCAATCTGGAGCCCCAGGCAACCCGGTAGGGGGGTCACCTGGGCGACCCGACAGGGGGGTCGCCTAGGCGACCTGGAAAATGGGTCACCTGGGAGACCCGGCAGGCGGGTCACTTCCTGCACCAAAATCCGGTTTACTCCCGGATGCTCCCGCGATGCTTTCGGATGGCTTTAGAAGCTTGATGACGACTCCCGGAAGCTCCTAGGACGTGGATGATGATTCCCCCTTTGATGTAGGAGCTTGAGAAGCTTCGAGATGGATGCCGATGAAGAAACGGGATGAAGAACGTCTATTTACGGAGGTGGATGGAAGTGGGAAACTCTCAATCTCTTGGACAATGAAGCTTGAAAGATGGAGATGGTTTGAAGCTCTCTAGGGCTCTCTCTTGGGAGTTGGGGACGTTCTCAACCTTTCCACAACTTTCCAACCCTTGAAAAAGTGGTTAGGGGGTCCCTTTTTATAGGCAAAAGGGTCACAGGGGCATTTCAGACATAAAAAAACTTTTCGGAATCAGCAAGCGACCCGTCTGCCGGGTCGCCTGGGCGACCCGTCTGCCGGGTCGCCTGGGCGACCCGTCTGACGGGTCACCTGCGGAACCATAAATGCATTAAATGCGCGTGCGCCGAAAGTTGGTCGGCCGCCGTCCGGGGTCTGCTACAGTGGCGGGCGACCCGTCAGACGGGTCGCCTACGCCCAATCGATTCTGACCGTCCGGACGAGCGTGCGCCATTCACGGGTCACTTCATTCACTTCGTGCACTGTTTTGGCAGGAGACCCGCTGGCTGGGTCGCTTCCCGTACCTGTTCGGATTTGACGTCTCACCTACCGCCGTCAGAACGGACGATTTGGCAGATGACCCGTCAAACGGGTCGCCTGGGCGACCCGGCAGGGGGGTTGCCTGGGCGACCCGGCAGACGGGTCATCTACGCCCCCAGGGTTCGTTTTTGAGCCATTTTCTTGGAGATCCGGTTTGTTTATCGGAAAACTCGAATACCTTCTATGAAAACATGGATCTTAAGCTCCTCAAATAGGCAAAATTTGCGTGTCTACATAGAGCTTATAACAAAATATAAATATTTAGCTTTTCATAGATTAATGTACTCATTGACTAAACAGTTTGACCAGATAACTAATTTGTCATGCTTTGTTAAGACTGTTGAGTAGCTGGCTGTGTGTCAGTGATTAAAGTCAAGATAGCATATAAACAAATTGATCAAAATCCTTCTCAACTTATTAAATAAAATAGTGTAGATTAATGGATTTTTGGCTGTGTTCTTACTCACCTTTAAAAAGAGTTATGATTATTTTGACTAATGTTTGTTATTTGAAGAATACTTGGGGCACTACTGGAGGCTTGTAGTCAGTACTTTTTTGGGCTTGGTTCTTCTGGAAAAAGGCTTGTAGTCGTTACTATTTATGAAACATGGGATGACAAGATTTAGCTTTTTGCAAACTTACTTTTAATAGGAATTAATAAACTATGCCCACAAGATTTAGAATGGTGAAAAATGGCTTACACTGGGGGGATGTATTGAGTCATGTTGGCTCCCATTTTTCTTTCCTATTCTTGAATGTTGTTGGGGATTTACTAGCTTTATCTAAATATCTTAGTGGAGGCTGGAAAGTCTTGACTGGCATTATTTAAAGAAGATTGAACGATTGATTAAAAAGTAGTATTTTGTACTTGAGGAGGGAGGGAACCCGATACATTACCATAATCAACTCATTGCATATATTTAGGAGTTTCAAGAGGGTATGGCCCACTAGACTGGGCTAAACATTATTAACTTTAATTAGACTACTTTTTTCAACAGTAGACAAATTCAATCACTGACTCATATGTCATTAATTTCATTTAGTTGTATCCCATGATTATGATGTAGTTTCTTCTAAGTTATTTCATGTATTGATTGTATTCTCATGTCCTCAATTCTATTTTTAAGGAGACAAGAAAGGGTTGAAAGTAATATCGAGTCTTCATCCACTGAAGAATGTTGACGTGGCAAAGAACTTAGAAATAGAATTGCTAAAGAAATATGGGAAGAGTATAGTAGAAAAAGACATTAACTTTTATTCACACATGTATGATCACATGGCAAACAAAGATTCCTCCTTTCATATATGTTCTTATTCTCCTTTGTTGTCTTTATTATTGTTTATTTCTTGCTTGTTGATGCAAGATACCCCATAGAGACTGGATGAGAGAAAGTGCCAAGTACCACCTCAAAACTGTGATGGGATTCAAAGCAACATATAGATGCGGGAGCTTTGGTCCATTCCTAAATATCTGAGATAAAAGTGTTGAGAGCTTTGTAAAAAGTACTAGTGTCAGGATTATCTAATTTGTGCATATGTCTATCTAGACCAGTGTGCAGTTGATGTTGAGCACCTCTATGTCTCTTATTTTTGTTTTGTTGAACGTTGGGGAAGTTATTTTCGAGATATGCATAATCGTGATTAGTACAGACATCTTAAGATCTTGTGATTTTGTTGGCACTCTGTCCATGCCAAATGGCATCATTACATGTTACAAGTATCATTTGTTTTCTAAAGTTCTCTCTCTCTCTCTCTCATATTTCAATTTGTTGAAAGGGTCAACTTTGTATCATTTTTTTATTAGTTTTTATTTTTATTTTATTATTTAAATTAAACATTTTAAGTATATATTTATTTTTTGTAAATAATATAAATAATTTTATATTTTAATAATATGTTCGATATTATTAAATAATTTTGTCTCTAATCAGTCAAAATATCTAATAGTGAATTTGATATTCATATTGTATTACCAAACACCTAATATCAAATTTAATATTAATATAGTATTACCGAACGCCTAAAGAGATTTGATACTATCACTTTTGATATTGATACTTCACCATCTTGAAATATCAATATCAAAATTGATATTGTATCATTTTTGATACTTTATGCCATGTTTGGTAAAATTATTAGACACCTCTATCACTTTTATTTTTAAAATTGATATTGATTGTAATCATCTTGAGGTGTTTGCCTAATAGTATCAATTTTGAAATTTATAATGTAAACAACACATGTTATATAATACAAGTGTCAACCTGTAACAATTTTGATATTGATATTCCACCTTCTAAAAATATCAATACCAATATTAATATAGTATCATTTTTGATACTCTAATCAAATAGGCCATTAACCAAACAGGCCATAAAGTAACAAAAATGATACTATATTAATATTGATATTAATATTTCTAGAAGTTGATATCTTGTTTGATTAGAGTTTCATTTTTGGTACTATATTAATATTGATATTAATATTTTCAAACGTTGGAATATCAATACTAAAATTAATACTAGTTGACACTTGTATAACACAATATGTTTTGTTTGCACTACAAATTTTAAAATTGATACAATTAATCAAACATCTCTTAATGGTTTCTATCAATATCAATTTCAAAATTAATAGTGATAGAGGTACCCAATAGTGTTACCAAACAGGGCGTGAAGTATTAATATCAAAATTGATACAAGTTGACACTTGTATTACATTACATATTTTATTTGTATTAAAAATTTTAAAATTAATATTATTAGCCAAACACTTCTAGATAATTATCATTAATATATTTTTAAAATTGATAATGATAGAGGTGTTTGATAGTGTTACCGAATGGAGCCTAAGGTAGCAAAAGATTAACCCTCTCTAACGGCTTGTTTGTTTAGAGTTTCAAAATTGATACAATATCAATTTTGATATTGATATTTCAGGATATCCGAGCGCTGATGGGCGGAGAGTCACGGGCATCGACGGGAGCTTCAACAGCTGCAGGCGGAAAGGCGCGGGCTAGGGCTTCGACGGCAATCGCGGGCTCGAGGGTTTTGATGGGAGCTTCAACAGCCACAAGCGGAGAGCCACGGGCTTCGACGGCGATCGCGAGCTTGAGGGTTTCGATGGGAGTCAGCCGCGCACGGAGAGACGCGATCAAGAGTAGGTTGGAGAAAATAATATCATTTTTAATACAGGTGTCTAGCTGTATTAAAATTGATACACCTTGCAACTATTAATTTTAAAATTACTTCTATCATCCAAACACATGTTAACGTTGTGTATCAGTATTAGTTTTAAAATTAATACCGATACAGGTAACTAATATGATTACCAAACAGGGCGTAAGCCTCCCACTGTCGTCTTAAAGGGACCGTGACTACTGAAGAGTTATCTCAGTTTAAAAGTATAAGTGATAAGGAAATTTGGAGTTCTAGTACAAGGATCAGTTTGCACCTCATTTGCAACAACATCATCATTGAACTCTTGATTTGCTTCAATCGGACTCTCTGGTACATGGTCAGGTGTTAATTGATGTTCTGTCTCCATCTGTTCAGTATGAATTGCCGCTGGGTTGGTGACATTTTCTCCTGTTCCAATTGTCCCTTCAAATAATTTGAATAACAAATCTTCATGTTCTAAGCCCTTTCTTTTAAATATACTTGCTACAGGGTTTCTCTGCATTTCCAATAACATAAAATTCATGAATTTCAAATTCTACATTTATCTATAAAATAAACAGATGACACTTACTAAAAGGTAATCGCTCCACCATTCCTCTGTAGCTTTGACAGTGTTCTTGACTTCATCCCATCCAAGACCAGTTGTGTGGTTCTTCAACGCTATCCATGCTTTGTATTGTTGTTTTAACTTATCCCAATGATTTTTAACTTGTTTTTTATCAAAAACCTGCCCAGACTGTTGATTAAGCTCTTTTATTACATTTGACCAGCCTATCTTTGACAAGGAATGCCCACTTTTTTCTTTTAAATCCACTTGTGTAACACATGCTCGGATAAAAATGTCATTAGTTTCTGAGTCCCAGCTGACTTTTATCTTCGGAGTACGATTATCTTTCTCCATGCTAATATGGAAAATTAAATGTCAATAATTGAACAACATTAAAGAATCATGTCGAACACATTTGTTCATTGAGTTTTACTCCAAAGGCATAACAATTAATTAACATGATAAAGCGGGAGATGAACTAAGCAAAATGAAATATAATCTTAACTTTGATCGATTGAATGGACTCGAAACAAGAAAATTAACCTGGGTTGACGGTAGAAATTGAGTTGAGAGCCTTCGTTGGATGGAGGGATCCGGTCCGCGTGAGATTTGGCGCGGGGTGGCCGCGCTCGGTGGGTGCCGCGCGGGGGAGATTAGGCGCGGGGTGACGGCGCTCCGGGGGGGGGTGGCCGCGCTCGGCTGGGGAGGGGGTGTGGCGGCGGGAGAGTTGGCGCGGGGTAGCCGCGCTCAGCTGGGGGGTGGCCGCGCTCGGCTGGGGAGGGGGTGGCGGAGGGAGATTTGGCGCGGGGTGGCTGCGCTCAGCTGGGTGCTGCGCGGGAAGCTTCGGCTGGGGTGGCGGCGGGAGATTTGGTGCAGGGGTGGCCGCGCGGATGCTTTGGCGGAAGGTGATGCCGGAGGGGTGGTCCGCACGAAGGGGCTCACCGGAGAGGGAGACCGGAGTGACGGGAGGCTGCGCCGGAGGGGAGGACGCGCTGCAGACTTCGACGGGAGGATTCACCGGAGGGGAGGTGGCAGAAGGCGGCCGCACCGGAGGGGAGGTCCGCACGAAGGGGCTTCGCCGGTGGAGGGACTGCGTGAAGGGGAGCTCACGCGGGATGCTTTGGCGGAGGGGTGGCAGAAGGTCCCTGCGAGATAAGGTTATAGGCGAGAGGAATCTGCGCCGCGCGGTGGCTGCGGGATGGCCGGACTCTGCGCGAAGACGGCGGCCGTGCCGCTGGACTACGGCGGTTGAGGGATGCCCGAACTCTGCGAGAACAGGACGGTCGCGGGATGGCTGGACTCCGCGCGAAGACGGCGGCCGCGCCGCGGGACGTTGGCGCGGGACTCCGCGCGACGACGGCTGCCACGGGATCGCCGGACTCTGCGCGAAGGCGGCGGCCGCCCCGCGCGACGTTGGCGCCGGTGAGGGCTCTGTGCGCAGATGGCGGCCGCAGGAAGGGGGCACGCGATACAAGTGGCGTTGAAGACGGCGGCCGACGCGGAGGAGCTGTGCCTCCGCTGCGGTTGAACCCGCGCGACGACGGCGGCCGACGCGGCGAAGACGGCGGCCAACGCAGACGCGGAGGAGCTGTGCCTCAGCCATCGCGATACAAGTGGCGTCGAAGACGGTTCTGTGCCTCCGCCGCGGTTGAACCCGCGCGACGACGGCGGCTGCAGGATCGCCGGGACTCTGCACGACGACGGCGGTTGCGGGATGGCCGAGAAGACGGTGAGGGTTCTGTGCGTAGATGGCGGCCGTAGGAAGGCGGCGCGCAACACAAGTCCGGTCGAAGACGACGGACGCGGGAGGCTCGGGAGCGATTTTCTTGTTTCGAGAAGGAGATAATTTCTCCACTTTAAAATCGGAGTATCAAACATCCACTTATCAATATTTACATTTTAAACAAAGTTCAGTTGGTAACTCGGACTTTAAAGAAGGTTAAAGTCAGATTCAAAAAGGTGGAATTCAATAATTTCAGTGAATTAATCAAGTGTGCTATTGTTGTATTCTCCTGTGTTTGTTATGTGATATATAACATAAGTTATGTTAGAATAAAAAAAATTGAAGCCTCATATGCGCCTTCACCATGTTGGAGAAGTGTATGGTTCTCTTCTTTCTAATTTAATTGAGAACTCATAAAGCACACGCAGCTGATTTATGGAAAAAGTGTCTGGTCCCCAAAAGTCTATTGTTGAATTCAAAAATCAAATTTGTTGAGAAAATTAAAGACATCATATTTTCTAACCAAAAAAATTGTGCTTAATTATATGTCAAATGTTCTTAACTACACATAAAGAAATACAGACACAATAAGTGCAGGAAACAAATCTTCTTGTCACATATATTGCCCATATCTCTCTCTCTCTCTCTCTCTCTCTCTCTCTCTCTCTCTCTCTCTCTCTCTCTCTCTCTCTCTCTCTCTCTCTCTCTCTCTCTCCTGGTTTGCAGGATGCTACTATTAGATGTGGACCACAGTCAGAAAAATACCATCAGGCAAAAATTCGGTATGTCAAACATATAAGATTAGAATAAATAATTAATCTTGAGACAAACTTGGCTATAAAAATCTGGCATTCTTCCCAAGGTTAATCTGTGTGAACAATAGTACAACCAAGTTTATCCTCAAATTAAATTTGTGACAAACAGGTCATTAAAATTTTAAATAGTATTACTGGATAAATTTAATTCTTCAAGCTTGAGAGGCTGGCGACGTTCCCAGCGCCAGTGACTTCTTCGAACCAAAGTGACCAAAGATCGGCCGCCTTGGCGTGGTTGGCACAACCCACCCCTCAAGGGAGCAGTGGGCAGAGTTCGAGGGTTGGAAGCCCGCCCTTCTATCTGTGGGGATCAAGCCCGTGGGGATGCTTGATCCCCCATCGCACGTTGAGCTGCGTGTTTTCGTGGCCAACCGGATCAGTGTTGATCAAAGAAACAAGAAAGATCCTCGACAAAGGAAAAAGATAGAAGATAGCAGTTCAGAAAAAAAAATTTCTCATCCCGTGGAGAAACAATTGAACGACGACAAAAAAAGAAAAAAGACAAATTTGATTTCCACGAAAATTAATAAATGAAAATAAATAATCATCAGTCGGACAAGAGAGATCAGCAAGAGTGATAAGGACTCTTGTACACCACGACCCAGGACGACAATGGCGGCGGAAAATATGTGCATCATGAGCACAAGAATCTGGAAAAGTCTGGTAAGGAAATTTCCTATAGCTTGAACTTAAAACACACCGACGCGAGAGAGAGAGAGAGAGAGAGAGAGAGAGGGTGAGGCTCCTACGGAAGAAGAGAAGAACTAGCAGAAGTAGCTTGACAGTATAGAAGAACTGGGTGGAATAAAATTAAGAATATTCTTAACTCGGGTTGGCTTCCATCGTTTATTTAGTAATGCTATTTGACAATTATTTAAAATTAGATACTTACTACCTCTCTTCTTTTCCCTTGAAGTATGGTTTGTCAGGTGAGCCGGTCTGGCCGTGGCCCGGTCGAGCCGACCTTGTCTATCCCCAAAACAGAGACGCGACCTAACGACTCAGTCAATATATCGGATCACCAAGGATTGATCGATGAGTATCTATTTATTCATAGTATAACAATATCTTATCATTACTTATATTATTACGTATTGTTAAGATTTATAATTATAAATATATGGAATATATTTAAAACTTATAAATTTGTTTCTCAACCTCTTTTACTCTCTCACTTGAGGTTAACGGTTGCTTAACATATACTAATACAACATAATTACAAAAATCATATGTATATACATATATATCTATATATGAACATCTAACATTACCGTCTTAACCACTTAGATGACCGCTAAGCAGTCATCTTGTTGCCTAAATAGTTTTGACACTCCTTAATTCTTTGTGCGATTTGTTGCCTACACAACTATACATATCACCAAAAGAGATATGAGATAGTCTAACTATCATATAAAATATCATTCGATGCTTTCATACAATACACCATAACTACGGTAGATCCTTTAGATCTTATCTTAGAATAATTATGGGAGATAGTGATGATTATAATTAATATGAATATATGTTTAATACGTCGTATTCTTCTCAAATGTCACGGAGAGAGAGTACACATAAAATATATAGAGTAATAATATAATATAATATTAAAATGATAGTTAAATAAAATATTTCTCTAATCGTATTACTCAAATATTAAAAATTCTAGAATTTTTTCTATCTTCTTTATTTTATGTAATTTTTTATATTTTTTAAAATAAAAATGTTAACCTAATCTGACTTAGTTGCGACTCCGCTTACGACTTGGTCCGATTGAGCGGGACCGACCCCAACCCAGCGTTAATGAAAATTAGATTTAAGAGAAAAGAGAGAGAGAGAGAGAGTCAGACACACTCTTCGCTTTCAAGCAGAAATGTCATCGGTCGGTCACGTTTTTCTTACCTGGCTCTATGTTAACAATTAGTGTATGGAGAGAGGGGGGGGGGGGGTTGGTATGCATTAATGGAAATTAGATTTACACAGCTCCGTCCAGACAGCCCTTGTCAATGTTGCATGGGATTCTGCCACATGCTATACCCATGACGAAGACAGGAAGAGGAACCAAAACCAAAACCCATGGTAAGGAAATCAATTTTCAAATTTACAGTACAAATTAAGGTATAGATTGCGATAAAGCATTTACTTATATCAATTTTTTTATTAGTGCATTTTATTTTGAAGTTTACAGTGATAGAAATCATCAATAAGTGCTTGTGGCCCGTTTGGTCAGAGTATCAAAAATAATATTATATTAGTATTGATATTGATATTTTTAGAAGTTGAAGTATCAATATCAAAATCGATATAAGTTGACACTTATGTTACATAACATGTTCTGTTTACACTATAAATTTTAAAATTGATACTATTAATCAATCACTTCTACATGATTACTATCAATATCAATTTTAAAATTGATAACGATAGAGACATTTAATAGTGTTATCAAAAGGACATTAGGCCCTGTTTGGTAACACTATTTGACACCTCTATCACTATCAATTTTAAAATTGATATTCTTATTAATCACTAAGAAGTGTTTGGTTAATAGTATCAATTTTGAAATTAGTAGTGAAAACAAAGCACAATATGTAATACAAGTGTCAATTTGTATCAATTTTGATATTGATACTCCAACTTCTAAACTTATCAATATCAATATTGATATAGTATCAAATTTGAAACTCTAACCAAACAGACCATAAGATATCATTCAAGATGTTTAATTATGTCAGTTTAGTGAACTCACTATACTAATGAGCACATGTATATATACTAGTTAAAAGAAACGTGCTTCGCACGTGTACTAATTAAATAAAAAAATGTGTTTGTATATTTTTCGATTAAAATCTTGTTTGAGAGAGTTTTAAAATTTACAGTTAAATATTAAAATTTTAAAATATATGTGTTCATGCAATATCTATACAGTGAAAATAATTTTACAAATTGACGTTTAAACATTTATGAAATTGAATTGATATAATATGTTTATTACATAAGATATAATATTTGTACAATAAATTGATGATTAATATCCAAATCTAAAATTTGAATAGATTAAGAGCATTATTTGACTTAGGGTATAATTAAATGTGTATGTTTATGTTTATGTGGGAGAGAATATAGTTAAAATAGATCTTTATAAAATTTAAGTATATAATATATATTTATGATTATGAATCTTATATATATATGACAATACAAGTGATAATGAAATATATTAATATGTTTAGACGATCGTAAAAGGGGCGCAAAGTAGTCGTGGATCAACTTGCGTGGCCAGGTCGCAGGGGTTAAGAGGCAACACCCTTGTGGGGTGGGGCCCCCGGGTATTAGGGCACAAAGCCCCCTGAAAAATATTTTTATGGACCAGTCCACATGGGGCGAGATCTCGACGATCTCGTTTCTCGGCTCCTTGGCAAGATCGAGAATCTCGTGATAAGGAAAACCATGGGTCTGATAATTCATTATCTTATTTTACATGAGCTATGTGAGAAAAGAAATGTTCTCCAAAAAGTAATTCAGCCAGTATTAGTTAGAGCTTTCTGGATGTTGACCTACGTATGTAATTTTTACCACTAAGGAGATCTTTGGCTTCCAAATACCTAGATATGATAGCTAAATTGTGATTGTCATGCTCCTAACTTACCATAGAATGAGTGTTTCCTCCCATGTTCCACTTACTTTTTCATTACTTTTTGTTTACCTTTTTAGGTAATAGGTCCCTAAACTATGTAGTTACTGTGTCTGCCAAGTTCCTTCTTAATATTAATTTTCACGAAAATTGATTCAATCACCTTGACCACTAATTCACATATGATGATAACTTGATATGTTATCTTTATCTCTCTAATTTTCTCACTGTTAAATTGTGAGTGCAGTCCGCTTTTAGGTACCTACATTTAAAAGAGGAATCAGCATAGCAAATATTGCTGATTTTTCAAAGCCTCCAGAGAAACTCTCTTACCCTCAACAAGTTGGTAAGCTTAAATTTTGAATTGCAGGAACTCTTAAGTTAATTGCATTTCACCGCCCTATAATTTCTGTTTATTTCTCTATTTTTAATTTATGTATTCTGGTTCACAGCTGTTACATGCACTGGGGTTATCTGGTCATGTTATAGTATGGTAATTACACCAGTACAAGAGAAGCCACAGAGTTTTATGTAAATTTTGTTTAAAGTTTCTTTTTTTTAATAATGGAGTTCAGAGATCAGTCTCTGCTACATCTGATATCCTTTTGAACCTTATTAGTTGTGTTAGCATCATTGTTTTTCCTGAAGATAAACTGTTAGTGTTTTTTATGATGTTATTATTTTGAGTGTTTGATATGCATGTGTGAATAGATTCTGCATCGTAAGTTAATATATTGTTTCACAATGATGGCAAGATTTCTTATAATGATTCCATATTGAAATAAAGTCTGAACATATTTAAACAAAGCATAACGATGCGAGAAAAAAAGTCATATCACTACAAGAAACAGACCTAAGAATGTCAAAGAACATGCAGCAAAGAAAGGAACTAAATGTTAATGCTCATGTATATACATTGATCAACATGTTTTTAACTTTTAAGCAACACTACACAACTTATATATTTACTGCAGTAATCGTTAGAGTTTAAAATCCTAAACGTTTCATAATATATATTCGTATATTTTTTTAATATGTAATGAATTTTATTGGAGTTCTAAGCACAAGATAGAAAGTTGAAATATCCTAACATAATCACAGGTGGCAATCTTAGTGATAAAAAATGATATTGTGTAAAGACCTATATGATTGTAGTATTGAAATCAATAATGCATCAAATTTTACATTATGCTAGATACATTAGCATCTAATTTGATATTATCAAATACTGAAATTAATATGATGCAAGTGGTTAATACTATATCCAAGTAGATCGTATAGTAACCTACGAATGAATTGTTTTCTGATTTACCTTCCAGATTAGAGATCGATCAAGTTGACAAACATCCTATGATGCCAGTCCAGAATCATTTATCTGCATAAACAAAAAAGAAACTTAAAATGAATGCACTCTGGTAAGTGGTCCTCCCGTGAAAATAGAGAGGATGCAAGGGAAGGCACAACGAGTGCAAAGACCCGACAGCGGTGATGGAGGCCATCGACGAAAGCTGTGTGCAGGCTCCGCAGAAGCTCAGAAATTTCCCACAGGCCATGGTTGCGCGCCCCTTTTTGCTCTCTCACTCTCTCTTTCTCTCCCTGCCTAATTTGCTGGGTCTCCTCCCCGGTTATGAAAGCAAAAATCTCAGGCTTCGTATATTGGACTACAACGGATACTAACATGCAACGTAAGCCATCACTGTACACATGGGGGATGAAGGAGCCTCCGGTGACAAGGATACTGCGGTATGGAGGGGTAGGTGGCTAGAACGGGGGCTGATTCGAGGAAGGAAAAGGGGAAAATGGCCAGCAAGCTCATCGGCGGTGGGATAGTTGCAGAGCACGAGGGCAAGGAAGGAGAATATAGGAGATAACTGGAAGGGATTTGTGCGTCTTTGTTCCAGTGGGCATAAAAAGTGTACATCATTACGTAACGAGGGGGAGGAGGTTTCGGGATAGCGGAGGAAACGGACGGGGGTGAGGAGACGAAAGGGAGTAGAATTGCTGGGGGGGGGGGGGGGGGGGGGGGGGGGAAACCATTGAGGGCGGAGGGCTATTGAGGGCGGGTGAGAGGGGCGGCGGAAGACGAGCGGTCCGGACGGCTCGGAGGCTGCCCGATCGAACACAATCGTGGCGTTTAAGGGGCTGGCTACGGCGGAACTGCTGGGTGAGGGGGCGGCGGAGGGCGGGCGGTCCGGCTCGGACATTGCCAGATCGAACGGCGCGGGACGTCTCGTTGTCGGGTGAGGGGGAGGACGGCAACGCGCGGATGACTCGGACCTGCTAGCATGGGATGGAACGGCGAGGAGATGGAGACGAAGATGGCACCCGGAGGTGGAGGTGGAAACGGCAAGCTAGGGGAGAAAATTGAACAACTAAACGTGGAGACGATGGAGATATAGGACGTCGCAGATGCATTTATTTCCACGTAAAATGGTTGCATGCATCAGGTTTTCCTGAAAATATGATCCTCCCCATTATTTGATTGCACGTAAAATATTGGTCAAAGGAAAACGTTCTTCTTTGACCAGAGAGCAGCGATGATTTCGGCATTCCGAAATTTTAAGAGGAAACCGTTTTCGGACATATCAACTTCTATGATAGCCATCATAATAATTAAAAATTTCAATTGTTGTTTATGTTACCAAATAAAAAAATATTTTAAAATTATTCTTACGTTTTTGATGAATAAAATATCTATTTTTATTGTAAAATTATTTTATCATACAAATTACTCATTTAACAACATTATTAATAAAATTTTAGCTGAAACTTGAGGCTGTAGTACTATTTTTGTTGATTAAATTACTTGTATATATAAATTACAAGAATACTTTATGTTTGTACTATATTTAGTTGTCACTGTGCTTACGTAAATTTCCAAATTTCGAATTTTGAGTAAACTATTTTTTTGAAAAATTCTAGTTCTTAAAAAAATATTTATCATATACTTTATTTTAAAATATAACCTTGATATTTAGTAATTATTTATAAATATTAAATTAAATAAATGATGATACTGTAATAAAAATTTACATTAAGTTTAAAAAATAATTTACAGAAATCTAAATGACTGAAAATAATTTGATAAATTTATTTTAAAATAAAAATAAGATATCTTGTTTTAGAAAAATATATTTTTACCAATATCTAAACAATAAACTTCATTTTTAATTTCATCAAAAATAATTTCACGTAAAATAATCTCTTAATTTATTTATGTACTGAAATTTTGTTACGAATGAATGATTTGGTGATATAAATATCGATGAAATTATCGTGATAGTTGTATTCTTGAAACGTTTCATAAATTTTTTAGAAAAACAATTGCACACAACCAAATGACAACCCATGTTTTCTATTTCCTTGAAAAGGGTTTTCAAGGAAAAACTTTTTCCACCCTTTTGATTTTACAGCAAACCAAATGGACCCAAGGGTAGGACGAAAAAAAGCTATCCCCGCTTCTTATATTAAGGTAGATATCTCAGTATCTCCATAATAATAACTAATGAGATCAGTTATTCTCATTTTATGAAAAGACATTATATACACTAATTTATCTAGATATTTAATATCTAGTTTTAATAATCATATGATTAAAAATATTTGAATCACATATCTCCAAACGATTGATCTCATTATCATGATCTAATTATCATTTCATTTGATTAAAAATTTCATTACGATATACGCATCTATATAGTGCTAGTAAAGAAAATATGTCATCTATGTTAAATTAGATATTTCATGAAATGTCAAATTATATAAAATATTATTAACTCGTAAGACATACATTTCTATCATCCACCGCCGGGAGGGTTTCACGGAACGAGGGATTCGCAACACGAGAGTTTCGTGCGAGGGCTCTGCCGCCGAGCAGCGGGCAATCAATAACCAGCAAGCTCTGTCTGTCGACACCACCAATCTCGAGGGCATGTACTTACATAAAAAATATAAGAATAGAATAAATGGTTTCCTTAATTTGTAATATTATAATATAAACAAATCTTGAGGTAGAAAATAAAATAAATTACTAATAATTTTAATTAATTATTTTTTAAAGTTGAGTTGAAAATTTTTTTAAAGTTAAATATAAATATTTATATTTATATATATATTGGAGAGCAGTCACACGGATGATTTTTGGAAAAGCCTATGAATTAGTATGATATATATACCTATCCAATCAACAATTAGAATCTGCCTGCCTACATTTTAGATATGTTATTTTCTCCGCAAAATTAAAACCTGGGAGTGATATTACAAATTTATCAAACAGTACCAGTGGGACCAACATGTTGACATTTTAACTGTTATTTTCTCTGCGGATTAAAATCTTATCCATTTCCATTTCCGATTCTGGAGTATCACGATTTCAAAACTGGAATAGTCCGGTAAAATTTTAAAATATTTATATTTTATGTTGTTTTTATCAGTAAGTAATGTAATGATCTCATATCCCTACTAAAGTTTGATTCAGTATCTTTAAATTTTGATTTTTACTTTTAACATGTATATATCATAATTACATTATTTATATATTTATATATTATTTTTTAAGGATACATTTCCAGTCGGTTGGGTCCCCCCCTCTCTCTCTCTCTCTCAGAGTGTTGGGTAAAAGCTAGTGGTAAGCGTTATCACACAAAGTCTCGATGATTTATATTTTTTAAAAGAGAGTGAATTTTCTTGAGAGATCTTTTAGAAAATTTTCGACTTCTCACATAAATAGAGATATAAAGATGATTTAATATTTTTTATAGATAATTTAATATCTATATATCTTAATTAATGTGAAAAAAATTGGGAAAAAAATCTTTTAAAGAGATATTCCGAGAAGATCTGCTCTCTGTTTTTCTTTAGACATCGACAGAGACCTTACTTGTACGTGTTTCCCAGGGCTTGACTGAAGTCAAGGTCACGTGCGGGGAGAGCGTAGCCACGTGATCAGGCTGAGTCAAACACGCAAGAACGCCGTGGAACCATCTCGGAAGAGGACCGGATCCTCTGTGCACCTCAATGCACACCACTTCTTAAATTCATCTAATTATGTGATCAAATTAATTATTTTAATCATTTTTAAGACTGTGAATATAAATATATATTATGTTTTGATAAAATAGAAGTAATATTAATATTTTTTCAATTTATACTATTTTATAAATTAATTATATTTTTAATTTAAATAAATATGTATAAAATATATTTAATGTTGATTTTCATAAAATATAACATCACATATTATATATGTATATTCACGATCTTAAAAATGATTAAAATAACTAATTTGATCACATAATTAGACGAATTTAAGAAGTGGTGTGCATTGAGGTGCACACCGAGGTGCACAGAGGATCCGGTCCCTCTCGGAAGCCGCCGTGGGCGACGGGGACTTCGAGGGAGAAGACAAGGGAGGAGGGACGCCAAGGTCTCCCCTTTGTCTGGCATGGATATTTCAGAGTGACCTGTGGTGCTTAGATTAAGAATATTAGAATAAATGGTCGCATCAATTTGTAATATTATAATACAAGAAAATCTTGAGGTGCAAAATAAAATAAACTACTGGTAATTTTAATTAATTATTTTTTAAAGGTTGAGTTGAAAGAATTTTAAAATTATATACATATAGTTTTGAAAGCAATCTCACAGATGATTTTTGGAAAATTCTATTAATTAGTATGATATATACCTTTCAAATAGATATCATGGGATGGTTGGTTGCATGATAAATTAGATTTTTATTATAATTTTATATTTCTGTATTAAAACTAGTAAGGAGATGTGTTTGGCAATTATTACAATTGTATATTTTTTTAAAAAAATCCTTCTTAAACAAAAAAGAGTGTCACCTCTCTTTCTTTATCTTGTGGTACCCCACCTTGTTTAGTTATATATGGTGTCCACTTTTTTCTTGTTTTCATATCTTCCCAAACATGATAATTTTGTGTTATTGAATAGCTAACATTTTCTTTTAATACAATTTTTATCATGAAAGTGCATAAAAATTAATATGCAACCAAGCACCCTATTAGAATCCGTCTACCTACATGTTAGCTATGTTATAGAGTGTTTGGTAACATGCTAAATTGAGTTTTTGTGACAACTTTATTATTATTATTTTTTTGTAACAAAACTAATTGAAAGAGGTGTTTGGCAACCATTGTGATTTATGTTTTAAAAAATATTTTTTTTCTTGAACATAAAAAAGAAGGTCTCAACTCCTTTTCTTATCTCGTGGTCCCCACTTTGTTTGGTCATATATGATGCGTACCTTTTTTTGTTATCATCTCTCTCCAAACATGACAATTTATGTCATTGGGTAGTTCATACTTTGTTTTAATATAAATTTTTATCATGAAAGTCGAAAAAAATTAATATGCAACCAAACGCTCCATTAGTGTGCAATGATTTTAATAAGAACCTCAAATCTTTAAAGGATAGATTGCAATATCTCGATATTTATATATAATAATATATTAAATTTCTAAGTGAATGTTTTAACAATTTTAATTAAGTATTTTTAAATGTCGAGTAAAATAGATTTCAAGTTAAGTTTATTTGGTTAAAAATAGTCTCACAACGAGTGACATTTTGAAAGTATTATCAATTATTATGATTATTTATTTATTGCTATAAACTTTGTATGACCTAAGCTCAACTATCTAAATTGATTATGGCTAAGCATTAGCCTAATTTTATATTTTTCTCCTCAAACTTATAGTGTTTGGTTGAATAATGAATATAAATTTGTAGCAAAAGTTGTTAAATATGATGTTTGACGCATGGTTTTCCATCTCTCCGAGATCTCGCGAGATCTCGCGAGAATCTCGGTCTCTCCAAGGGGCCGAGATACGAGATCGCCGAGATCTCATCCCATGTAGATTGGTCCATAAAGAATTTTTCTCGGTCGATCCGTGACTACTCTACGTCACGTTTATAATAGTGTAAACACATTTAATATATTTCACTATCACTTATACTATTACATGAAAATGTGTCACAAGTTTAATACTATATTAATATTTAAATAAGATTGTATACAAGTTTAAATCTTTTAGAAGCACAAAGATCATCTTTTTGGTATTGAAAGTGCTTTGTAATTGTTTATTCACACAATTGATATACAAAATGTGTTATATATTTTCATGTAAATTCATTGATGTACTCCTATTTTTATAAGATATTATGTTATATTTCATACATATATACATTTTGATCCGAGATCCGATCTCCCGAGATTTTTCCGAGATCTCTCCGAGATCTCTCCGAGATCTCTTCTCTTTCACCCCCCGAGACGAAGTCGAGATCCGAGATGGCAATCCTTGGTTTGACGTTCATAATAAAATATTATTTTATAATTTTTTTATTGTGTCCCACCATCTCCATTTTTATATTTATATCTCACTTACTTCTATGCCACTAGCTCTCGCTTCTTTATTTTAACATATAATTTTACCATAAAATTATATATTGCAACCAAACACTCTATGGAGTTGTGATAAGATTTTGGGATATGTCCCAACCTCATTTTATGTTTAAATTTTTTTTTACGTTATTCTAAAAAAATTATAAATAATTTTAAGCTAAAAATGTCTAAAATCAAACATTTATATCCCACCAAGTGAGGGCAAGGGGTTGTGAGTAAAAGGTATCAATGACAATAGATTATTGGGTTATTCATCCTATTCGTTAAGGTGTTGTTTGGTATGGGGATAACTTGGGGATAAACCTGGGTTATCCCCAAAATTTTGAGGATAACCTAGGTTTATCCCCAAAATTTTATGGTACCAAACATGCCCTAAAGGGCCTTTGGCACTTAAATTTTGAAGATAAATTAAGTTTATTCTCGAGTTATCCCGATATCAAATGACCTGCAAGGGACTGTACCAAACAGTTATAAATAGTTACGTATTTTTCGATAACTTTTGATAATTTAACCGTTTCATTAATTAATAGCTCATTATCTTAATATATTTCAAACTGATAATTTGGTTTTGTTTACACTCTCCCCGACATAAACCGAACCAGTAACCGGTTGCCTCCGTTCGCCAACTCTATTTATATGTTACAATAACCTTAAATACATATTATGATAAATCTACGTAGACTAAAATGAAAGAGAGATGTTCTCCCCCCTCCAAATAAAATAGTAAACTTAGATTGTACCTCGATTAATTATTTTATTTTTAATTTAATTTTATATGATTATATTTTATTTTTATTTTGTACATAAATAATATATGGGGAACCGGCCCACTTAATTGTTCGGTTCGGATTCGCTACTGATCGGCACCGTTACCAAATAGGTTTGGTAAACTTAATAAAATTGACTTAAACCTGAACTATTCGTCGATATCGATCAACTTTTTTTTAGTATATTGCACAACTGAAAGCATACTATTTTAATTTATCGTAATTAATAGGGGTGTTCATACAAAATCGAGAAATAGTAAATGGGACAGAATCTTCGGTTCGGTTCGATTTGATGGGCTCTCCATTCAGTTTTTTGAACCGAACTGAACCGATAATTTCTTATCGGTGTGGTCCAGTTCGGCACCTCTCCAAGCCGAACCGAACCGCTAAGCCAGTTGACCCGATTCGACAAGATTTGACCTACTTTATTTGCATATTATATTATATTTTAAATATATATTATATTAATTTTAAATATATATTATTATAAATTTAAGTTAATTAGTATAAAGATAGTGGGTCGTATATCTGAGATAAAAAATAGCAATTTTATTGACAAGAATAGGGTGATTACATTATTGTTATAAACATATAGCTGTAAACATATTTCAACACGGAGTAGAAAATGAATATATTTGCCAACATTTACATTCTGGTAATCTGGCGGAGCAGCCGAGCAGGCACGTTAACGTCTGACCATTACATATGCAAAGCTATTCGTACGATACATATAAGTTGCAGAACTGATCAATGTGAGAAATTAAAAATACTATCAAGTACAATCATTATATGTAGTCATGTAGAAGAGAAAAATTAAGCGTCAGAAATTATTAACTGCAGCCCTACGTGTCGGATCTAACCCCCACGGAGAGTTGAAATAAAAACCACCACGTCCTTCTCCTCCAAGATGACCACTCAATTCCCAGTCAGTGTCATTTACGAGAACCAGGACACCAGGTCTCCTGCAAATAGTAAGTTAGCTCGCAAGGTCCAAAAAACGGCACTGATTTTAACTTATGGTGTAGGGAACATACACCGACTCCCCCTTCGTGACCATCTCAGGCCTCTCCTTGATTAAATTGGCGCGTATCCAACAGAGCAGGTCCCTCGTTGACAACTAATGTGCCCCAAAAATACTAGTTAAAGTGATGAATCGAATCGAACCGAACCACAATCGGTTTAGGGTTCACGGAACCGATTCGGTTCGGTTCGGTTCTCCTTATCGGTTTAGTTTCGATTTGAAAAAAAAAGAGATCAAACCAAATCGAATCGAATCCAACCGTTTACACCCTAATTAATAATCAGCAAATAAATACCGCTTTGCTCGTAAGATACATCTACGGTGGTGTCTGTCCCACCCTTATTCGACCCGTCGACCGAAAGAATCGGAATGAGAAGGATCGATCTCGACGGAGAATCCGGATCAAGCAGATTCTCACGGATCTTGATAATCCGGATCAAGCAGATTCGTGCGAATCTTGATTCGACGCTTCCCCCAGAATAGGGCTGTAAACGGATCCGGATAAAATCCAGATATGGTTCGAATTCGTATCCGGATAAGTAGATATTATATGTTTAAGTTGATCCGTTGGATAATATTTTCGAAATCACTAGATCCGCTCCGGTTAAGATCCGGTTCGAATTGAGCCATTGGATGTAAGATCCAACGGTCCTCTTTAAACTATAACTTAAACAACTCATCCGTCTCACCCCCGAAATCCCTAGCCCCCGACCCCGATTCTCATCCCGTATCCTAGCAGCCTGCGGAGAGTCGGAGACAGCGACAGCGTCCCGAGCAGGCAAGCACGAGCAGGCGAAGGCAGCCTGTGGAGAGTCGGAGACAGCGACGGCGTCCCGAGCAGGCGAGCACAAGCAGGCGAATGCGAGCACGGCTGCACGAGCAGAGCACTCGGTGGACGGTGAGCATCCCCCTCCCGGCGACGGCTGCAGAGCATCCCTCTCGGTCTTGGTGGCGGCGACTCGGTGGACGGTGAGCATCCCCCTCTCGGCGACGGCTCCCTCCTGATAGAAATGTATGCTCTACAAGCCAATCATATGTGATATGATTTTACATTTCTTGTAATATCTTATTCAGTATTAATGACATTGTCTTCATTACTTGCTCTATCTAGATGCGTTTATTGTAATGAAGTCCTAAATTGCATACAATGATGATTGAATCATTATGAGATCATGATAATGATATCAATCATCTAGAAACATGTGATCTAAATTGTTCCTAGTCATAGGATCCTTGAGATGGGACATCAAGGATCCGATAAGACTAGTGTATATGATATCTTCTCATATGATGAGGATAACCGATCTCATTGGTCATCAGTGTGGGGACACTGAGATACATGTACAGGCACTCATTAGAGGAATGAGTTCACTGAACTGACCAGTATAGAATCCCTGAATGGTATCTTACCGAACTATCGATCAGGGTATTCTATCATCACGGTTGCACGGTTAGATCTTTGACCTGAGTCGCCAAAAATGTCTTGTCAGACGTACCATGTACTTTGACTATTGACTTATGGATCACTTAGTATTGTGGCCCTATATAGTTAATGAATTTGGTATATGAGAAACCTGGTGGAGGCAATTGAGCGGACAATAGGGGATCGTTCACTCTCGGTAGGAGAGAGAGAATGTCCTATGGATAGTACTCTAAATCCTTGGCCACGGTAGATAGGATAATTGGAAAATGAGTTTTCTAGTTGATTCATTCCTGAGTACAAGATTTCATAAAGTCGGATTATTAAAGGGGTTGGCAGTCAGTGCCGAACCCCTGACCGACCGGGACATTGCTTGGACGAGGATTTATATCCATGTGATAACTGATGATGGAAAAGCTCAATGGATGTTATTTAACTCTCCAAAGTCATTTGAGATCATAGGATGTGGCTTGTACCCTTTATGATCGAAAAGCCATCAAATCTGTTATTAGATAATAGATTTGATTTAATTTAAAAGAATTGTTCTTTTTAAAATTTGGCTTCAACCAAATTGACTATTGGACCTAGTGGGTCACACACATTAGAACTAATTCTAAGGATAGGGGCAATGATGTAAATATATAGAAGATTTGGGTTTTTGTGAAAAATTGCATCTTCTATATATAATATGCTTAAGAAGCTAAATCCTATCAAGCCAAAGGGTGGGAGAACGTCCTTGGCAGCCTCCCTCTCTCCCCTCTTCTCTGGAAGGAGTCCCCGCAAGGTCCTACTCCGTTCTGGAAGAGTTTTCTAGCTTGGAGCGAAGGAGAACCGGTCCTTAGAAGAAGTTCGTGTGGATACCGCTAGAGGCTGTCCACTTGAACGGTTTGAAGCAGCAAGGAACATTCAGATTCACTCTTCATCTCTGGTGAGGGATTTTTCAAATCCCAAGAAGGTATATTCGATCTCCTTCTTAATCGATTTCCGATTTTGTCGTTTTGGTTTCAATAAAGGCTAAGACCTTGGATTCAAGGAATCAAAAATATTTTAAATACTTAGTATGATTCCTTACACCTCCGTCCCGCATCGCCCTCCCTCCAGAATCTCCCCCTCCCGGCGATGGCTCCCTGCGTCCCGCTCCCGCATCCCCCTCCCTCCCGAGCCTCCCAAGCAGCGGCCGGTCCTTGCAACTTGCGTCCGGTCTAGCATTCCCCTCCCTCGGAGCCTCCCCCACCTTGCGTTCCGCATCGGAGCATCCACCTCCCCCTGAAGGGCCTCCCAGTCCCACGGCCACACAGTGGCAGCTCTGTATCCCCCTCCCCCCCGATGGCCTTCCCCTCCCACGCATCCCCCTCCCCTGGAGCATCACCCTCCCACGCAAGCTCTGCATCCCCCTCCCCCGGAGCCTCCCGCTCCGGCTCCCACGCATCCCCCTCTCCCCCGAGCATCCCCCTCCCTCCAGCAGCGGCTCTGCATCCCCCTCCTCCCGGATGCCCCCCTCCCAAGCATCCCCCTCCCCCAGATTGCCCATATTTTTTCATGAATTTACAATTTTTTTGGGTTTTTTCCACATTTTTATAACTTATGCAAGTTCTGGGGCAAAACGGATATTATCTATATCCGCTCCGTATCCGAGAGATATTCGATTGTAAAGATTCGCTCCGTATTCGAATACTAACCGGAGTGGCTATCCGATATCCGAATTGGCTGATGGAGCAGATTTGAAAATGACATATCCGCTCCGTATCCACTTCGTTTACAGCCCTACACTGGAGCCCGCCCCTCGAACGACGAAACCGGATCCTCTGTGCACCATGGTGTGTACCTCAATGCACACCACTTCAATAATTCATCTTACGTTACACTCAAAATAATTATTTTTAATATTTTTAACATTATAAATATGAATATTACTTAAATATTAATAAAAATATAATATTATCAAATATTTTTAAAGTTTATATTCTATTAAAAGTTAATTAAATATTTAATTCAAATAAATATGTAAAAATATACTTAATGTTGATTTATATAAAATATAATATAATATGATATTTATTTATATTTATATGTTAAAAATATTAAAAATAATATTTTAAATATAAAATAAGATGAATTATTGAAATTGTGTGTATCGAGGTGCACGGAGAATCCTATCCCTCGACCGACCTGCTGCAATCGCCGCGAGGTTGCGCGGGGCAGACGGCGCGGAAGGTGACGACGCCCGGCGTCGGATAGAAGCCGACCCGCGACCGCCGCGCCGTACACGGCACAGATGCCCCCCTCGCGAGCATACGTGAGCGGTGACCTCACGGTGGGTCACCCCGGAGGTCGGTCGACGAAGGTTTAACTGACGTTGAGATGCGGCGGTGCTCCCTTTGTCTGCTACTCCATTACCCGGCGGTGGTCGGATTTGTGTTTCATTGACTACCTTAAATAAATGAGTTCCATGAAAAATATAAATTTTAATTAATTAATTAATAAGAAGGATTTGAACAGGTTTCTATTCGAATCGGTGGACACTAACTTGGTTAACTTTATTTGATCAAAAATTTAATTAAAAATTATATATTGCCACGTAAATTAAATTTAAAATTAAAGACAGATCGAATTTCAAAAATATGCCATTGTTCGCTTTTACCAAGGGAGTTTTTACATCGAGATTAAATTTTATAAATAAGTTTTTACTTAATTTGGACTCAAATTTACGGTGTTACTCGAGCTCAACTCGATTAAATAATAAATTAAATTTGAATACGAATTAAATATATCAAAAGAGGTCGAATTCGAACTCCGACCGGACATCGGAAGGATCGACTGGACTCGGCCGGGATAGGCTCGCGGCACCCCCCGGCGGCGGCGGCGCGGTGGGTCACGGCCGTCCCTGTCTGGACTCGCAGTCTGGCTGGACGGGCGTACGCCCGCCGGAGCCCGGTGCCGGCAGCGCCCTCGCCCACCTAGCGGAATATATAAACCGAAGGGCGGCCGCCCGTCGCCCACGTCTCCGTCCTCCGCTCGCGCTCCCTTCGCCCTTCCTTCATCCAAGCTCTTTCTTCTTCTTCTTCTTCTTCTTCTTCTTCTTCTTCTTCTTCTTCTTCTTGTTCCCTCCGCGGCAGCGATGTCTCCTCTCATCCGCGCGCTCCCCGTCTGACGAGGAAAGGAAACAGCGGGGCGGAGGGGGAGAGACGGCCACAGGCGTCGGCAGAAGCACGGAAGCGTCCTACGGTAAGCGCGCGCGGAAGCATCTTCTTCTTCTTCTTCTTCTTCTTCTTCTTCTTCTTCTTCTTCTTCTTCTTCTTCTTCCGCCGTGAAC
The DNA here is from genome assembly GCA_036172225.1 of Cryptocoryne crispatula var. balansae. Taxonomy (NCBI): domain Eukaryota; kingdom Viridiplantae; phylum Streptophyta; class Magnoliopsida; order Alismatales; family Araceae; genus Cryptocoryne; species Cryptocoryne crispatula. The sequence goes on from CM069935.1 coordinate 30,046,840, forward strand.
CAAACTTCGTCTACCCATCGGCTATCTTGTCTCGATCGCCCGGTGTGATCCTTAGTCGCCCAACCATGGCATCTCGGCAAGCCCTGTTCTTGCGGGGAGAAGCGCATTCCTTCGGCACACTCCGCCGCAAATCTCGTCGGGGAGCAACACGGAGGATGACACGACCCCCGTTGACGAGTTCTTCCTTGCGCGCAGCGACGCCGTGTGGAGGAAGCGCTCGGTGTCCGCCGTCCGCCTCCCCTGTTTGACCGCCGCCGCCTCGTCGTTTGGCCCTCCGTCTTTCGCTGGCGCCTCTCCGTGCGAGGCTGCCTCTTCCCACGTCTTCCAGAGATTTTTTTATATATAACACAGTTTTAAAATATATTTAAAAAAATAACATCTTTTGATACAATTTTAACAAATTAACTCACTTTCTTTTGACGTACGTACGGATGAACAGTGTATAAATAGGACACACTTTCGAACAAAGTGTGTTAATTTGTTAAAATTATATAAAAGAGATTATTTTTTTAAATATATTTTAAAACTGTGTTATATGAAAAAAAATCCCCGTCTTCCACGGACTTCTGAGCCTCTCATGTCCCCCTCCGGCGTAGCTACAAGTGTATATTATTATGTTTTTATCTGGCCCTCTGTGATCTGTCCTCTTCTTTCTCTCTCTCTTCTCTTCTGTCTTTCCGTCCTCCTCTTCCCCTTCGAGAGAGAGTCGGAGAGACAGAGAGAGAAGCTTCGTCACTAGCTTATTCCGTTCTCTGAATTGTTTGCAGGTGTGGTAGGCAGACAGCTCCTGCTGAGGCAGACGGCGGCGCTCTCGCCTGGTAGATTGGCTTACGCCGAGCAGTGGCGGCGGAGGATGGCCTTCTCTTCTTCTTGGCTGACGTCTTTCAGGTGCTCTCCGGCGATCGCCGGCGGTCAGATGTCCTTTGAGGAGTGGCTCCGGTTCGCGCTGCTTTCTCCCTGCCCGCAGCGCGTGCTGTCTTCCGCCGTGGACCTCCTTTTCCTCCTCGCCCTCTCGGTCTTCGCCCTCCACAAGCTTCGGCATCGGTTCCGGCGGGGCCGCACGCCTAGCGCCGAGCTGCAAAAGCCGCTGATCGTCGGGGACAAGGCGGTTGCCAGGACCAACATCTGGTACAAGCTCTCTTTGGCGCTCACGTCGCTGTTGGCTCTCGCCTCCGCCGCCCTGCTCCTGTTTCACGTGGTCGCCAGCGGCCGCGGCGGACGGGAACAGAAGACGGCGGCGGAGTACCTGTTCCTCGCCTCCAAAGCTGTGGCCAGTCTAGCGGTGGCCGTTCTGATCGCTCATGAGAAGCGCTTCGAGGCCCGCACACATCCGCGGTCCCTCCGCCTCTACTGGGCCGCCGCCTTCGTCGTCAATCTCCTGTTCGCAACCGCCGCAATCCTCCGCTTCCGCGCCGGCGATCTCGGAGCAGACGACGTCTTCTCCCTCGTTGCTCTCCCCGTCTCCGTGATCCTCCTGGTCGTGGCGGTGACGGGGTCGACCGGGGTGTCCCTGGCGAAATCTGCAGGCGGCGGTGGGTCGTCGGAGAAGGCGGCCCTCCCGCCGCCGTGGCCGGCGGCCGCGGCCGGTGGCGACAAGGGGGTGACCGCCTACGCCTCGGCGTCCCTGCTGTCCCGAGCGACCTGGCTGTGGATGAACCCCCTTCTGAGTGAAGGCTACAGGTCGGCCCTCAAGCTGGAGGACGTGCCGGCGCTGGCGCCGGAGCACCGGGCGGAGAAGGTGTACGAGCTTTTCCAGTCCCACTGGCCGCGCCCCGCCCAGCGCTCCGACCACCCGGTCCGCACGGCGCTGCTGCGGTGCTTCTGGCCGAACCTCTCCCTCACCGCCTCCCTGGCTCTCATCCGCCTCAGCGTGATGTACGTCGGGCCCATGCTGATCACCAGGTTCGTCGACTTCGCCTCCGGCAAGGGGCGGAGATCCGTCCGGGAGGGCTTCTACTTGTGCGGCATCCTGCTGGCGGCGAAGGCCGTGGAGGTGCTCTGCTCGCACCAGTACAACTTCCAGTCGCAGAAGCTGGGCATGCTCATCCGCTCCACCCTGATCACGTCGCTGTACCGCAAGGGCCTGCGGCTGTCGTCCTCCGCCCGGCAATCCCATGGCGTCGGACAGATCGTCAACCACATGGCCGTGGACGCCCAGCAGCTGTCGGACATGATGCTGCAGCTGCACTACATCTGGCTGATGCCGCTGCAGGTGGGCGCCGCCGTCGCGCTGCTCTACTTCCACCTCGGCCCCTCCATGACAACCTCGGTGGTGGGGATCGCCGGCATCCTCGGCTTCGTGGTGATGGGGTCGAAGCGGAACAACCGGTACCAGTTCAGCCTGATGACGATGCGGGACAAGCGCATGAAGGCCACCAACGAGATGCTCAACTACATGCGCGTCATCAAGTTCCAGGCGTGGGAGCAGCATTTCAACAAACGGATCCAGGGCTTCCGCGACGGCGAGTTCGCCTGGCTGAGCAAGTTCTTCTACTCGGTGTCCGGCAACATCATCGCGCTGTGGATCGCCCCCGTCGCCGTGGCGGTGCTCACCTTCGGCACCTGCGTCGTGGCCGGGGTGGAGCTGGACGCCGGCAAGGTGTTCACGGCGACGTCCTTCTTCAAGATCCTGCAGGAGCCGCTCCGCAACTTCCCGCAGGCGCTCATCCAGTCGTCGCAGGCGGTGATCTCGCTGGAGCGCCTCGACGCTTTCATGACGAGCGCGGAGCTGGAGGAGGCGGCGGTGGAGAAGGTTCCCGCCGGCGCCCGCGACGACGGGGTGGCCGTGGAGGTGAGCGGCGGAGCGTTCAGCTGGGACGACGAGCCCGGCGCGGCCGACGGGGGCGGCTGTCTCCGGGGCATCGACGTGGTCATCCTCAAGGGCTCGCTGGCGGCGGTGGTGGGCACCGTCGGCTCCGGCAAGTCGTCCTTCCTCTCCTGCGTCATGGGCGAGATGCACCGCATCGCCGGCAAGGTACGTACGCACGCCCCCCATCTCCTCCATCCTCTCAGCCGTTTGATCGCTGTTCTCTTTGCTCTGATCCACCGTAAGCTTCATGACGGTGCACTGAAATCCCCTACCTATATCATGAGTAGTCCTAATTAGCCATATAACAACCTTCAACTACCGAGCTACCGGCCATTGTCCCCTCCTTAATGATACCTTCATTACCATCGTAGTCAGTTACATCTGGTCATCTCTAGATACCTAACTAATTAAGTTGTAATGATTTTATTTTTTTCCTTTGATCATAGCTTGCTAAATCTATCTGCCCACGACCTCGATTTCGGATTGGAATCGACTGATATACCTGTATAATTTTGAGAGGTCAAATTGATCTCTTTCTCTTTTTCTTCGAATCACTATCAAATCAATCGGAATAGACCGGATCCACCTATGTCTAACTTTAGTGGTCCTGGGCGGTGTGTTTTTGATCAATTTAGACGCTAAAAGTGTCGAATAAGACCACAATTTCCTGGAAATTTTTTTTCTAACCATATTTTTATATTTTTGTGATTTGTTAAGAATAGATTTTCATTGACCCTTGTCGATCCATCCTAATCAAATTATAACGAGCATTAAACAATCTAGTGACCAATTCCGATCCGATGATCCTTGTCTCTCATTTAGGAAATTGGGAGGAAGAGGGTATGCTACCTTATTACCTAGCACTAATCAATGTAGTGGCCAATTCGGATCTCGTGATCTTTGTCTCTATTTAGAAAATTGAGAGGGAGAGAGTATGTTACGTACTAGTTAATCTAATATTTTTTGGTTACGAGTCAAACCAGTTGTTGGGGGCGTCTTGGCAACTTGGAATAGGGTACTGATATTAGTTATTGTGAGCTTCGATGCTAATGCATCTACTAGAAATATTAAAATAATATCATATCAAAGATAATATTTTAACCAAATAGACTTAGGTCACGCGTCCAGATAGACAATCTCCCACGTTGTCTTTCATAGTCTGTGGTACGGTTTTACTTAAACAGGATTTTAGACATTGTCAAAAAAGTGAATGGTTTTGTCTCTACTCCTGGTCACCATCAAGGAGCATGCATGATTTAGAGGCACTTTTGTCATGTCAAACTTTCTTGAAATTTTTTTTTATCCTCCGGGTGTGCATCTTCTATGGTGTTCGGTTGTAGAGTATTTTTTATATATTTGACGACAAAATTATGTACTAAAATAAAATATAAGATGTCTAAACTCTAAAGACATAAAATTGTCAGTTTTGGTGGGCATATCGTAACAATAGATGAGGGGGTGGTCACCAGAAAGAGGGTAAAGATCTCACATCTTATTTTCCTTACGGAAGATATTTTATAAAAAAAATATTTTTGCGATAGTTTTTTTTGAGAGACAAACATATCTATTCATCATCACATAAAGAGAATGCAGACACCAAGACACAACAATAAACTTAAAACTATAAGACATTCGCCTGACATAAAAATAGTTAAAATTTTCTTGGAAATCTTTTTCAAGAAAAAGCATAGTCACAAATCGACCAACACATAAGAGTGTTTGAAATGTCGAACAGCAGAGATAGAGACTCCATAAACGGAGTTTGATAACTGCCACGAGATCGGATGATCACACCAAAAAGGTATAGATATCGCCCAAACTAACGATCTCGAAATAAAGTGGATGACTATGAGAATAACAAGGAAAGACATCAAGACGGATCCTGACCGCGTAACGACGAATCTAAGCAAGACTAAGAATACAAGACACCAACATAGATAAACAGAACTCTCAAACTCCAGCATGACAAAACAAGCAAAAAAACCTAAAAGTGTATTTAGGCAGAGTGCTAGAGCAAGAGTGACACTACAAGCCTTAATTATTTGGGAGGAGGAGAAACCCCCCCTCCCAAACCACAAAGTGCTCAAAATAGCAGATAAAAAAAACCCAATGATGAAGATACAATGTTGGAAGCAGAGATTGTTGATCCACGCGAAAGAACCTTGTCTGAAGAAGTTGGAAAAGTGAGGAGAAAAACTGATGAAGAGGAGGGGAAGAGAAGCAGACGACAGGGGAGTACGTAACCAAAGGAGGTTGGAGGGGATCAGGAGATTTCAAACAGGGGAGGGGCAAGGGGAAGGGGTTGCTGGAGATGGATTGCAGTAAAGGATTGTCGGGAGAGGTTGAAAGGGGGCAGGGCGAGGAGGCACTAGTGACGGCGTGCCGTGCTGATGAGGTGGAGGGGGGACCGGAAAGGGCTGCGTAGCAAGGAGGGGGTAAACTGAAATGGGCTGCGGGGCGAGTGGGGGTACGCCGGAGAGGGTTTTGGGGCAGGTGGAGGTGGGCTGCAGAGCACTAGAGGGGTACGCCGGGGATGCACTGCTTAAAGTTGAGGGTGCCGGGGGAGGAGCCCTCAAGGGGGGGGGGTCGAGAGGGTAGGGCGAGGAGGAGGCGTCGAAGAGGGCAGAAGGGGAAGGGGGCACCGGGGAAGCTAGAAGAGAAAGGGATCGAGGGGGTAAGCTAGAGGGGGACAAAGAGGATGTGAGGGTTTCTCCAGACGGAGGGGTCCGCCGTGGAGGGGTTCCATCGGGCGGATGGAGTCCGCCAGACGAGGGCTTCCGCAGGCGAGGGGGTCCGCCGGCGAGGGCGTCCGCAGGCGAGGGGCTTCCGCCAGCGAGGGGGTCCGCCGGCGAGGGCTTCCGCTCACCGGCCTCGCCGTGAAACGTCCGCAGGAGATGCTAGTCAAGATCTGATCAAACACCACTTTGCGATAGTTGTCATGCACTCTTTCTAACAAGTTTATTATAAAAATATATTTGTATAGTAAAAACTCTTCTGTTGGGTGACCACCTGTCCTGTTAGTCACATGCACATCATTTAATGCTGGGGCTTTCCACAATCACCCACACCAAGTAAGGATTCAAGAGAAGGAAAAAAAAAGGATGGTTGGTGTTATCACAAAGAAAAAAAAATTTAATGAGCTTGTCTTTGTAGGGCCTGTCAAAGAAAAGATATGAGATCTACATCCAAGTCAATGGATCTTAATGAAGGGACTCCGCTATAACAGGGTGGGTGGTGCCACCACAGTGCATGTTTGGTAATACCAAGGAAGGTGGGGTCGGGAGTTGGGATCGGGTCGGTTGGGCCCAAAACCGACCCGGGTCGGTCGGGGTTGCGACCCGGGTCGGGTCGGAGTTGGCCGGGGTCGCCAAAAATAATAATAATAAATTGATTTTGAGGTCGAGGTCTTGGGGTAGGACCGGGTCGGTCAGCCCCAAAAATGACCAAGTCGGACCCGGATCGCGACCCGACGAATCATAGGTAATACTATTATACATACTCATCATTATCAATTTTAAAATTGATATCGATACGAATTATCTAAAAGTGTCTGATTAATGATATCAAATTTGAAATTTGTAATGCAAACAAAATATATTATATAATATAAATGTTTGACTTGTATTAGTTTTAATATTATTTTTGATGGTTTAACAAATCAGCTTTTATTTGTGTTGACATTGACCTGCATGTCACATGTGTATCACAAAAATGTTAGGCATAAAATATTTTGTGAGTTTTTTTTTTCAAGAGTCTCTATCTGTACATATCTGGTTAGCCCCAAGACTGACAAATCTTCTGTGATAATAATTTATTTAAAATTAAAAAATAATTTAATATAATATTTGTATTTTACTAATGCCATCAGATGATGGGAGCATATATGCCCTACAACATCCTCCTATAAATTGAAGTGTCAGTGACAGATGGCTCAAAGCTTTGAGCTTAAACAATTGAAGCTGGTGTACATGGGGGAGAAGAAGGGATCGGATCTCAGAGCCGCAGATGCGGTAGCCCGGCGGCATTAATGGCGGGCGCTGACTGCCATGTGGTGAAGTAGGTTTCCGCCGATGCGCGCGCCGTGGTCGATCGCCGAGTGGATTCCTGAAAGATCATGCTTGGTAGGGCGAAACGATAGGAAATTCGGCCGTCACTGCATCTGATGGATCATTCTGTAAAATCTAGAGATTTCAGTGATCTGATGTCGGGGTAAAACTCCCCCTGGATGCAGTGTGGGGCGATTCAGAAGCTGTATAATTACAGAAGTAAAATATTAGGGAGATGTTTATTGCAGATCAGGTTCATCTCTCTAATCGAACGAGGTAAATAGTTCAAGCCCTAATGGATACCCGGGAGGGGTGATGTTGAATCGAAAACCAGGATCAAAATCTTGTCAATGTCGATCCCGATCTTGCTCGACTCATTGTTGCAGCTACAGTTCGTGAATCTGCTTTTCTTGTCTCCTTGGTTTGAACTATCAGTGTCAAGCGAGGCGCTGTGTAGTTTGTGTTGCTGTTTCCTGAGTTTTGAAGGACTCTGATGGTTTGCTGCCCGAGCGCGGTTCTGAGCAGGTACGGGTGTGCGGTTCGACGGCGTACGTGGCCCAGACGGCATGGATCCAGAACGGGACGATCCAGGAGAATATCCTATTCGGGGAGCCTATGGACGCAGAGAGGTACCGGGAGGTCATCCGGGTGTGCTCCCTGGAGAAGGACCTGGAGATGATGGAGTTCGGCGACCAGACGGAGATCGGCGAGCGTGGCATCAACCTCAGCGGCGGCCAGAAGCAGCGCATCCAGCTCGCCAGGGCTGTTTACCAGAATTGTGACGTCTACCTCCTCGATGACGTCTTCAGCGCCGTCGATGCCCACACTGGCTCCGCCATCTTCAAGGTCGCAACTGCCCCTCTCTCTCTCTCTCTCTCTCTCTCAGAGGCATAGATACAAACATGCTACGTGCACTGCGCAGGTCCAAGAAGCTCTTCTTATTCTGGGTCTTATTTTCGACGAAGAGGCTATTATGTTGTCGGTTTTAAACAGATGATCTTCAAATAAGATCAGAAAATCTAGATATGAATTTGTACGAATGCTATTTAAATGTAAATCTCTATGAACATCCCTTCTTCCTACTTTAGGCCTGCTTTTATGGCTGCAATTAAGATGGGATAACTAATAACTTAATAGAGGTCAGTGAGTTCAGGATCATCTCCGGATCGATTTGATATGCTAGAGATAATTCGTGGACATCTCTTTTCTTTATGGGTGGAGTTGGAAATTCCTAGGATTAATTCTGAATTACGTTTAGGGTTAGTTATCCCAAGTCTTTGAAAGAAGACTTTTAAACAAGTTATTGAGTTAAATGTAGATTGGTCGATGGTTATCCCCTTTCTGAATGGGTTCTGGCCTAAAGATGTTTCTGAATGATGCAGGACTGTATCAGAGGAGCACTCAAAGGAAAGACTATCATCCTTGTAACTCACCAAGTGGACTTTCTAAACAATGCTGATCTCATTCTGGTAAATTATTTAACCTTTTGGCTTTCTATTGAAAAATCATTGCTTATTCTTTCATTTTTCTCCTACTCGTTCACAAGCAGTTGGTTAGTAGTGGAATAAATTGACTGGGGATGTTCACAATCTCGCTTAAGGTGTCATTGTTAACTAGCTGCAATAGCCAAAAGATTATCAAATATTAACTAGGGAGCTCCTGTTCTTAAGTTTTCAGTCCAAGAGAATGTGGCTAGGTTCTTGCCTCAAATTTTGCGAAAACATTGTCTGTTCTCTTTTCGAAGGCATGGTAGGCTTGCCATTGAACATATGGGGCCAGTTTGGAAATGGTAAAAGTTACATTGTTTACAAATCCCGGAATTAGTTATATCAATAGAAGGCAATGTTTGGTCTGACAAGTGGGTATGGAATAATCAATAAATGGAATAGGAGTAAAGTTACTTCACTTATTCATGAGCAGTTTGGTACTCAATAATCAATTTTTCCTAAAAAAATGTTGTAAAAAATATAATCCTCATTGCATTGATTACTCAAAAAATTATTAAAATATGAATATAAAAATATAAATATTCAAACCAATGATAACATTTATACAATATAATTATATTATGAAATAATAATACTAAAAATTAGATTTGAACATTGAAAAATACTAGTTGGAAATAAATTTAACTAAAAATATGAATATAAATATATTTGAAAAATTTTAAAATAAATTATAAAACTATAATTAGGAAATATACAAAATGAGTTAAAATTATATCATATATAATATATAGTAATCAATTTATATAATTTTTATTTTAATAAACTTACATAAGATATTACATATTTATAAAATATAATATGTTATTTTATATATAATATTAATATTAATATATAATTTTATAATTTTATTATGTATATTAAATGGTATAAAAATATAAATAATAGAAAAGGTTTTTCTCATCAATGGTTGGAATTAGTTATATTAGGAATAAGATGGTATATGGGGGACTTATCCTGACTCTTAATTCGTTACAAGTTGGCAATAATGTAGCTTCCTACCATGGACAATGCCCTTATGGTTTTTGCAACTTATTTATTTCAATTTTCTCTCTTTATGTGCTCATTGTTAAACAACTCTTTGTAATACCCAATATGAGATATTTCTAACTTGCCCCCTCACATGTAACCTTGTAGGCTTATTTCTTTTAATTAGGCTCTGATACAGGTGAGCAAATATAGGGCACTATATATTTTTACAGGCTTTTTTGCAATACCTTGTATGATATTATTGTAAAGCGCTTCCTGACTTACTGGCTGATTCTTTTAATTGAGTTATGTCACTTTGACCATAAAGAGGGGTGTGCCCACATAAGGTTCATATTGAACTATAGGCTCTGTTATCAATTATATTAAATATATTGAGCTATCCAACAAGGCATCTTTAAGTCCAAGTGCTTATATTGACAACTCTTTTGGTAATATCCGATGTAAGATATGCTTACACGGCCTTCACAGGCAAGCCATTTTCTTTTAACTGTATTCTCTCATGTGGACCACAGATCAAAGTGCACGCATATAATATCCGGACTGAACCATGGGATTTGATTCTATGTTAAAATTATTGAGCCATCCAACTCAGAACTGTAAAGCTTTTACTGGAGTAGGCTGTAGGCAACTTATTTATATTTTACGACTCTTTTTTGCAATACTCAATATCGGAGTATTCTAAAATGTTTCAAGCCAATTTTTTTAACTTGACTTTGTCACGTGAATCACAAATAGTGATGCCCATACATAAGATCTAAACTGAACCATGGACTATTCAACTCAAAACCTTAAGGTAATCAATGGAGTAGGCACTATACTTGCATTTTGACACTCTTTTATTACCCAGTATGGAAGTAGGAAGTACTCTAACACTTCTCATTCTCTTTTGGTGTTAAGTGATCTGAAACTATTGATTTTCCTCAATTTGATTGCTTTGAGCAGTTGGCATAGATTGGTATTGTAATGTGGTGTCCTTTTGTGGTATGCTTCATCGTGAGCCTGAGGCTCATCTCCTCAATAATTACTGCCTGTTCTTTTCCTTTCCCTCATGCCTTTCTTAATCTCTGCTTGCCTTCAACGGATGGTGATCCATTAGGATAACTTTTAATAGACTGTTGACAATCTTGTTATCCACCAATAGAAAGTTAAATGATCATCTTCATGCCGTCCTGTTAGTTTCATGTTGTTATGGGTTGAACAGGTAATGCGGAATGGAGAGATTGTTCAATCTGGGAGGTACAATGAGCTACTGACTGATGGTGCAGACTTTGGAGCTCTTGTGGCTGCACATGCCACTTCTATGCAGCTTGTTGAGCGAAGTACAGCTTCTGCCAAAAATGAAGGACTGCCAAAACCATCGGCGCAACCAAGTATAGAGAATGGCCAAGTGGATGGTGAGCCTTTAAGTATAGCAAAGAGCAAGAAAGGCACGTCCAAGCTCATTGATGAGGAACAGCGAGAGACTGGACGCATCAGCTGGAAAGTGTACAAGTTATATGCCACAGAAGCTTGGGGATGGTGGGGAGTGATTGTGGTGCTCTTCTTTTCTTTGGCATGGCAGTTATCCTTGATGGCTAGTGACTACTGGCTGGCTTTTGAAACTTCCGAAGAAAACATGTCTTCATTCAACCCCACTGTTTTCATTCGTGTCTACGGCATACTGGCTCTTGTATCTTTTGTCGTCGTGACATTAAGGCAGTTCATTGTTGCCATATTGGGTCTTCTCACAGCTCAAATCTTCTTCAGGCAGATGCTGAACAGCATCCTACATGCGCCAATGTCATTCTTTGATACTACTCCTTCTGGAAGAATACTAAGCCGGGTAAGAATTTCTGCTGGAAGGTCACTAGTATTCTTTGGTCACATAACAATTGGCTATATCCCTTGTGGAGCTGATGTTGTTTTAGTTTCATTTCAGGCTTCATCAGATCAAACAAATGTTGACCTCTTCCTTCCCTTTTTTGTGGCGTTAAGTGCCGCAATGTTCATAACAGTTCTCGGCATCCTGATTGTCACTTGTCAGGTTGCATGGCCAACCGTCATACTTGTATTCCCACTGGCATGGCTAAACTTTTGGTATAGGGTATGAACAATCACATAAAGCTTGTCCTTGTCTTCGTTCTTGGTGCATGAAATTAGCAAGTGATGGGAAAATTGGAGTTTGTTGCCTTCAATTGTACTGCATATAAGTAAATAGGTGCAATTGAAAAGGAACCATAATCCTTGAAGGTGCCTTGGAAACATGAATTGCATAATTATTAACGCTCCTTTTTGTTTATCTCCTTGTTCAGGGTTATTATCTTGCGTCATCCCGTGAATTGACACGTCTTGACTCAATTACAAAGGCACCTGTCATTCATCATTTCTCTGAGAGTGTCTCTGGTGTTTCAACTATCCGATGTTTTGGAAAGGAGAAAAGCTTCAGTGAACAGAACATCGATAGAGTTGACGCAAACTTGAGGATGGATTTTCACAACAATGGATCAAATGAGTGGCTGGGATTTCGCTTGGAGCTAATAGGAAGTTTTGTCCTCTGCTCATCTGCTTTGGGCATGGTCATACTTCCTAGTAGCGTAGTTAAGCCAGGTACAGATCCTAAACAGCTTACTTATGTCTTACTGAGAAATCTGAGATCTTATTTCTGTCTTACTGAGAAATCTGAGATGCATCTTCAAAGTACCAGAAATGAATGTGATGATATGCAAGTGTCATATTCAGGATCATAAAATGGAATAAAGTGCATTTCTTTCTTAAGCAAATGCATAATGACCTTATATACTAGACCATGCATAAGTTAAGGCGTCACAAGACACAATATTGATTAACACCTAGCTTTTCATTACAAGGATTATGTTTTATTAAGATTGAGTGGCTCAAATTGCATGACAATACTAATCACATATAACAAATGGCTACTTTTGCATTGGTTTCCTTCTACGGTGGGATTTTCCCTGCATGAAAGAGATAAGAGTGGAAGTTGTGTGCCATTGGATTTTTAGAGAACTTGAGATCCATAGTTTGCAAAATCAATCGATCCGGATCAGAATGGGCCAATTCCTAGATTAGATCAGCCCCTACCTATCCGGTGATGGCCCATAGGATCGATCCAAGACTGATTCACGAATTAATAGGCCCTGGATTGGCTGATTACGCTGGATTGGATTGGAATTGGCCAATCCAGTTGATTATATCGGGATACTTGAAATCCCAGAATTGAGCCTGATTCTGATCTGATCCCCCCCCTGGGCAATGCCCTCTCCCCGATCTCCCTTCAATCCCCCATCCAATTCAGTAAGTCCCCCCCCTCTGGGCCAGTCCCCTCTCCCCTTACACCCTCCCCCCTTCCAGCCTGCCCCCTCCCTGGACCCCTACAAATTCTAAGTGCAGTCTACCAGCCCCTCCCCTTGTCCAGATTCTTGAACCCCTTGCCCTGGTCTGATTAAAGTCACCCTAAGAGGTGACTGAGCTCCCCCCTCCCCTTCAGGTCTTGGTGCACCACTGCACCCCCCTTTGGCCGAAAATCCCAAACAAACCCAACCAACCTCCCCCTTTGGGCCAGTCCCCTCTCCCTTTACACTCTCCCCCTCCCCCCTTTCGGGCCTAGGTGCACCCCCCTTATCCAAAATTCCCAATTCCCCTATGTCCTTAAATTTTTTAAAACTTTATTTTAGATTAATATCTTTTTTATGTGTTGTATGTGTAGGAAAAATGTCGGACGAGAAACATGATACCCCTACACTTTGTGGTATTGGATGGCAAAATAGAATTTTATTGGATGTTGATAAAAAGAGTTAAAAATACATATGGTGCGGAAAAGAAATAAATGGATGTGTATTTTCCCCTCAAACAACACATTGGTGGTATTAGTGGAAATGTTAAGAAATATGACAAAGTACCGATAGAGATGCTAGAAGAAATGAGGGGTTATTTGATCAAGAGAGCATTACAGAGGGAGATACACATTGAACATAGAGCCGAGTTGCATGATGAGCTGCTCGGATGTAGAGGCACATATATGATGCCTAAAAGCAATGAGCAAGGTAAAAAAAAAAGGCTCAATTTGACATTGATGGATCGAGTTCAAATGATGAAGAGGAGGCACAGGTGAAAAGAGCAATGCAGACAAATAAAGCATTGGCTCATGAAGATTCAGAGAGAAGAAGAGTTGCAGGAAGATCTAGGGCTCTAGACGTTGTACACCTCACTCAAGCGGAGATAATGAGTTATGTCGGTTACAATCAGTTCGATTGACAGACATATCCATAGATAGGCAGTAGAATAACAATCAAAGGACGATAAAGCAAGTATTTTTAAAGGAGTTAAGACAACGACAAGGGCTTAAAAAAACAATCAAATATATTTGTAAATGATTTTTACATACAGGTAGATCCAGTCTTACATTCTTTCCTATTTGCCTTAATCTTTTATATTATTTTGAGTGGACGTTAACATTTATGTCTTATTTTACCTTGATATAAGTTCCTAGCCCATGCAACCATTATTTCATATTTCCATACTATTATCGATGTTATTGGTGAGACTGGATTGAGATTAAAAGTTTCAATGTCTAAATACATCTATGAGGGTGGGTTGGACGCAGAGGTTGACAAATTGTCGACATGGATAGATGGATTTAAGGCAATTTAGAAGAAAAGGGGTTGCATTGTCACGTGCAACGGATAGATAGGAATAACAACATCCATGGTAAACTTTCTTATATATAGTTTTAAGGGCACAACATTTTTGAAGAGTATTGACGCATCTAGCCATATGAAGAATGTAGATTATGTTTACTCTCATGAACAATGTTGTAGCGGAAATAATTAAGGAGAACATTGTTCAGTTTATAACCGACAATAAGGCTTCATGTAAGGTTGCAGGGAAGAAGTTAATGAAAGCTAAAAGACACTTTTGGTTCCTTGTGTGGTACATTCCATCAATATGATGATGAAGGATATTGAGAAGAAACCATATGTGAGCATGTTAGTCAGTGAAGTTCAGTTGATTACATCTTTCATTTATGATCATCATAGATTGCTCCACATCATGAGAGAACATGACAATGATCGTGATCTAGTGTGACATGATTCAACTAGATTTACTATGCATTTATTGCATTCAAGAGTTTGTATAGACACCATGGAATGCCATCTCGCTGAGATCTCGCGAGAATCTCGGTCTCACCAAGGGGCCGAGATATGAGATCGCCGAGATCTCGTCCTATGTAGACTGGTCCATAAAAAATTTTTCTTCGGGGGCTATTCTGCGCCTACTTTCGCCCCGTTTATGATAGTGTAAACACATTTAATATATTTCACTATCACTTATACTATCACATAAAAATGTGTTACAAGTTTAATGTCATATTAGTATTTAAATAAGATTACATACAAGTTTAAATCTTTTAGAAGCACAAAAATCATCTTTTTGGTAGTGAAAGTGCCTTGTAATTGTTCATTCACACAGTTGATGTACAAAATGTGTTATATATTTTCACGTAAATTCATTGATGTACTCCTATTTTTATAAGATATTATGTTATGTTTCATACGTGTATATATTTTGATCCGAGAATCTGAGATCCGATCTCGGAAGATTTTTTTCAAGATCTTTTCTCTTCCAACCCCCCTCAGACGAAACCGAGATTCGAGATGGCAATTCTTGATAGACACTAATATGATTTACAAAAAATTCAATCATGCTTAGGAATACATCATGCATATGGATGACCTACACAACAGAATGGATCATTTTGAGATCTTAGCTAAAATGAAACATTTTATTAAGGACAATCAGTGGTGAGAGAGGATTCAGTATTACTTATCTATGATAGAACCTCTCGTACAAGCGTTGTGATTCCTGAATTTTAATACTAATACTCAAATGTAGTACTTGTACAATATAATAGACAAAGCAAAGTTGAAAATCAAACAAAAATATCCAAAAAGTTATTAAAATGATGAAAGATTATATATAACAGATAGGACAAGACACTTCATCATGATATTCATATAGCAATTATTGGCCTATGTTTATATTTCATTTTAAGTCTTAAAGTAATGTGTAAATTTTTAGGTTTCATTTGACAAGATATTTCTTAAACTTAATGATACAATATGGTTGACAAGTATACAATGATGCAAAGGTTATGCGTAGTGTCAATGATACAATGTCTAAGTAGGACTCAACAAGATAAAATAGAAAATGAGCTTGAAGTAAGTAAAAAACAATAGACATACATCTAATTGAGCTTTAGCCTTTAAGACATTTGTTATTGAATTATTTCTATTTCATGTGACATTTTAGATGCAACATATAAGATGAGAGTTGGTGTGTATAAAAATCAAGATTTGAGATATTCATATGATAGGTTCTCGTAGTATGTGTATATCACATTGGCTACATGTTAATTATTTAAATGACAATGATTGATACTTATAGTCATAGTCTTTTTCTAGTTGAGTGGTGTATACAAGTCAACAACATAAGTAGATAGAATTCACTTGCCGCTATTGCAATTCGCATATTGAGCCAAGGCACGAATTCTTCACAGTTAGAGAAATTGAAGCACACAACACACAAAGAGAAGGCACAGACTGAAGAGTGACAAATTAAAAACACGTGTTTTGCTACTATATATGGTTGGGAATCAAGAACATCAAAAAACATTAAAAAATATATAAAGAAAAGTTTGTAATATTTGCAAGTTGTTTGTATAAGCAAAGAACTGAAGTAGGAGGACAAGATTTGTCACAGAATGATATTGACTTAGAATATATTATTTAAGAAAAACATCCACTTGTAGTATGGATGGAGGACAATGATGATGTACTATCTCTAGAGTTTGACTCAAATGATCATTCATATGCCAAAGGTGAACTTGACAACGTACATGGTGAAGATGAAGAAATGTATGAACAAGCACACCCTCCTAAGATTTCAACTCCAACCTTAACTCCAGCTCCAGCTTCTCATGTAATTTCAGCTTCAACTCCTACACAAAAAATTTCGCAGGAGACAAGCAAATTTAACAGATTTAAATCTTTGAAGATCTACTGACGAAATATTTAAGCTAATACACAAGAAGAAGAAATGGCCAACAAAAGAAAGTTATTAGTCAAGTGAAGGCTTGTGAGTTCCATAGATAGTATATAAGCACTTTCTTTATATGACGATAGAGAAGAATTTATTCTATCAACTCAACAGCAATGATGGGAACCGGCACGGTCTAGATTGACCGCTTGTTCGGAGACGGCGTCTTCCGGGTCTTGAGGAGACGGCGTAGTTATTTCTTTTATTTCGTAGTATTATATTTTTATTTTTATATATTTTATTTGAGTATTTAGAGTCATTTGAGTCCTTTTTATTTTAGTCCTTTAGAGGACATATATGTAATTAGAGTTTTTAGAGGTCCATCTTGTAATGCCTAGCTCTATTTAAAGAGCCCAAGTTATTGAATAGAGAGAGGAGATGGATGTTTGAACCCAAGGAGAAGCTCCTCCCGTTTTCCCCCTTTCCCCCTCCGACGTCGGCCTCGTTCCTCCACCTACGGGTGCTCCCGGTTCTCCCCCCCTCCCGGTGTTCCTCCTCACCACCAGAGCTAGGTCTGGTCCCTCTTCCTCTATCCCGTTCTGTTTTCAGATTTACGTCGACACCTCCGTCGATGCTGCCCTAGGTCCGTCCGGACCTTCCACCTTAGCCCCTCACCTCCCCTCGACCCCTACAACAGCCCCCTCACCCCCCACGGACCCATTGGCCCCCTCACGGACCCCCTTCCTCTACTAGAACCCCCCCCCCCACGACAGACCCCCCTCCCTTCGGTCCCGTCCGCACCGCGAGACCCTAAACCACCCCTCCCGTACTGTGCAGCCCTCCCTCCTTTCCCCCCACAAGCCTCTCCCACTGGCCCATTGCCCTCTTATGGAGCCTCTCGAACCCCCCTTCCCTCCTCCTAGCTGCCATGAGCCCGGACTCCCATCCCTGCTTCCGTCAACTGTCGAAGACCCCCAAACTTCCCTCATTCCGGCGGACCTAACCGACGACGACGAAGGAGGAGAGAAGAGAAGGAATAGGCGGCGCCATCGAAAGACGAAGACACGGTGGCCGCTGGACCCGCTGAGCTCGAGGACGAAGACACCCCTCCCCCCCTTTCAGCTGTCGCGAGCCCCAGGGTGCGGCCACGAATCCCGCGGGTTCCCTGTGTCGGCCGGCCGAGCGCAAGGGCGCCACGAGCCCCCCCCTAGGTCGGTCGCGCGGCGCGACCTCAGGTGGCTACGTACCCCCGCGCCAGCCGCCCCCTTGCGCAGCCGAGCGAGCGCAGCCGGGCAGTCCGGTCCAAGCCGGCTCGCTCACCCGCCGGTTCGACCCACCAGAGCCAGTTTGGCCGCGGTTCAGTTCAGACCGCCGGTTCACGCCCGGTTCAAGCCGGTTCAGCGCTTTTCCATGCCGGTTCAGTCCTCCCAGAGCCGGTTCAGCCCGGTTCAAGGCCGGTTCAGTGGGTTTTGACCCAGTTCAGGCCTGTTTGACCCCAGTTTAGGCATTTTAAGGCTGGTTCAGCATCGTTTTGGACCGGTTCAGCACGTTTGGGCCCGGTTCAGCGGCCGTGGGGACCGGTTCAGTGGATTTCAGGTCCGGTTCAACAGTTTCCAGCCCGGTTCGTTGCGATTCAGCGCTGTCCGGGGTTGGTTCAGCACCTTTCGGACCGGTTCAGCTTGGTTTCGGTCCGGTTCAGCACCCGTCAACCCCGTTTGGGTAGCCCTCAGTCCGATACAACCTTCTCGGGTCCGCCGACGTGCGCCGGGATGGCGGCACCTCCTCTTCCATCCCGCATCAAGCAAAATGTAAGAGGTTTGAGTGGAGGTGGAGATGGAGGATCTGATATAAGTACACGTACAAGTGGAGTAGGGGTTCATTATTTGAGCCAATGCCAGCATTCAAGTGACTGAAGTTAGTGTTGGAATCAAGTGAAGTTATTTTGATGAGTGCACGACACAATGTTATCTAGAACCCCCTAATGACTTGCAGCCACATGTTCCACTCATGGCTCCAACGTAGGACGGTGTTTATGATTTTAGTGAGATGACCGAATCATTATTTGCATATGAATATGGACCAATCATGACTAACAATTCCTATTAGAGCATCTCAAAAAATCTATAAAATAAGGAGTTCTTGGGCCAATTCCATAAATATTGGTGCCATGAGTGTATATTTTGATTGCTCCAAATCCTTTGCACCATATTTTTTGATTGGAATAATCATGAGTGTTAATTTATATCCACTTGTTTTAAAATCTCTCGTAATAACATGAAAGTGTGGTTATATGCTATATTTTTATTGTGAATGATTTTAGAAGGTTTCCTTTTTTTATAAAATTTTTTATTTTTTATTTTAAAAAATAAAAAAAATCCTGATCCAGACCGATTTCCAGATCAGAAATCCTCCTGGAGAATCAGTTGGGATTGCCGATCCAATCCCGCAATCCTTGCTCAGATCCCAGCTTTGGGATGGAGAAGTAAACTGTGCCACCGTTTGTTGGAAATGCCCCCAATAATGTTAGAAAACAAGGCATGCCTATGTGCTGTGAAAGCAAAAAGGTTTATCACACTGTCAACAATGTGTCTGAGATTTGTATGAATGGATTACACGACTACTGTGTTATAATCATAAATAATAACTTTATAGCCCTTCTTACAATATGAAATGCCTTTTCTGCCGTCTATCATCAATATTCAAATGTTTATTGATGTCCATACGTTGTGATTAACAGAGTTCGTGGGCCTGTCTCTGTCTTATGGCCTATCTCTCAATACTGTCCTATTCTGGGCAATATGGATAAGCTGCTTCGTGGAAAATAGAATGGTATCAGTTGAGAGAATAAAGCAGTTCACAGATATTCCTTCTGAAGCGCCTTGGGAGATTATGGGTTGCCTCCCTTCTGTCAGTTGGCCAACCAAGGGAAACATTGAGTTAAAGGACCTCAAGGTAATTGTCTTTCACGTGCAAATCTTCATTGTCAAATTTGAGTTCTGCTTAAAAGAATTCTGTTGCATTTAGCAATTTTATCTGCTTCCTAGGATGAAACTTTTAAACATTGTGATGCTATTCTTGTTTTAGTTCCAGAAATTTGAAAAGTTAGTGTGGAGCTTGAAAATTGCATTCTTTTGTTTCTACATTTAACTGGAGTAACAGAAATTGCATGAAATATCATGTAGGTCAAATATCGCCATAATACTCCCATGGTTCTTAAAGGCATAACTCTCAGCATTCAAGGAGGGGAAAAGATAGGAGTTGTTGGTCGGACTGGAAGTGGGAAATCAACTTTGATCCAAGCATTGTTCAGAGTGGTGGAGCCTAGTGGAGGAAAGATAATTATAGATGGAATAGACATTTGCACATTAGGTCTTCATGATCTTCGGTCACGCTTTGGAATCATCCCACAGGAGCCTGTTTTATTTGAAGGAACTGTGAGAAGTAATATCGATCCAACAGCAAAATACTCGGATGATGAGATATGGAAGGTGCACAACATGAACCCATCAAACTTCTTTGTATCTACTCTTTTTTTCCTTTTGCTTGAATCTTACTTGGAATGAAAATTTACTGATGGGAGAAATTTGCATATCTATTGGAGAAATTGGGATCACGTTAAATCACACTGCAGAATGCTCTATTTTCTGTTACGTAAATTGTACTATTTTGTCTGCAAAAATGTCTTCCCAGCGGACACCCATTGGCAGTCGTAATGAACAACATGTGCAAAAAAAAGTGATAACTACTTAACTTCAGTGGCATAAATGGTTTATATGGCAAAAATAGTGTTAAGATACTTTATTGTTTAGTTTGGGTGGTACTGGCTTCATTACTTCAATGTTACTGTGTGGCTTGTCAAGGTTTAACCAAAAAAGAGGCCCCTGTAGAAATGACTGCTCGTAGATTCTCAGAACTTCCTCAGATGAAGCTACAAGTATCTCTTGCAAAATACTTTGATATTTCACTGGTGATAAGTTATGAATTCTGTACTTAAATTCAGAATGGCAAACTTTATTACTTTTTTGTCTGCTGTAATTCAACGAAGCCTAATTTGGTAGATTTTATTGGGAGGGAGATCATTTCGATAGCCCCTTTTGGAAGATTTTATGGGAAGTGGATATGCATCATTAGCTTTATAGAGGGATGTTGAAACTCTCTAAATCCATGACATGCTCAAATAATCCAGCTGAAAATGGTCCAGAAATATCATGATTAGTCAACTGAAATGAAAAATAAGGCTAATGGTTACGTTTATACTTGGCGATTTATGATGTTTATTAACTCTATACCAGTTACTAAACCGAAGGAACATTCAATTGGTCTTTACCCCTTCAAGGATTGCTTCCTTGGGCTCTTTCCATACAGACAAACACAATATACTGCATATGAGTATAAATTTTCATGTTTGAGAGGATAAAACATCATCTATTCTTTGTTGATTCATTCGGAATGAAGAAAATGAAGGGATAATCCTGGTTACTTCTTAAATTTGTAGGGATAAACCAAGATTATCCCTTCATTATTTTTGTACCGAGAGAAGCCCATATATATATATATATTACTCCGCTACTGTCTTTATAATTGCAATCAGCTATTCTGCTTTTAGAACGGCAATCTATTTAATATTCATCTATTCTTTCACTCAGAGCCTTGAGCGATGCCAGCTGAAGGACGCGGTGGCTGCAAAAGCGGAGAAACTTGATGCATTAGGTATCAAATATAGATAGATTAATATTGCTAAGCCTATTATTTTCTTTTAGCTGTCTGAGAGTACACTGCAACTTTTTTTGGTCAAGGTGGTTTTTGCTCTAATGACTACTAAGGTGTTTGGTTGCACAATAAATTTTTATATATTTTCATGACAATATTATATTAAAATAAATTATCAGTTAGACAAAAACCATTATCATGTTTGGTGAGATGTGACAACAAGAAGGTAGGGACCATGTATAACTACAATATGTGGGGACACTAGAAAAAAAAAGAGGGTCTCGCCTCTTTTTTGTGCACAAAGGAAATCCCTCTAAAGATATATTTTTGTAATCATTGTCAAACATCATTTGTAACAAATTTTGTTACAAAAACACAGTGTAACAAAATTTCAATTTGTCGCTCAACCAAACAACCCCACAATTCTTAGCTCAAGTTGGAGAAACTGAACTTTATTAAGTTAGAGACCATGCAAAATTTTTAGCTGAGACTTGTGAAGATCTGTATTAGGTGCAGTGGCAGCACTGAGATTTACGGCTTGGAAGATTCTGTGGTAATGAAGCAATGAACATCCTGTTGGAATTTAATCTCTTGCAGTAATATAGCTGCATCATCTGTTCTAATTGATCAATGATCTAGTATCCTAGGAACTTGAATGAAGGGCCATCCAAATCAATCGTAGAGTCATGTAGTAGGACTTCCAGAAAAGAATTGCACATACACAGTCCTCGTTGGGTGGATATATAATGCTGTGCTTACAGTGATTCTCTTTCCTTCCAGTGGTTGATAATGGTGAAAACTGGAGCATGGGACAGCGACAACTTCTCTGTCTGGGACGAGTCTTACTGAAGAAAAACCGCATTTTGTTCATGGACGAGGCTACAGCTTCGGTAGATTCACAGACGGATGGTATGATCCAGAAGATCATCAGAGAGGATTTTGCATCTTGTACAATCATCAGCATCGCCCACAGGATACCCACAGTGATGGACTGTGACAGAGTCCTCGTTGTGGATGCAGGTAATCTATTAAAGTGCATTTTGTGGGATTTTAGTTTAAAATAACACACTTCAAAACTTTATTTTCAAGACTAACACTATTTTTTTTCTGAAAAAACAACATATTTTGATAGAATTTGAATCACTCAACTTTGACTTTCATAGTTTATATCAAAGTCGGAATTCAAAAACCCGATTTCTTACGAAAGTGAAGTCAGGAGTTTAAAAATCCGACTTACAAGAGTTGTAAGATTTGTGCCTAGGGCATCTTTAAACGAAATGAGATTTAACTAATAGCTATGAAGATTGTTATAAAGTTGGATTTAGGAAATCCGACCTTGGTAGAAATTGGATTTCCAAACATGACTTCACTTTACATTAGAAGTCAATTTTTCAAAATCCAACTTCGATATGGACACTGAAAGTTGGATTTGAGTAATCTGACTTACATTAGAAGTGTCTTGGTTTTGCAAAAAAAAAAAAAAGAGTTAGGTGGTGTTTGATTTGACATAATGAAACGTATCTCTAATCTACCTCATGGAACACAATCATAGTTATCCACCTCTGATAATAAAAAAACTATAGTCTCACTTAAAATTATTGGTTTTCATGAGGTTATTATTGTATTCAAACATTCTACCAAACGATTTGAATGCCTAACCTCTGAACAATTTAGACTTTAGAGATTATATATCAATTAAGCCAAAACAAATGTGCCTTAGGTGACGTTTGATTTGACTCAATGAAATGTTGAAATGTTTAAAGTCTTAATTTCATCTCTAATTTTTGACGCAGAACACAATCTTAGTTATTCACCCTTTTGCACTCATAAGTTTTATCAAAATCTCCAAGGTCTAATATTTGTCTGATTCAGAGGTTAGACATCAAATAAGTCCAAAACAAACAGAGCTGTCTTGCAAATAGTGTTTCGAAGTGTGTTACTTCAAAAAAAAAACCGTTGTCTGTGTAAAGATGACGAAAAGCATCACAACCATTCATGTTTTCACGTTTTCCGGGGATGAAACCAGAAGAAAAGCTTCATGTTTTCCCTTTTTTATTAGTTCTTGTGTACACCGAACTCGGGATTTTTTCTCATGAAAATGCGATCACGGTTGATGTTCTGAATGAGCAGGGTATGCCAAGGAGTTTGACAAGCCGGCAAACCTTATCGAGCGCCCCTCCCTCTTCGGAGCTCTGGTTCAAGAGTACGCCAACCGTTCTTCCGGCCTGTAGCCGTCGCCGCCGAACAAGAACTGGTCGCTGCCACCGCCGCCCTACATCCTTTTTGCCCTAGTACAAGCCTCAGGCGGAGGCGCACTCGAGCAGCAAGTACGAACAACACGGTGGGGATGCCGGAGAGAGTTTCTACGGAAGGCCTATCTGCAAGGGGGCCGCCAGAGAAGGAGACCGCCGTCGCCGATTCCCGGCGTCGAGCGCTGAAGCTGTTCGAGACTATGCCCACCTAGGTGATGTTATGATCGCCGAGAAGCCGAGAGGCCGCTACTGTAGTTCGTTTTATGTTTTTTTATTTTTTTACAACAATTAGGAGGTTTACAAG
This sequence comes from Cryptocoryne crispatula var. balansae, assembly GCA_036172225.1. NCBI lineage: Eukaryota > Viridiplantae > Streptophyta > Magnoliopsida > Alismatales > Araceae > Cryptocoryne > Cryptocoryne crispatula. The sequence continues at coordinate 30,070,488 of CM069935.1, forward strand.
AAGCTCCTTGTACTTAAGAAAATTGCTGAAAAGTTTACTCCAAGTGCACGATTTTGGCAACAGGCGCACGGGTTTCTTTTTTTTTGGGAAAATTAATTAGAGGCCCAATTATTAAATTGAGTTTAATGAAAAACCCATGGACCAAAATCTCTTTATCAAGAACCCAGTCAAAAAAATACCTATAATGAAAAACCCACTCCGTTGGACACGCCGTTAAATCGCCGTCTCTTTTTTTTGGTCACACATGGCACAGCGGCCAACAGTGCGCACAGCGCTGTGCGCGGCGAGGGATCGAGCTGCCAAGGGGGTGGCCCGGCGACACTGTCCCGGTTCGAACCCTGTCCCTGCTCCCCCAAGAGCAGGGAACACGCCAGTCGAGCTACGCTCGATCAGCAGCGCACGAGGTTTCAATCGCGAGGAGAATTCACTGAATCGGTAGACTGACTTGATAATTATGCTATTTGGTAACTTTTTTTGATGATAATTTATTTTTGGACTAATCTTACCAAAGTATGTTTAATTTTAGGTTAAATATTATTCAACTTTCGAAAAAAAAAGTTAACCAGAGTTGTGGTTAATCTACTCATTTAAGTTTTTTTAACAAATTAGTGTTATATCCTGTTTCATTACGATTTTTTTCCTACTTTTGATATAAATTTTAAAAATGAAAGAGATGTTCTGGTTGGTTAAAGTTTTTTATTCTTTTTTTTTCTTAAAATTGTTACAATCTTTCTTCGTAAATCTCTCTTGAAAATAAAATAGAAAAAAACTTGTTTTATTTTTGAGATAGACATGGGAGATGCACGGTGCCCGACTCTTCTCTCTCTCTCCCCCTCTTCACTCCTATGGCAACCATCGCCTTTTGGGGACAGCTGCTGCCTTCCCCTTTTGGGGACGACTGCCTCCCCCTTCTCCGTCGCCCCCTCTCCCCCACCCCTGCTCGTTAGCTTTCGTCCTCGAGACGTTCCTTTTCATATTCACGTTCGTCTTCCTCGTCACTCTCACTCTCATCCTCATCCTGACCGCCTCAGACATCTCCGAACTCCGTTCATGGCAGCCCTCGAGCATCAACGCCCTGCCACCGCAACCTTCAGCATCGGTGTTGTATGTTTAATATTCTGATTTTATTTATAATTTAAAATAGATTATATTTTTGAGAAAGAGATAAATATTAAAAATATATATTTAATTAGATCTACTCTCCCGATCAGATTCTACTTTCCCTCTCTCGATCAAACTCTACTTCTTTTAGAACCCTCTCCCATTAGAACTCTGTTTTCTCTCTCCCGATCGAACTCTACCTCTCTTCCACAGTCCCGGTCGGACTCTCCCTCCCCCCTCTATTTATTCCCCGCGTGCAGCAGCCCCGCCTTCCACCCTCCGTCTTCTCTTCCGCGAGTGCGCGCAGCATCGGACTCGCCGCCCTCCCTTCTTCTTCTTCTTCTCCTCTCCCGCGAGCTCGCGTGCAGCAGCCCCCGCGCCGCCCTCCTTCTCCTTCTCTCCTTCCTCCTTCCCTCTTCTTCCCTCCCGCGCGGGTGCAACGCCCAGACACCCCCCTCCCGTGGTTTTGTCCCGCGAGCGGCTGCCTCCCTCCAACGGCCGCACCGCCGGCCACCGCGCGCCACCCCACCTGCACCCTCCGCCGGCCGCCGCACGACGCCGCCTGTGCCCTCCTGCGCGCGTCCGCCGCCGCCGCGCTCACCCCACGCTCACCGGCCACCACCTCCTCCGGTCCCCGCTTGGCCACCGTCACCACGTCACCGCCGCCCTCGGCCGCCTTCGCCCTCCCCGCGCCGTGCGCGTCGCCGCCGCCAGCCCCCGTAGCGGCGACCGCCGCTGCCACCTCCGCGCCGCATCGACCGTAGCCGCCGTCCGCCGCCCGCCGCCAGCCCGCCACCCCGCCGCCCTCGGCCGCGCAGGTCGCGCCGCCTCCCGCGGCTGCCAGCCAATTGGGCCGCGCGTTTGTGCGCCGCCTTGCGCCACCCCCGCATCCGGTGGTATATCCCTTCCCTATATTATCTTCTCTCTCCTATCTATCTCGCTCTTGCACCATGCACTAGTGCTCATACGTGATCTCTTAATCTTTCTTTTTATTATTTTTCTCTCCTCTATTCACTACGCCAAATTCGTCCTTTACCTATGCGAGAAAAACGTAGGTAAAGCCTATTTTCCCGTAGGTATTTCAATTTACCTACAGGACCCCCCGTAGGAAGTCGCGTCGGGCTAGGACATGTCGGTAAATATTTTACCTACGGTAGGTCCCGTAGGTATAGTACATGTACTATACCTACGATTCAACAACACCCATAGGTATAGTCCCTATGTATACCTGCGGTATATATACCCGTTGGTAAAACATGATTACCTGTTTAGCAAGCATTGGTCAAGAAAAGCTCGATACAAACATGCATACCTACGGTTCCTCACGTAGGTAATAGTAGTGATAAATTAATAATTGGATCTGTGGCAGCGTTTTACATTTACCTACGGCCAGAGACCGTAGGTATTCATACAAGTTGTTCAACCAGCAATCGTATACACATTGTTCCTGACCACACTTATCCATACAACCACTCATACACATCATTACATACCATGTTCCATTCAATCACATTGTTTCATTCATACAAGATGTTCCATGTTCCATACAACCTCGTTACATACAATATTGGTCCACCTCTTCACACTTTTCCATATATCATGTTTCATACAACTTGTTTCATTCATACTTCCATTGAATCACATTAATGTTTCATACATGTATCTTGTTCCATACAACCCGTTTCATACATTGGATGACCTCTTCACAGTTTTCCATGCTTCATGTTTCATACAACCTGTTCCTATTGCATCTATACATTATTCCATACACCCATTGTTCCATACAACCTATTTCATTACACATTGTTCCATTCAAATCTCAAATTTCAAATTCAGTTTAACAAAAACATATTTACACATACGAACTACCAACATGATGTTTACAACATGATCTCTTTTTATGTATCCTCCTCTTTCCACAGAAAGGAGACATCTCTGGAATTAACACCCAAGTGAGAGGCTAATTAATTATATCTTTACCTTATCACAGGGCTCTGAAGTCCATATTTTTTAATTTCACATAGATTAAGTGTTCATTTTAATCTGCTTGAACCGCCAAGTGGAAGCTAGGCTTCATTTGTGATGTTCAACTCATATTAGATATAAGAATTTATTGTAACATACCCACCAACCTGTTTATGATAAAGATCTCAATTTTCTGGCGCAAGAATAAATTTGAGAGTAAAATACTAGACAACTTAATTCCCCATCTAAATTTTTACTTGCCACCAAACTTATATATTATACTAGATTGGAACTTGCTTTAATTAGCACCATTTGTCAAGGGCCGTTTGGCACCAGATCATTTATGGAATAAATTTGATTTATCTCGCTTAAATCTTAGAGATAAATAAATTTATTTCCTAAATTTCGAGGATATATAAATTAGCCAAGTTTATATACAAATCAATCTTATACCAAATTGCCCCCAAGTGATAAGTTACCGTGTTCGATGGCTTAATTTATAAGGAGGGATTTCTTTTAGAAATCTCTGATGATTTAAAAGCTCAACCAAATGTATCATATTTGTGTTAACTTCCGTGCAGTTAAAACAGAAGAGAGATTTTGAAAATTAAAAGAAATAGCTAGACACACATAAAATAATAGAAAAAAACCTCTTCTGAACAGAAGAGAGAGTTTATCTCCAAGTCAATCTTATACCAAATTGACCACATGGATGGGAAAGCTGGAAGGTATCTGGATGGATGCTCAGAGAACTAGAACAAAGGGGGGATCCATGAATTATGACCTAGCAGTAGCCCAGAAGAGGATGGGAAAGATGGTCACTGGTCCAGAATATCTGACTCAGCAGTAGCCCAGAAGAGGCATGGATCTGCACGTAAGTTGTGGATCCTAGACTTGTAGCACATAAGCTACAAAAAAGACCCAGAACAACCTGCACCCAGCGGTAGCTCAAAAGAGGCATGAATCTGCAAAATTATATGGTCTACAATTCATTGTAACATACCCACCAACCTGTTTATGATAAAGATCACAATTTTCTGGCGCAAGAAAATATTTGAGAGTAAAATACTAGACAACTTAATTCCCCATCTAAATTTTTACTTGCCACCAAACTTATATATTATACTAGATTGGACTTGTAGCACATAAGCTATAAAAAAGACCCAGAACTTGTGGATCCTGAACTTGTGGATCCTGGACTTGTAGCACATAACTTATATATTAACTTGTGGATCCTGGACTTGTAGCACATAAGCTACAAAAAAGACCCGTAACAACCCGCACCTGGGCCGGTAGCTCAAGAGTCATGGATCCGCAAAATTATATGGTCTACAATTCCATTTAAACTTGCCTCTTATTTGACTCCTTCTCATGTGTAAAATGTGATAAAAGTAGAGACCAGTACTAAGCATGCGAATTTAAAATGGTATATAACCAATCCAAAAACACACACAGAATTGGGACTTACATGAATAAAATATGTACAATACCGAAAATGCCAAGCACCAACCAAAGATACATCGTAATTACATATTACATTGAGCATCTAAGTTAAAAATAAAGAAGTCTAAGACACCGTTGAGTAACATGCTTACACATGTATGATACACCGAAGTGAGATGAGACAAGTGTTTTCGCTTTCAAACACAACCAACATACATCGAAATGTTTAAAATTTCAAATGTCCTTCGTGGATGCACAAGTAAGCAATATTGGTTGAAGATAACCTTTGTGGATGCTAATGTAATCAATCTTGGTGGAAGATAACCTCGCAATGGCCATAAAAATAAAAATAAAAGAAGTGAGCAACATGAAAATGATGATGTATTTTCAATTGTATGAATGACTTACATAATCTCTCCACCAGGATTATATGACTTCTAATGGCATCCCGCATCTTCTTCCTATGATTGTCCTTCACAAACGAGGGGCAATCGGGTTTGTGACAATGAGAACCGTGACCTCATAAAAACTTCCCCCAAGACATCCGTCCATCACCATTTTGAAGGATTGTCACCGATAAAAAAACCTTCAAGAACACACCGACCCTCTTAAATCCATGAGCTTCACCCTTCTCCCTACCTATTGATATGGTACACCAAAAAATGTACAGATTAACATACTGAATGACCACAGGAATTTAATTGGGAGAATGAAAATATGCTGGAATATGAACATCCATGATTATGCTGGAAGAGGTATTCAAAATATAATCAACTTTGAGGTGCTTCGTATGAGTACAGGTGAACAAGAGGATGTATTTTAATAAAAAAATAATTTAAAACCTTTTCAAAGAGAATTACAAGAAAAGAATACGCTAACAATAAAACATTAATCATAACTTAACCAATGAAACTAAAGAGAATTTTACAATGAAACTAACCTACTACTGATTAGTACTAATCAGTACTAACCTACTCCTAATTAGTACTAATGAAAAATAATTGTTTCATTAATCAGAATTACAATGAAACTAATCAGTACTAACCTACTACTTTCTGATAAGAAACAGGGGACTTACATTTTAAAACATTGATGATAGGTGGATGGAGTTATTAACTTACATTTTTTGCATCCGATGGTGACATCTTGCTTGCGGTACCGATGATCGGATTCCATCTACAAGGAAATTGCAGAATCAATTAGGATGGGTGCAAACTCGTCTCACTTATGAAACTTCCAAAAAATTATGTATATAATCAAAATTGTATACCTCTTCTTGGGGTCCGTTCTCCAGCTTTAGCAACTTTCAATTTCAGAAGTTGGAGACGTTCATATAACTCTTTCCTTAGAACATTGGAGGATTCACCCTTCTCTCCCCAAATGTAAGTGGGGGACGGACCTCGTGCCAATGCCCCCGACTCTTCCATTCTTGTCCTTTCCCATGACTTTTGAGAAAACATCCGATTTATCCGCAATGGAATGCATCGCTCGATGGTGCAACTGATTTTATAGCCTTGAGTCTTTCCTGCATTGCCTAAGGTATTAGTAACATGACTTCAAATCTTGTAATGATATAACAATTGATAAGTACTTACAATTGCAAGGGCACAATCATCGTTTACAGCATTTCCATCTTTCTTTGTGTGAGTGATGATGAATATGTCTGCCCTATCCACATCCTTCCCAGTTTTAGCGACCTGAAAAATTTTATGTTAAATCAGGTTAAAGATAATAGAAATGACCAACGAGCGTATGTTAATTCAGGATAGAGTTTACCTCTAGTTTCCTTACATCTGTATGACCGAGTTCCAGCACAATGATAAATTTTATGCATATTTTTGTTCTTTTGATTAACTTCGCTTTTCTTCTATCAATAGGAAAAGAAATGTATTAACCTGTCTATACCTTTAACCTGTCTATACCTTTAACCCGACTCAACTAACCAAGGAAAAGACTAGTTTCATACTAAACAAAATTGAATCTTACTTGGAAATCAGGAGATGACCAAGAAGCCTTCGCGGACTCCCACATCTCACTAGAAATATACAGACCAGCAGGTGGATCTTTTTGTTCAAATTTTTTTTTCCTTAGGCAGTACTTGTGATATCTCCATTTATGCCCAAGGTCTTTCATTATAAACATTTTCTGGAATACATCTCCCTCATCAACTTCATATTTTCTCTACATAAGATTGACAACAAAATGATGGTAAAAGACACTTAATGTTGATACTAACTAATAAGATCTACTTTAAAAAATTTACCTTAATAAATGCCCAGATGTCATCAACATTTTCTTGTGGCATCTTATCCCAAGATATTTTCTTGTGGCATCTTATCCCAAGATCCAATGTTGATTGGGCATTTGTCAGCATTCCTGGCAATTGTACCCAAAAAAGTCATAAGTGACATTCCACCCTTCCCAACCGGTTGTCCTAACTCATTCCACTCAACAGAAATGAGTTTCCCATCCTCTAGCACATGCACATCTCGACAATATGTGCGGCCTCTCGTTTTCTTTTTACAACTTCGGGACTTTCAATTTCGTTGTCTTCTCCCTTGGGAGCAACTTCATTTTCCTCATCACTGCCAGGGATGATGAAGCTCGAAAATACCCACAAGTCTCCCCGTTTAGCATATGTTATTACTTTCATAATGAAACCATCAATTTCCCTCGTGCTAAACCAATCTTCCGACATCTACATTATCGAGCAAATAAAAGCAATTATGAAGTAAGGCTACTGATTGGGGACAAAAATAAGAAAAGGTTGAGATACGAGATTTACCAAAGCCGGAGATGATAGTCGAGAAAAGGTCTGGAGCACTCTTAAGGAAAAGATATGCAAAGTATAGTGTGAAAAACCCACATTCAACGTCATCTCTTTATTGTGGCACCTAGAAGAAGGCAATGTAAACACCACATATTTCTTACGTAATCTTGTGAAAGTCTAGTTTCTTAATACCTTGGGAATGAAGAATGGAATGGATTTTAAGGTCTTCTTACTAACCATCTTCCCTTCTGCATTGTATATATCCTTGACCAACCTGAGAAGACAACAATCAAAAATTTTGATCCTAGATTAGGGTACACAAAATAAGAAAAAGCATATGGTGCAATTTACCTCCTAATGAGAGGTTCCTGCCTCTGTGGCTCGGCCAACAGAAGTGAGTCTAAAACAATCATAGATGGTCCAAATTCGGACTCAAAAGAGGCAGCCAAGTTGCACAAAATCACCGTCACCAATGACCACTACAACATCTTTGGTTAGAGAGGTGACAAATAATGTATCATATTCTGCATCAGAACAAAATTTAATTTCCACTTACCCATCTACTATTGGAACAAGGATATAAGACTTGGAGAAAATCTCTTCCTTCTGAATGTACTCTACAATCCTACGACTACCGTTAATATACATAGAAAACAATAAACAATCTATAATTGCAGCACTTATATTTTGGCTAATTTGAAGTTGGCCCCACATATGGCTGCACAATTCAAACAAGTTAGAGTTAGCTATGATGTAGAAACGTTAAAAAAACAAAGATACAAATCTGTACAATAAAATAATATGTCTGAAGGGTCAAATGTTGTGAGACCCGGCCAAATTGCACAATATCTCGTCCGTACAATAAAAGTAACATGCATCAGTCAAAATCAAAGAGAAGCCGACGGTCTCCTAGCAATGTTAAAGAATATTAAAGTCTAAATAAAAACTAGATGTTGCAAGCAACATCAAAAGTCGAATCTAAATTGTATGCATACATCACCTTGAAACATGTGCTAATAAGGGCCTCTCTGCATCAAAATACACAAAAAGGGCATAAGATTCTTAGTATCAAAACATTCAATAGTTTCATGAGGTGACAAAAATCTGTTATGTATAACCATGTTATGCAATGGAATTACAAATAACATGAAATTGTCGAACTCGATATGCATGCAATGTTATGCAAGCAACATGAAATAGTCGAATATAAATTGTATGCATACTTCACCTAAATGTTTAAAAAATGAATCTCTTTTTTTTCAGCCCAATGACTCAAGAATAATCTAGAAATGATCTAGAAATAATCTAGAGGGTGTAAGAAACTATATATATATAACTTTTAAATCTACTCCCATCGGACATATAAATAGACATAGAAATATATATGAGGTTCTATACATGAGGGGACAAAACTGTGTTATATAGCACCATGTTATGCAATGGATTTATCATAAAGTTATGCTATCTGCTTTCATGCATTATGTAAAAAATATGTTCTGTATAGAAAAGTGCAAAACAAAACACCAAGGTAGAAGAAAACATACTCTATGTACATCTGGAATAGTTCCGAGTCCAACTTGTTCTTTTCTGTGGATGAGATGTCATAGATGTCTGAAATATGTTTGATTTTCTTCGGTGGGAGTGGATTGGATGATGTATCAGCCCCCACAACCCCTTCTCCTTGGACTTGACACCATCAGATTTGTATGACAGTGATTCCATAATCTTCTTCCCCCTGAAATTGACACTTTCAGTAATTTTATCGTCAGTAGTAAACGGAAAAAGTGTAGCTACAAACCTCTCCTGAATCAACATCTTTTAAAACCTCACCTAGACAAAGAAAATTTGGAAACAAAACAAAAGATCTGCACCATCGGTAGTGAAAAAAAAAAACATATAAACATGATTCTAAATGGAACAACAATGTCTTTATCATAAATATGTAACAATGACATTCATACATAAACATGCATACATAAAAGTCTATAACAAAATTCAGTCTGACATTAACATACATGCAGAATATCAAAATTCAGGCAGATTGAGTTACATTAAACTTCAATCCCATCTATATCGGATCTACGACCAGTTATGTTCTGAATATCATTATCATCTTGGTAACTTTGTCTTTGCTCTGCTTGTGTTGGTTGTATGTCCAGAAAATCGGCCTTGTCTTCAGAACTATGTCTTGATAAGTTGTAAAAATCTTGGGGAATTGTCTTGCGAACAACACACCAACCAAGGTTCCTAGGATCCTCCACATACCAAACTTGCTCTGCCTGTGATGCTAGAATATAACATTCACTTGTTCTTAACGTACATAAAAGATTCACAAGGGTAAGAGGTCCATCCTGTTTGACACCTCTATGCAAATCTACCCCAATCACACTTAAACAATATTACCCTCATGTGTCCATAGTAATCAACTTCTAGAATTTCATGAAGAACACCGTAGTAAATCACATTATCTTCAGCACTCAGCATAACACCCGAGTTTTGGGTCACTCGACGTTCTTCAAGACTTTTAGTGTGAAACCTATAACCGTTGGCTATACATGACTCATATTTCTTAACGACGTCCATTGGCAAATCTTTAATCAAACGAAGATAAGATGACATGTCTCCTGTGGTCATCTCTTGTTCCTTGTGCACCTAAGCAAATTAAAATTATCATTTAACCTTAATGTAGAATTTACAATCACAAAATATTAAATTTAACGTTAAATCCAACGGAGCTTATGCTAGTTACCTTAAATTTAAGCCATTCTACAAAGGTACGTGTATGAATGTTCCACATCGCCCTTAAGAAGCTCAGGACAACTTTCTCTAACCTCATCAATGTGGACTCGCATTGAAATCAACAAACAAACAATATTATTTTGGATGCTTGATGGAGATGTACAAAATATCATAACTACATGTTATAATAGTACACCGACTTAATCAAATTGTTCATAGCGGTACGCTTGAATAGGATATATTTATGAATCTCTTCCAACTTATTAATTTGTAATCGATATGTTGTAGTCGTTCCAAGTGGGCGCCATGTCTCCCTGAAAATTTCCCATCCTTCCTCCACTTCTTTTGGTCTATATTGCTTGTCGGCGTGGCTTATTGAACCATGTCTCTACATCATCATTTAGATATCGAGAGGCAAAAGTGATTGTCTCTGCAACAATATAACCTTCTGCAATTGAACTCTCAGGATAAGTCTTGTTTGTCGCATAAAACTTTAGTTTATCCAAATACCTGAAATGATATGAAACAATGATTACTACTTTCATATTAAATGGTAATTAAAAACCTTCTACTATTGATGATACCTCTCAAATGGGTACATCCATCTATATTGAACCGGCCCAGCAATCCTCGCCTCCTCTGCTAGATGAATGATCAAGTGTACCATGATATCAAAGAAACTGGGAGGAAATATCATCTCTAGTTCACATAATACTTTTGCAATATGTAGGCCTTGTTGGTAAAAGTCTTCAGCGTAAGCTACTTTTGAACATATATTGAGAAAAAAGTGAGAAATGTCGCTTAGTGAAGAAGATAGATTAATATTTGGGAGTGCCCTAATGGAAATTGGAAGTAATTGTTGCATGATCACATGGTAGTCATGACTCTTCAATCCCCACAACTTCTTATTTTTGTTGAGAAAGCGCTTTGCAATGTTTGAAGAATAACCATCAGGAACCTTAACAGATTGAAATAGCTTGAAGATGATATCTTTCTCTTTTCTGCTGCATGTGAAATGAGCTGGTGGTAACATTATTTTGCTTGGTCCAAGTTCTTGTAGATGAAGACATTCTCTTATACCCAACTTTTGTAAGTCTCGACGAGCCTTCAAGCCATCTTTGTTCTTCCCCTCAATGGATAGAAGGGTGCCTATGATACTCTCGCACACATTCCTCTCAATGTGCATAACATCTAAATTGTGGCGAAGCAACAATGATTTCCAATAAGGTAAAGAGAAGAAAATACTCAATTTTCTCCACCCAAGGTACTTTCTATCATCCTTTTTACTTTTCTTCCTCTTTTTACCTTTCTTCTTGATGTCTTCGTTTGCAACATGAGAGTTAAAATGCTCTAGCTGTTGTAAGATTTGATCTCCCGATAGCATCAATGGCTTGTCACCCCATTCTTCATGACCATCAAATTCCATTCTCATCTTTCGGAATTTATGATTGTTTCAAAGCCATCTACGATGACCTGTGTAACAAAATTTCGCACTACACTCTAACCAAGTAGAACATGTGTCTTTGTTACAGTTAGGACAAGCTAATTTACCTTTAGTACTCCAACCGGACATGTAAGTATATGCTGGAAAGTCATTAAAGGTCCATAATAAGGCTGCACGCAACCGAACAATCTCGCATTTAGCTACATCGAAGGTATCAATACCATTCCATAGGATTTGTAGCTCCTCAATCAATTGTTGTAATAGAACATCAATGTTGTTACCGAGACCTTTTGAACCAGAGATGAGAAGGGACAACAATATATTGGTACTTTTCATGCATTCCCAAGGTGGTAGATTATAAGGTACAATCAACACTGGCCATGTACTATGAGTGACGTTCATGTTCCCATACGGGTTGAACCCATCAGAGGCTAATCCAAGACGGACATTTCGACATTCTAACCCAAAATCATCAATGGCATCTAATGTTTTCCAGCAAGCCGAATCAGCGGGATGTCTTAACATACCGTCCTCCCTCGCGTTTTCATGATGCCATCTCATGTTGAGTGATGTTTTTGAACATGTGAAGAGTCTCTTTAGTCGTGGAATTAATGGAAAATGACGGAGAACCTTTGAGGTACTCTTTCTTTTTTTCGAGCTACATGATTTAAATGACTTCCACCGGGATTCACCACATTTGGGACAACAATTACACTTCTCATATTCTTTTTGATACAACATACAGTTGTTCGGACATGCATCAATCTTTCTATAGCCATATCCTAACTTATCAAGTAGCTTCTTCATCTCATAAAATGATCGTGGTAATGATGACCCATCTGGGAGCAACTCATTCAATAACTTCAATAAAACATCAAATATTTTATTGCTCATTCCACCCATGCATTTAAGGTTTAGCAATCGAATGATGAAAGAAAGTTTGGAAATTCTTGCATCCAGGAAAACAAAGTTGGTTGACTTCTTTTAACAAGTCCAAAAAGGATTTCGAATCGTTATCATATACTTCATCATCACACGTCGGAAAGACATCGGCTAACATTTCATACATGTTTGATTCATCTACACTTTCTTCAAATCTTCCCTGACTTGACTCTTCACCATAGAACTTCCAAAACTCTTTTTCCTTTATAACACCGTCTATGTAGAGGTGTTCTCTAATAATATGCATTTCACATTTTTTCAAGCATACGCATTTCACACATGGACATCTTATCTTTCGACTCGATGGTATACTTTTATATGCAAACTTTAAAAAGTTCTCAACACCATCGTAATAGCCGCCCACATTTCTTGGCAAATCCATCCAGCTCCAATCCATATGACTATAGATCAAAACATGGATAGTAATTAAAAATGCATCCTACAATTTTGAAAAATGGATAGCATCGCATCCTTTAATATTCTTAAACTTTAGAAGGAATGATGGAAATGACTAGTTGAATCTTCAAATAGACAACAAGTAATCCTTAAAAGTTAAAGTGAAAATCTTATGTCATTAACAAGTTGGTCAATCAAACGAGGAATGTGTCGCCTGCCTTAAAAATTGAGTAAGCACATAAAAATAAAGGGATGCAAGGTAGATTATGTTGTTAGTTGGAACACAAGGGGACATTTGGTAACTTTATATGTTATATATCTAATAAGTGGGATACAAAGAAAAATATAACATATTATTGCTAAAGATATAGTGAACATGTGTCCGATTGCAAATAAGAAGATGCATCTTGTCGCATATATGGAAAAAATGCAACTACAAACAAAATCATTAATGAAAACATGAAAATTCTAACAAGAGGATGAATGATTGACAAAATATAGTCAGAAATTTATGGCATAAGTGTTACCTCATTTTCGAAGTGACAAGAGGGTAATCGAATCAATGAACTCCAGATATTAGCACCTGAAAGTAAAGAAGTACGTATCATAGTTAAATTCAACTCATTCAGATTTGTTTAAAACATTTAAGCAAATGTTTTACTTTATCATACTTTAATTTCATGTTAGTAACTTCTGAATTTTGGATCGAATACAAATGTTCACCCTAGTTCGACAATAAACTACTTGAACCCTAAAACGAATGCCAATTTGTGATAATTAGCTGATACACTGTTCTATTAACACTAAATTTTCATCCCTAAATGATTACTGCAACTGATACCACTATTCATTGCCAATTTGCTACCTAAGTTGCTTGAAAGAAACTGTAAAGCCGTAAGACACGTTGAGAAACAAAAGAAACAAGGATATAGAGCTGAAAAAAAATCAGAATACAGATACCGGGCGGTAACATAAAAATTAGGAGCTCGCTGACAAAATGTCTACCCAACAACACATTAACATAAAAAATATCCCAGAATAACGGGAAATGAAATATGTTTTGTCAAGAGAACCAACTTGTAAACATGAATGCATAAGGCAAACAGGTAAAATACTTGTTCTAAACAACTATCATGCTGATCATCATCTCCTGTCGAACGAACATCAGACCAGACAGATAATTAAATAGGAATCCATAAAAAAATCCTTTCTAATATGACAAATAAGTGATGTTCCTTGCGACTACGCGTAAAGCCAGTCGATCTACAAACAAAGGAGAGCTGAGAAAACGCCAAAGCCGACATGAACATCTTACAAATGCCCCTTGGTCCTAAGTGTTCTACTTGATCCCCCATTGCAACACTCTCATCATAGGGAAACGATGGGCAGAACATAGTTCGAATAACAACTTGTAAAACCCAAAATCGTACTGTACGTATTGAACGAGCTGAGATATATGGAACCCAAAATCGATCGAAATAAAGGAAAGGTGCGAAACACTTACAAGTAGGTCGTAGGTCGCTCGGACGACTGGTACAAGCGACAACAGCTCCCCTTACGGTCCACTAGTCGACCGCCCCGCCTGGAAGCGCCGAAGATGAACCGCCCCGGAAGCGCCGACGATAGAGAGCGGGAATAGCGAGGATGGAGAGCGGGAATCGCCGTCGATGCAATGCCTGGAAACGCCGTCGATGGACCGCCTGGAAGCGTCGAGTGGAGAGCTGGAAATCGCCGACGATGGACTGAGGAAGCGAGCGTCGGGGGCTGTGCGAGGGGATGGCCGATCGAGCGGGAGTACGCATTAGGTAAAATGCACCATTCGATCTCAGCCGTCCGCATATTTCAAATGGACGGATTAGATTCATTGATCACTTATAATGTTTACCTACAGGATGTCTTGCGTAGGTAATCTGTAGCTGTTGATACATTTACCTACGAGCAACTAATTGGTAGGTATACTATGTCGGTAAATGATACATATACCTACCAAATTCTCACCTACGCGATGGGTTCACGGAGGTAAAGGACGAATTTGGCGTAGTGATTTAACAGATTCTACCTGATTTATATCACCTTAATTTCTCTTGTCGCCAACAGTCACCTTCCATCAAAATTCTCTTTGGATTCGGTAAGTTTTCATCGCCGTCGATCAGGTAGGCATCTCAACTATCTCTTATCATTTTAAATGTATTAATTAAGGCACTAAAATTTGTTTAGTTAATTTTGGTTAGAAAAGTATATTTAGTCAGATAGATGGGTTTATTTGTGTGCTTGATCTCAATTAGAAGTTAATCTAGGTGTTTATACTTAGATGTTTATTTAAATATGAATGATATCATATTTAGATAGTTTTGAGTGCATATAATTATGTAACAAGCATTGTAGGGTATTTATGATCTTATATACATATATATATCTTGATTCATGCTAATATTTATTGTTAAGAGTTAATTAGTAAGAAACATATATTTGATTAAATATATGTAGATTGCAATTGATTAATATTACTAATCGCATGCCATATTAATTCATAGTAGATTGCATGATTTTAGAATAGTGCATTGTCTTAGATTGATTAGCCATGACTTAACATGCATGTAGGTATAGTTGTAGTCTTTTTAATTATGTCATTGCATAGGGTTGCATATAGTTATATTTTATGTCGGTTTGGATTAATTGGTGTATGTCTGAGTAATATATGCTTTCAGCTTGTGAGAGGTAGTTGATGCAATGTGTTGCATTTTGTAATGTGATTTGCACTTCACCAGACTATGATAGTGGCCCGTGGGCAGTGGCGAGTTAGAACAGTCCGGAGCATCCTTCGATCCCGGATACCGCAGTTCATCCTAAGTACACCCCTGCCTAGGTGTACTATGGGATCTAGCTTACTATATGTTACATTCTACTATATGGTAAATCTGGTGTTAGTCTTGGAACATAACTACAATATTCAAGTGAAGCATGTGGTTTACTCAGACAAAGTTGGTTGGTTCTTCATTTAGTTTGCATTATGACATGTAGATTAGTGAAGCATTGCATTTTATTCATGTTTCGTGATAAGACTATATGGTAGGTGCATATAGAGTTGTGTTAGTGTTGCTATGTCATAGTATGCATTTAGTTAAATCATGTTAATCTATGCAATGGGTAGAAAAGCATCTTATTTAATTAATTGAACCTTGATGATTAGTTTTACTTATAGTTGTTATAATCTGATTTTTGCTTGGGGTTTATATCTTTATTATCAGTAGGACTTGTCTAATATAGTGGGCTAGTTGGGTGTAAGTCCTACTGGGTCTGTGTGACTCACCCATTTCCATCTTTAATATTTTTCAGGATTATAGGTTTAGCGCAGCAGAAACGTAGTGGTGTTTTGGAATTGGAAGAGTTAGTTGATTATTTGTTCAATGTTGGTATTTAAATTGTAATTTCTGAGATACAGTTTGGATAGAATTATTGGAATTATTTATTAGAATTCGATATTAATTTTATTTTGCTCCAAACCGATATATTTCAAGGGTTACGGAGCCGGATTATCTTCCGCTGTGCATGTTAAAATCCGGGTCGTGACAGTATGGCCCCTCGTGGGGGGTGTCCTGCACCATTTAGCCGAGGGTGCCCATGTTGAGGCAACTGGACACGATCATCACTCAGGGCCAGTAAGACTCCAACTAGAGCACTGGGATCTCCATCAACGAGTGCACTGTGAGGCCATAGGGGAACTTCTCGTCAGTAGTGGTCTTCCTTGGCTGACCATGGAAGCCCTACACTACTGCAACCTTCGGCACCAGTGTCGCACGGCCCCCTTGCGGGGGGTGTCCTGCAACATTCGGTCGAGGGTTCCCATGTTGGGGCAGCTGGACACGATCATAGCCCAGGGTCAGAAGGACCCCAACCAGAGCACCGGGATCTCCATCAACCAGTGCACCGTGAGGCCATAGGGGAACCTCTCGTCGATGGTGGTCTTCCTCGGCTGGCCGTGAAAGCCCTATGCCACCACCGTGTTCATGAAGTCGTCGCTACCCGAGATCATCAGCCTTGCTAGCTGGATGTCGTGGGTGGACAACATGACGCCGAGCACCATCTTCTACGGGGAGTACATGAGCACGTGGCCAGGAGGGCCACCTGAAATCGGGTGAAGTGGAGGGGGCTGAGGATGAAGCTCAGTCGGTGGTTGGTGGACAACTTCGTGCCAGAGAGTACTAGACTCCCCCAGACCGTGCTTCATGCGGCAATACCATCTTGCGGGCAACAATGTATAGGAAGCCAGACGTTGTTGGGGTCATGTTGCCAAACACCATGTAATAGCTTTTAAAATTTGTGATATTTTTCCCCCAAACACATTAAGATCTTGTTTACTTAATTTTAAATTTGATAACACCCTATGAGATGATCTCAATTTCAAAATTAAGTCTATCTTGATTAGAAAAGAGCAACCAAACATACTCTTATATTTTATCTTGGTTAAAGATTTGTGGTCATCCTCGAGATCACACACGTACCGCATCATATATTAGGCAGATCGTACTAGACTTTCCTACTAAGTTATGTTCTAATACTATATCTAACAACTAAATCATCCAACATATCTAACAACCAAGCTCTAGTCTTTTAAGGAAGTCATCTATCTAAGACCACTAATGCACAACTTTGAAAATTTTCAACACAATTCCAAAAAATGGTTGATCTTGGCTATTGGTAATCCACTAATTTAATTTTTTAACATATTTACAAATTTGAGTGTTAGAGATGACTGTAGACACACAATTTTGGTCCAATTGAAGAGTTTAAATTCTTGTTTTCATAAATAATATTTGAGTAACCTTTCACTATAAGAAAATAGGTTTCTAGGGACGGCTGTAAGCCGTCCCAAAAAATCGAAAAGTCGTCGCTAATATTTATTAGCGACGGCTGTAAAGCCGTCGCAAATAACGTCGTCGCCAATAATATTAGCGACGGATACCGTTATGTCGTCGCTAGTAAGTTTATTGGCGACGGCTTGCAAGCCGTCGCATAAATCATTAATAAGACGACCAATTATTGGGGACGGCTTTTAAATGTACCGTCGCTAATAACTTTAGTAGCGACGGCTTAAGCCGTCGCAAATGGTAAGGAGATTAGGCGACGGAGAAAGTTATTTGGGACGGGGTAAGCCGCCTCAAAGAAGCTTATTGGCGATGGCTCACCAGTCGTCGCCAATAAATTTACTTGCGACGGCCACGTAAGCCGTCGCAAATGGTAGGCAGAAACCCCCCGCGGTGGGTTTCCGGATTTTTTCTCTGGTTTTGCGACGGCTGTTTTTAATATTTGGGACGGCTAAAGCCGTCCCAAATAAAGTTATTGGCGATGGCTTTAAGAAGCTGTCGCCAATAATAAATTTCTGAAAAAAAAATTGATTGGCCGGATTGGATCAATTATACGATCCAATCCGGAAAATCAATCATTCGTGAAACTTTCAGAAAGACCAAAACTTTCAGAAAGACCAAAAATTCGTGAAACTTTCATGAAAAGAATAGTTTAAAAAATCTTCGATCCCTTGAATATATCTAGAATCTAATCTATTAGGAATATGCATCCACGATTTGTCTAAGTTACTCATCTTAATTTGTTAAATGATTGAAATACAATGAAGAAATGTTAATTTAATAAAGAAATCAATATATAACCGAACCTCCACCGAAAGAAGAAACTCTCAAGTGAATATCTCGATTGAAGTTTCCTGAAAAAGAGATAAAATGATCAAAATTAGACTTGTTGTTGAACAATAAATGTTTATACATACCAATTAAATATTTTTATCACAAACGGAGAGTTAGATATGAAAACTAAGAATTCAGATTTGTTATATTAAGTCAAAACAGAAACTAAAAATTATACATTTTTAGCTTTTTTTATTTTCAGATCTTGTCCCCTTTTGAGGACAAAAATAAGAAGGAATGCACACGTTATAATCTTGACTAAATATTAGTCGATTAGCGAAAATGCCTTAATCAAAATAAATATCTTTTGAACATAAGATAAGATATTATAAATAAACTTAACCGTAGTTGATGCGTTTTAAACTCAAAATAAATATCTTTTGGACCCATCTCTAATAATGATGCAATCAAAGGTTGAGATTTACAAACAAGCTAATAAAACGTCTCTACAATGAAATGTTCAAATGTTACATTTTAGGTCATTTAATGTAAACATCTAAGAAAAAATTAAGTCATTTTAGGTCATTTAGGTCATTTTAGGTCATTTTAGGTCATTTAATGTAAACATCTAAAAAAATTAAGTTCTAGGTAATTGCATTAAGTTAAATTAAGTGACAACTAAAAGTTTATATTTTCACATTAAGCCCATAAAAAAATCTCCTAGTTTTTCTTTTAATATCTAACTTTTCAGCAACATTGCCTATTAAACTTAGTGTTAATCTAATTGAAATTATATGAACCTATCTACCTTTGTTCTATCTCCTAAATAATTAACGTGATCAAGGTACTACATAATTGGTTTGCGTAAGTCCTAACCTCTTAATTTGTTAGGGCTGTTTGGCACATATCTATTGCATATATGCTTTGTGATGTATAGGAAAAAAATTAAACAAAAATTCGTTTGTTGAAGATGTATACCTCAAAGGAGGTTCGATTAACCCTAAGTAGGGTTTAAATCCGGCACAAAGGAGGCGGCGGCGGCGGCGGCAGAGCCAGTGACACCCACGGCGGTGGCGGAGGTAGCTCTCCCCTCACGGTGCCCTACGCAGGGAGGGGGCAGAAAAGCCGGCGGCGACGGCGGCGGCGACAGCGCCAGCGATGGCGGCGGCGACGGCGAAGCCGGCGGCGACCGCGCCGGCGGCAGGACCAGACGGCGAGCGTGCGCACGAGAGAGAGAGAGAGGGGGGGGTGAGCGGCGGGGGGAAGAAAGGAGGGGGTCGAGGGCCGTCAAACTTATTGGTGACGGCTTGAAAAGCTGTCACCAATAACAAGATAAGTTACATTGGCGACGGCTTCCGCTGTCGCCAACAAAAGTCAACCGCTCAACGGTCGGCTTGGATTAGTGGCGACGGCTTAGGCCGTCGCCAATAATATTATTAGCGACGGCGTATCAAGCCGTCGCCAGTTCTCCGAGGAAAAAACTACACGTGTTTGTTTTCTGGGTATTGCGACGGCTTCGACCGTCGCCAAAAACATTATTTGCGACGGCTAGATTTAGCCGTCGCTATTTACCAATTATTAGCGACGGCGTTAGTTTAGCCGTCGCTTTTATCATTATTGGCGACGGCTTAACAAAGTCGTCGCCAATAACCCGTCGCCAATGACCCAGTTTCCTGTAGTGTTTCAAGGGAACCGAGTTTTCCGGAAAAATCAAATTTTTCGGCGCATTTCGAAGAAGATTGATAGGCGTTGACCAGGGTCAAAGTGCCCTATATACTTTTGCACTTCTTCATTCCACCACCAAGTCTCTTTTTTAGGTGGATCATGTCCTTTAGACTCTCAAAGTACTTTTTTACCTATCTCTCTAATTTTTAGTCATATTCATCCACATAGCATTAACGTCTATGTCTAACTTCCAATCATTTATTTTTAAAAGTTCAGTCTTAAATATTTGTTGTTTCATTATTTTTAACTCTCACCATTTTATTTTAGGAGAAGACTTGCTTTTATATGTGTTTCTTTATATTTTAATCTTAACATCTAAAATCACTAACCTATGTTGGCTTGCTAAAGTTTCACTCGGAATTACTTTACAATTTTTGCAAATAGCATGATTGGATTTTCTAGTGAGAATGAAATCAATTTCACTTTTATTTTGTCCACTTTTAAATGTTATTAGATGAGATTCTCTTTTAATAAAATGAATATTTGTGAGGATAATATCATAAGACATAGTAAAATCTAAAAAATTCGTCCCCACTTCATTTAAATTTCCATATCCAAAATCTTCATGAACATTTTCATATTCGTGACATTTGTTTCCAACATGTCTATTGAGATCTCCTCCAATAAATATATTTTCTTCATTGGTATACTTTGCATAAGATCGTCCATATCCTCCTAAAATTTTTCTTTAATCTTGCTATTTAATCCAATTTATGGAGCATATGCAATAATTACATTAATTATTTATTTTTCTATAATCATTTTTATCATAATAATTCTATCTCATACTCTTTGTATTGCAACTATTGCATCGTTTAATGTTTTATCAACAATGATAACTACCCCATTTTCATTTCTCTCTTTTCCTATATACCATATTTTATATCTTGTATTTCCTACTTCTTTACCTTTTTCTTCTATCCATTTGGTTTTTTGGATACACATAATATTAATCCTTCTCTTCTCCATACTATCAACAAGTTCCATAAGTTTTCCTGTAAGAGATTCAATATTCCAAGTGCCTATTCTTATCTTTCTTTCAATATATTTTTCTTTCATTTATTTTTATAATAATGTCTATTTGCATTTGAGTTTATTCTAGAACTCATATCTTGCTCTTTATTATGAACTAACTTCTTTACCCACACCCGTCCTTGATGTAGGAACCCTTGCTTATGTAACAGCACAATAAGGCCCTTGTGTGGCGCATCGCATGTGGGGAACGCCCTCAGCCTTGCTGTATTTTTTGCCACACCCGGGCTCCGGTGTAACGCGTTGTTTGGTGAGTACGCCCCAATGTTTATATCATTTGAATTCATATCATGAGATGTAACTTTATTTTTACGCTGGTTGTCACCTATCGCAACCCTCCTCCTTTCTCATCAGGGCTTGAGACCGACCATGGTGGAGTTGGACTGTGTCAAAAAAGAGAGGTATATTGCGGTTTAGGGTTCATTTGAATGTGTCTTTGGACCTCTATCAGAAGTTGTGAATTTTTTATGTTAATTACATCGAGATAATTGAACACCCTTTATTAACTGTCATAACAATTCATAACGTAAAAACATACGTCCACATAGTATAAACACATGCGAGAGTTATAAGCTCATGAATTCAATGAAATGTAAACTTAGTATGTTAAGGTTGATTTGAATTTCATTTATGTATTTATAAAGATGCATTTTAAGATTCTGGCATCTTAAAGGTATATTTCTTAATGGATTCGTAGTGTCTTTTTAGACTTGAGGATTTCTTTAGATTAACTTTGATTATTAGGTTCAAGGAAAGCCATTGTGGTTAGACCATATTTGATATTGATTTTATTCAAGGTCTTAACTTTAAGATATGTTTTGGATTATTATAGTTAATATGGATCCTAGGTCAAAAGACATAATTTAGATCAATTTTCGTTAAGTATTATGTATTTTGATCATGTGATCTTCATGCAATTCCATTCGTTTTTTTGGTTATCGAAGTCTTGATGATTGAGGCTTCGTGAAACTTAGCTTAAATTAGATTTTCATGACATCTAATTAAAGTCTTGTTCATTATTACTTCATTTGTCATCATTTTTTTCTAAGTCTTAGCATTGGCTTTAAGAGCCATTACGTCATTTATTTTAAATCTTAGCATTAGACTTATGCACTTTGATGGATCCAAAATCAGCATACTAAGGTCTGATCATATGGCATTTTGGTATGAAAATCAGATTGCTATTCCTTCCCGTTTCGCATAATTGGGGCCATAGGACTTAGAACATAAGAAGTCCTCATTTTGACTTTCTCATTGTTGAAGTTTAAGTATTAGGACTCAGTCGATCCCATGCTATCATTTTTTGATCATCTGTTCGGCATCTTAGGATCAGGTACCTCCGAAATTGCCTATCCAAAGACCAATTTTGTATCAGTGGACTGCTCAATCAGACTTTTCCTAATTTTTTTTGTTGAATATCTTGAAATCTGAAATGCCACTCCTGAACCTGCCTTTATCTAATCTAAGCATGTTTATCAATTCCTTAAATCCAATTGACCTGAAGGTTATCATCTTTGGCAAGCTAAGATGATCATTACATCTGAATACGAATTTTAGCACTTTCTGGATTTCACCTTGTGTGCTCAGATCTAGGACTGATCAGCTGAGATTACCATCTGGATTATGGGACAGATGCCATGCCTTCGAATGACGCCTTGGATCCTCGAGCTGTCATGCATATCTTGAACCTTAGAGGGAGATTCTGATATGTGATCTTAGGATTTTGGTTTTGTTGATCTTGAAATCACATGCACTCTGATTCCATACACTTGGTTATGATTTGACCATAGAAGATTAGAAAATCTTGACATTGATATTCTCATTTAAACCTACATGATCAGTCTTTAGGCATCCTGATTTCGGATCCAAATTGATAGACATTTCAGCCATTAGGTATGTCGACAACTTTGATTTATATCTTGTGGGTTTAACTTTCATTGAGTACCTGATTTTCAAAATTCCTTTTGGCAGTTTATGAATGATTTATTTCAGATTCTATTATTTAAATTGTATCCTTTTATGTTTGCATTTCATATGGGCTATGAGAGTTATATTAATGATACCCAACCATAGATAAGCACACATTTGACATATAAATGCCATTCATATGACATAGGTTGCATTCCATTACAACATCATTAGTGGGGGGGGGTTATATAGCCATGATTCCCTAAAATCAAGTCATATGGAATATCTCCATAGCCTTATGTAGGCATGATATAATTTCCAGTTCTCTACATAGATCTTAGGGTTGGTTTAGCATGGTGACATGCATAACCTCTACTTGGATCAAGTGGGAACTGGTAGGTGTATGGTGGGTATGCGCTCACATTCGTCCGGGATCGGTACACCTTGGGAACATGTCTGTGTGGGCCTAACTTAATAGATTTAACATTTTAGATATTTTTATTTAATTTAAGTATTTAACATGGGCATATGGTCATATGGCCATTTTTGGCTCATCATCATGTCATCATATCATCATTAGCCATTCTAGGCCTATGTACATTTCATCTCAGCACTAGTGGTTTATCATGGTTTCACTGTATCATGGTCTTCATCATCTTCGTTCCTTGCCTTGATCTTTTGCCACTGCTGAATGGATAAGCCCCCTCATTTGGTTGGTTTGAATAGATGGATGGGTACAGATAGCCTGCTCAGCTCCATGGATAACATGCTCAGATTAAAGAGGGTCTGGATGGGGTGTTATAGTTCCTTTTTGGGGCATGAACAAGAGGGTCACTCTATAGTCAAGACAAGGCATGCCTATAGGTCATCATGGACCATGATTAGAACAGGATAGGCAGGATCGGGACTGATTATAGGACCTATATATGGTCCAAAAATAGGCTGATTGGGGGGGGGACTTAGGCCATGTATGATAGGCTGAAATAGGCTTGGTTTAGAAGAATCATAAGCCATGGATGGACTGCAACACGGGTATCCATGGCATGCTTTTGTCAGGTTTAAGATCATCCATGGGTAATATGTATAGGTTCGGCCATAGACTGAGCATAGACTGGCAGCCAGGCATAAGGGGTATGAGAGAAATAGGCTTGGTTTAGAAGAATCATAAGCCATGGACGGACTGCAACATGGGTATCCTTGGCATGCTTATGTGAGGTTTAAGATCATCCATGGGTTATATGTATAGGTTTGGCCAAAGACTGAGCATGGCAGCCAGGCATAAGGGGTATGAGAAATACGAGTATAGGCCATCGGTCAGTGAGTGTCTAGAGGGGCTTCATATAGGCATGATGCCAAGACAGCCAGGCCTCCTTTTTAGCTCAATGTGTTGATCATATAAAGCTCAGACATACTTTGTTTCTATAGATATAGATCTAGGGCACTGTGCATGGGTGGCTTAGCATGGGCTGCTGGTAGGTGTCTTGGCATATGGCTACGGCTAAAAGAGATGGTCGGGTATATACTCATTGGATTAGGCCATGGGCATACATGGAGAGGAGCCATGGTGTATGCACATATACAAAGCATATAGGCATGGCAAAGAGAGGTAACCGGGGTAGCCTATCTTCATAGAAGTAAGCCATTGGCGTATGGAGAAGGAGAGGGTGACCAGGAGGCTGGTATAACCAGTCGGATGCCTCACCTTATTTTTTTTCTCAGAGTTTTTTTCTTTGTGTAGGTAACGATTGTAGCATCGACTTCTCCTTCTTTTCTTCTTTTGTTGGTCCTTCTTTGCTCTCTCTATGGACCATTAGTCTTCTTCTTTGTATCTCTCAGACCCTGCAGATGTTCTCCGGAACCCATATCATATGGCCCGGGGCCTATTTATCTAGAAGACTTGGAGAGGAGTCAGTCCTGATAGGGACTGCTCCTATTTCTTCTCCCATCGGCGCACAATGGAGATCATGGGAGGATTGATCCAGTCATAGCTCCCTACTTGCACCTGCCGTGACCTATTTAAACTTTGACTGAGTCCTTGGTGGACTTCTCCCATTGGATTATGACTCTTAGGCCATGTTTGGTAGGAGAGTAACTTGGGGATAAACCAGGTTTATCCCCAAAATTTAGGGGGATAAACCTAGTTTATCCCCAAAAACTTTTAGTGCCAAACAGGCCCTTAGAGTGAGAGATAGGCCCAGTCAAAGGGATAACTGTGGGGAGCATATTCCTCCGGACTGGCCCCACTTTTCCTGGAGTTGTAGGAGCATCTGATGCCACCTCCTTTGACCTGATTTGCATACAGTTATAGCTTGTCATTTAGGCATGTTTCTAGACTGCCAAGTGGACATATGGCCCTATCATCTGGACTACGCGGCGGCTGCAACTCTGACAACTCTGACCTATCGGAGCATTTATTCCAAGCATGACCCAAGGGTAATTAATCAGTCATAGGATCCAACATTTAGGATAATTGCTGCTCAAGGAGCCATTAAGCAGGTTATAACCAATTGTCAGGTGGGCCTGATTTAATATAACATCTCAACCCATTACTCGTTAGTATTGACTAAGCACACAAGCTTTCAGAATTAGGCCTAATTTGATGTCAGTGCTTGGCTTCACCATTAGAATTAGATTTGATCCATTATCAATCTCTAACCCATTAGCCATAGGGTGATGGTCCTGCACAAGCATCTTTTAAAATCCATCAAATTTTAGGCCGAAGTGGGCCTAATTTCCCATTGATGCTTCAGCTCATTTGCATAAAATCTGAGATCTTGTGCTATCAGGCCTCAATCATTTCATTATTTAAATATCCTCTAATCATGACTAATCCTGATTTAGGATCCAGATTCTATCAAGAACCCATTAAGAGTAGGATCCATTACTTGACTCATTGTAAGATTCCATCAATTGGATCTTATGCCCATCATTAACTTATCATCTCATCCATTTAAATAATACCCAATGATAGTCAATCATTGCTTAAATAATACCCAATCCAGCTCACTTTGTCAATCGTTCTCTTTAGCTGTCGTAAGAGCTCACTTCAACAAGAGAGACATTGTCAACGGACTGGATTTCCTACTCAATGGTGTATGGGGATAGACAGTTTTTCGTTAGCCGTCAAAAACTGTATTAGGTAGGTCATTATTTCAAACCGACTGAACTATAATAAAAAATTTAATAAAGATGAAAACAATATTAATAATACTAAAATGAAATGAATATTTATTCCTATACCAAATTTACATTTTTAAGACAATTTTCATTCTTGATCTTGTTTCTTCTAGGATAAATTATCCAAAATTTATATTTACATTTGGGTTTCGGTGTTATTGTCACCAATGATTCCTCTTTTTAGTCAATATAATATATATTGACTAGAAATAGAAATGTTTGGTGAGAATGGTACCATGGCCCAAATTTACATATAAAACTAAGTAAGTAGAAGCTTAGTGGGGTTGGAGTGATGGGGAAGTGGGAGGAGTCTTGGAAAGACTTGAGAGAGAAATTGCACTATTAGAATGTTTGAGAGAGAGAGAGAGTTTTAGAGTGAGATTGAAGTTAGGAGGGAGTGGGGGTGTGAGGAGAAGGGGAGGTCCCTTGGGGGCTTTGAAAGATGCCCCCATCCCCCCATTGGCGACTTTGTCCGGTGGGGTCCCGACTGGGTCACCGGGTTGCACAATCTGGCCATGGCCAACAATGGATCAGAGACTCGGGTCCCGACCGGGGAGATCAAGAGAAAATCCAACTGGGTGGGGCCAAGTCACGTTGACTCAGCTTTGTGCTATCAATTGAGGAATGGTTAATGGTTTGTTAATGAACATGTATCATCAGTGTTGTCAGAGCGAGACTTAAGCTTTGCGCGCTTGAGCGGAATTTTAGGCCTTGAGCGGGCCTCCACTTTATTATCTATTAAAAAAGTACCTATCTTGTTAATTAACTGATGTAACCTCAAAATCTCAAAAAGATTGATTTCTCTTTTGTTTTGGAAATTCATTTTCTTTTTGAATTTGAATTAGGTTTGACCTTAGCATTGACTTTGTAAGAAAATAGATGGTATTCCATAAAAGTACTAACTAGGGTCAATGATATTTAAAATTATAATTTGAGGTTGTTAGGTTCTTTGAAAATTGATTTTGACCTCTCCCCGTCGGATGGTGCGAAGATCCGACGTTAATTACATCGAGATAACTCGAATACCCTTGATTATCGTCATAGCAATCCATTGAAGTAGAAGGCATGCATCCACAATAAACAATCACACAAATATAGGAGAAAACAACCCCATGAATTTGGTGGAATGCAAGCACTTAATTTGGCTTTGAATTTGATTTTGAATTGCATTTTGTTGGTTTGAATTTTATTTGACTTGAATTAAATTTGTTGAATTGCCTTTAGTTTGTGTTGAAATTTGATTTGCATTAATTTGAATTTGGTTTGAATTGCATGTTGATTTAAGTTGAATTAAATTGATTTGATTTGAATTGAATTGATTAAAATTGATTTGAGTTGAATTGGCTTAATTGTTTTGAATTTGTTTGAGATTGATTTATTTGAATTCAAGTTGATTTAAGGTACAGATTGGAAATTGTTTATTTAATTTGGGTTAAGTTTGTTTGATTTGATTTGGGGAAATTAAATCTGCTTTGATATTTAACTGATTGTTTCATCTTTGGATTTGATGAGTTGATTACAATTTGTTGTTTATTCATTAACTTGGATTTTCAGATTGTATGGATTGATTTAAGTTTGATTGAGTTGAGGAAGATTTGATTTGAACGTTTGTTGTCAGAATCGGTTTTGATTTGATCTTTTATGTGTTGATTGTGTGCTCTTTTTAAGTTGATTTGATTTATTAATTTTAATTTGCTTGTGGGTGTCAGTTTGGTTTGCTTAAATTAAATTTGTTCAATTTTGATTTATAACATTGAATGGAGTTGCTTAAGATTTGTTGAAGTTCAGATTTTGGTCTCCTGCAGATTCTGCAGAATAAGTTGGTTTCAGATTCGGGAGCTTTTCAAATTTCAGATTTTTGTATGTTTCAGGCTTACAGATTTTAAAGTTTTACAGACTTTATAGGGTTCAGATTCTTCAAATTTTTTTTGGATTACAAGTTCAGATTTATGGATTCGGTGCACATTTGCAGATTTTAGTCTTCAAACCTAAGATTGCAGATTTCTAGCTCGGATCCCCTGCATATTTCAATTTTGTTGCAGATTCTACACATTAAATTGATTTTCAGATTTTAGACCTCGGAGTCCAGATTCTGCACCTTCAGACTTTGTAATGTACAGATTTTCAGATTTCGGATTTACAGGTTTTAAAAACTTTAAAGTCTTTTACAGGTTCAGAATTTTTTTAGGTTATTTGAATCATTTGTTAATTTTTTTGTTGTCTTGCATTCCAGAAATTTCATATGGTTGTCTCTCCTTGTAGCATCAATCTATGTACCGAACATGAATTTCACTTGTTCTCTCAAAAATATGAGACATGATTTACAACTTGAATAGCAATCCGGTCCCTTTGAGTCCTTGATGAATATGAAACTTGCTTGATCAGTTTGAGATGGAAAAACACCCGGTCTTTGATAGACTTGTGGGCATTCCTCTCACTGATTTGAGATTGAGTATGTCCCGGCCTTTGATAGGCTTGTGGGGACTCATCTCCTTGTCTTGAGATTGAGCATCCCGGTCTTTGATAGACTTGTGGGAAATTAGCTCATCTCTATCTTCATGGCTTCTCCATGAGTTGATGAACTTGTCATTTCATGGGCGGCATGTACCCGGTCTTTGATAGACTTATGGGCATCCCCCACTGGTTTGATAATTTCATTAGCATATGACCGGCATGATAGCATATTGATTATGCTCTAGCCTTGCATAGCTTGGTGAACTTGGTAAGACATTGGGGTCTTTTATAGACCTTTGTATGTCTACCTTAAGGACGTAGGGGCGGATGGTTAGTCGACCCCCCAACTAGTCCATATTTTGAATTCTTTTAAGTTAAGCCGAGACGTAGGGGCGGATGGTTAGTCGACCCCCCAACTAGTCCGGTTTGTTGAATTAAATGTGGATTTTTATTTATTTTCATCGGATTGTTTATTTTAAAATCTTTTTTTTTTGTTGAAGGAGGTCGCTGCGCTTGTGCGCAGGGAACTGTTTGGCCAAAGGGGGGCCCGGTCCACTGTTTGGACCGGGCGGTTCATCCGCGAGGGGGGCCGGCCAAGGTGCGCTGGCCCTTCTCCTTTTTTTTGTGCTTTTTCCTCTCCGGTGGGCCCCGCCCTATTTCCACGCTGGCATATGGTCCCAGGGACATTATTTCCCTGCTACAGTGCCGCGCGCCCGACCTCCGGCGACATTTGCGGCGCCTCCCGGCTTCGTTCGGCAGCGCCGGCACCGGAAGAAGAGGGAGGAGGCTCCGACGGCGACAGGGGAAGGGGGAGGAGGCCTCACCGGTGGCCGCGGGAAGGGCTCCTGGCTTCTACGGCGTCCGACGGCAGTGCGGCAACCTGCGGAGGGGGTTGCGGGGTCCGGCGGTAGCAGAAGAAGAAGGAGGCGGTAGAAGAAGAGGGAGAGGGCTTTGCGCGGCTTCAACTGGACTTGGTAGGCTCCTCCTTACTCTCTGCCCTCTACGATCTCTCCCTTTGCTCTTTCTTCCTCTCCGTTCTGCCTCTCTCTCTCCTTTTTTTCCTTCGCGCAGCTTCTGTCGGCTCTTTTTTAAACTGGTGGGAGGGCTCCGTCGACGGTTAGGGAGGTGGTTCCGGGTCCGAGAGGGACTCGGAACCTCCCATATTCTCGGCCTCCATATCTTGGGAGGAAATCGGGATCCTTTTGAACCGGGATAGCCTCCGTCGACCATTGCTTCAATCGTCTCTGAGTAGGATCCGGAGCTTCCATAATATCCAGAATTAGACATCGATTGAGACTCCATAGCCTGTCGATATCCCAAGCCGGATCTCCCACTTCCTTCGTCTGACATCCTGCCTCTTTTCAGCAAAATCTCCTTTCTATTTTTTTTGTCGACCCCTCCTTTGAGCAGACCCGCAGGCTGCTTCCTTGGCTCCCTTAGAAGACTGTCCGGCCCATTTGAACAGGCCAGTGGGCCTTGGAGATGGGCATTGTGGGTGGGCTGAATTGAGACCGATCAGGGTCTGGTTATGGGGTCGGTTATGGGCCTGGACAGGGACTGCTCACAGACCAGACTTTGGGGAGACCGAACATGTCATTTCTTTTGTCTCTCTTCTTTTTTTTTTCCGGCCTTGTCAACACAAAATTGGGTGTCAACATTAACCTAGCATAAAAACAACACAATTTTATTGAAGTACGCACAAATCACTAAATGTTTTAGTCCTTATCTTTTTTCTTTAGTTATAGATGAATTAACGAAAACTATACAAGATGATATACTTTGATGTATGATATTTGCAGATGATATTGTATTGATAGATGAAACACAAGAAGGAGTGAATAGAAAGTTAGAAAGGTGGAGAAATATTTTGGAGACTAAAGGTTAGGGCTGTAAACGGAGCGGATACGGAGCGGATATGCCATTTCCGAATCCGCTCCGGTAGTCAATTCGAATATCGGATATCCGCTCCGGTTAGAATTCCAATACGGAGCGGATCTTCACAATCGGATATCTCTCGGATACGGAGCGAATACGGATAATATCCGCTTCGCTCCAGAACCTGCACAACTTATAAAAATGTGAAAAAAATCTCAAAAAACCTGTAAATTCACAACAAAACAAGGGCAACCTTTTATGTACAAAAGGGGCACAACCACCTTATCTCAACCAATTATCCGTCAAATGCAATTAACCACCAAGAAGAAAAAAAATTCAACCACAAAATTCAACCATAAAGTCTTTATGAAGCATACAATATTCATCCAAAAATTTCAACCACAAATTTCAACCATAAAGACTTTCCGAAGCATAGAATATTCAACCATATAATTCTAAGTGCAATCAACCACAATCAACCACGAAAAAGAAAATAAGTGTCATCAAATACAATACCAAGTGCCAACAAATACAAAGAACAAAACAAGTGTCATGAAATTAAATATTTTAAGGGTCCTCGACATTTAAACGTCAAATATAATAAGATATGCCGCCACCGTTGACATACTCCAACCAAAGCTTCACATATATGTCATCAATCTACAAACAAATGAACAAATTATGTAAGGAAAATGAATACAATTAACATGATAATATCTTGAAATTTACTTACCAAAACTTTCTTCCTCATTCTTACTTTCTCAATGATAATTGGAGAATTGTCATCGAAAATAATAACAATAATAAGTAATGTCAAGTCTTGAGTACAAAGTAATGTCCAAATTGATGTGTAAAGAATGTGATGACTCACCTTTCTTTTTCGTTGAAGGCAACCAATCTCGGGTACGGATTAATGCTTGAATGGTTTACGGAAGCAAAGATGATCAACTATCATCTACAACTCATGAGCACAATGCTAAAGCCGCCTCGAAGCAACACTCGTGGTAGGGAATTGCAAATATATCCTTTGCTATTTTTGAGAGAATGAAAAATTTCTTGCCATAACATTTCCACCATGTTAACACATCAAATTGTCCTTCATGGGAGAATGAGACTCTTAAATACACATTCAACTCGGTTTTCGACAAGTCATAGAAGTTCTCTCACTCAAACGCTTCTTAAAATATTTTTCAACTCATCTATTGTGTCATCGCATTTCTCCTCCAACATACAAGACTTGCTAATAGCATTGGAAGATGTCACATTATCATCACAAATTTTCATTGCATACTCATTATAAAGTTCGTGAAGAAACAATTTCACCTTTTCAATATAAATATGTGCACTATCACCATAGATTTGTTCCAA
The DNA here is from genome assembly GCA_036172225.1 of Cryptocoryne crispatula var. balansae. Lineage (NCBI taxonomy): Eukaryota > Viridiplantae > Streptophyta > Magnoliopsida > Alismatales > Araceae > Cryptocoryne > Cryptocoryne crispatula. The sequence continues at coordinate 30,102,466 of CM069935.1, forward strand.
CGAGGATCAAGGATGCAAGCCACGGTCAACAATAGACTACATTCATCCCAATATTTTGAAAATTTTGCTAACATCACAATAGCCATGTTGCATATGTAGTCAACATCACTTTTAATCCATGTACGCAACTTGAAATGCACATCACTTTTCAATATTCCATGTCAACAGTTGATTTTTCACAACTTTAAAAAGAACATCAGCAGTGTGTGGAGTTGGAACATACTCAAATGCAATAATCTTTTTTTGCAACAACCATTGCTCATCTATAAAATGGGCTGTCAAACATGCATAACCCATAGTTTGTCCTGAAGTCCACAAATCTGTGGTGAGAGCAATTCGGGAACCTAAGCTATCAAAAAGTTTGTACATCTTTTCCTTTTCTTCTTCATAAATCTTCATGACCTCATTTCTAATAGTTGTTCTACTACAATGCTTGAATTGAGGCTGAAGATTTGAAAAAAGTACCAAAGTACTCATACTCAACAAAACTAGAAGACAACTCATGCTTTATGATCATATTTGCAAGATCTCTACGGCTACGTTGTTGATCAAATTTAAAATTGACAATTTTCATATTTGATTCATCCGTAGATTTGGACATTGTCAACATGTGTTGTTTGATGTCACCATGAACTTTTGTGGACATCTCTTAGCATGATTGCTCAAGTGGGTGGTGCCTTTTGAGCTAGAACCATCAAATGCCCTTTTGCAATGAAGACACTTTGCAATATACCTACCATCTTCGGTTCTACTCTTCTCAAAAGTCTTTCCAAACGTTGAACATAATTTTCTTTTTTGGGTAATGGAGGTTTTGTAACGTCTCCTTCAACAATTTGAATTTCATCACCTAGTGCCGTGGGTTGTGTGCTTTGTGTACCATCACTACTCTCATTGATATTGTTACCACTAGCACTAGGGATATTTGCATTTAAACCGGACGATCCAACATTACTATCTACGAGAAAGAGGCAACATATTTCCTTCCATTGACATCTACAAACATACGTTAAATAAGTCAAACAAGTTAACGCCGATCACAATTATTACATTGACTACCACAAAGATATACTAGCAAAATTACTAACACTGTGTTAAGAGTTTGCGGATCAAATTATATACCTGCGGAGCAAGACAGTATATAATTTCTGGTCCAACCGCCCTGCACGGAGCATGACAGCAAAACAGACTCCAGAGGGCGCAAGACAACAAGACAGCAAGACAGTATTTCTGATCAAATTATATACACGGAGCAAGACGGCGAACGGTATTTCGATCAAATTATATACCGCGGAGCAAGACGACAGAACGGCAAGAACGGTATATTGGGCGCACGCTGCAATCCGGAGCAAGACGGCAAGAAGACACGGCAATCCGGGAGGGACCGAGAGGGAGGCCGAGACGGGGAGGGGGGAGATTGGGCGCCTGCCTCGGTCGGCCGAGAGGGAGGCCGAACGGGGGGGAGATTGGGGCGCTGCCTCGGTCGGCGAGAGGAGGCCGAACGGGGGGGGAGGTGGGCGCCCGCCGAGTGCCGCCGCGGCAATCCGGGAGGGACCGAGGGAGGCCGAACGAGGGGGGGCGAGGGGAGGGAGGCCGAACGGAGGGAGGGAGGCTGAACGAGGGAGGTGATCCGGCGCCGGCAATCCGGGAGGAGGGGGAGTTCGGGGCGCTCGGCAATTCGCGCCGCCGCCGCCGCCGCTAGGGAGGGAGGGCTGGGAGGCTCCGCCGCCGCCGGCGGGAGGCTCGGGAGGGAGGCTCCGCCGCCGCTGCCGCTGGGACTGGGACGAGGAGGCTCGGCCCGGCCGCCGCCGCTGGGAGGGTCCTCGGAGGGAGGGAGAGCCGAGAGGGACGCTCGGGAGCCGGGAGAGTCGGGAGACGGAGACGCGGGGCTCGCCGCTCGGGAGCGCCGCGCACGGTGAGGATGCGGATTGCGGCCTGCGGGGGGAGTCGGGGGCTGGCGGAGAGATTAGGGATTCAGGGGGTGAATGATCCTGGCTGTTGCATCTTACATCTAATGGTTCATATCGAACCGGATCTTAACCGAAGCAGATCCACTGATTCCGAATCCGCTCCGTTTATATTTCGGATAATATCCGAATCCGAAATAAATATCCGCCGGAGCAGCCTAAACGGATAATATCCGGCTATCCGAATACGAATTCGAACCGAATCCGGATAAAGTCCGGATCCGTTTACAACCCTACTAAAGGTTTCAAGATAAGTAGAACTAAAATAGAATATATGCATTGTAAATTTAATGAAAACCAAAGAGAAGTAGGTGAGGGCGTCCATTTAGATGGGATAATATTGTCTCAAAAAACTTAGTTCAAGTATCTTAGATCAATTATTCAAAAAGATGAAGAATGTGATGAAGACGTTAATCATAGGATTAAAGCAGGTTGGATGAAGTGGAGATTGACTTCAGGAGTTCTATGTGATTATAAAATTTCATTAAAGTTAAAAGGAAAATTTTATCGTACAAGCATAAGACCCGCAATGTTGTATGGTAGTGAATGTTGGACAATAAAAGAAAAACATACTTCTAAAATAAGTGTTGTCGAAATGAGAATGTTAAGATGAATGAGTGATCACACTATATTAGATAAAATAAGTTATGAATATATTAGACAAAATGTAGGAGTAACGAGAATTGTAGACAAATTGAAAGAAGGGAGATTAATCCTATGATTAACGTCTTCATCACATTCTTCATCTTTTTGAATAATTGATCCAAGATACTTGAACTTAGTTTTTTAAGACAATATTATCCCATCTAAACTGATGCCCTCACCTACTTCTCTTTGGTTTTCATTAAATTTACAATGCATATATTCTGTTTTATTTCTACTTATCTTGAAACCTTTAGTCTCCAAAATATTTTTCCACCTTGCTAACTTTCTATTCACTTCTTCTTGTGTTTCATCTATCAATACGATATCATCTGCAAATATCATACACTAAGGTATATCATCTTTTATAGTCTTCGTTAATTCATCTATAACTAAAGCAAAAAGATAAGGACTAAAATATTTGGTGATTTGTGTGTACTTCAATAAAATTATGTTTTTTATGCTAGGTTAATTAAGTTTGTGGTTGATTGATTATACACTTCATCATTTTATTATGTACTTGTTCATACACATTCATTTGATATAATAGTTAAACATGGGTAATTGATCAAATCATATAAAATTGTTTTCTCCATTTGTTCTTTAAAAGAAATTGTTACATAATGCTAGTGTTTTATTTTAGATTGACTTAATTCAAATTAATCCTAGAGACTGCATATTTATTGTATATTTATTTGTTTGTTATATTTAGTTCTCCTGTCATTGCTAGAACCCTAACTCAGATAAGAAATGAAAGGGTTGCATTAGGTGACAACCAACATAAAATTTATGTCACTTCTATTTTCATGGATTCAAATCTTATTTATTTTTGTGGCAAACCTAATTGGAGCTCGAGGTGGTTTAGGTTAGGGGGCGAAACCCCCACCTAGGGCCATAGAGTATTGGGTTTGTTAGGGGTGGGTGTGGGTACTATCTTACTGCCCCCTTCCTCTTGGGGTTTCCCTATGCATGCTTTCTTTTCTTTAGATATGCTTCCTCTTGGGGTTTCCCTATGCATGCTTTCTTTTCTTTAGATATGCTTGAGATACAGACGGGGATTTCTTCCCACGGGTCCGCTCTATGTCCTCTATCCTTATCTCCTTTCCTCGTCCACACCCATCTTGATCACAGGTTATCGATCCTTGGCATCACTTGGTTGCCAAAGAACTGGTCTAAGTCATGTGAAAGATGAAGAGAAAAGAAAGATGAGAAAAGAGGGTGGCTCCTTTCCTTCTCCACACTCATCTTGATCACAGGCTATCGATCCTTGGCGTCACTTGGCTGCCAAAGAACCGGTCCGAGTCATGTGAAAGATGAAGAGAAAAAAAATATGAGAAAAGAGGGTGGCTTACCCAAAGAGAGAAGAGGAGTGAGTACCGAAACTAAGAAGAGGGGTGGAAATGGCCAGGAGCCACTGGCTCTAAATGAAAAGAGAAGAAAAATAATAATAATGCTTAAAAGAAGGGATTGATCGATGTACCTTTTCGAGGGAGAATATGGTTGTGGGTTTTATTTTCCTCTTCCTCGGCCGGCCAGGGGAGAAGAGCTTATAGAACTTTGTTTGCTTTCAAGATTTAAATGAAAGCATGAAAAGAACATGAATAGAACTAGACAAGGTGTAGCATTGAACTCAAAACTGACAGGAAAATGACAAAAGGGGTGGTATGAACTAGATTAAGACTAGCTCCTAACCCCTTTTGGCTAAACTATGATAATGGAGAATGCTAATGATGCATTAAACTATGTTATCATGGCATGAATGATGCAAATAAAATGTAAATGAAAATAGACAAAGGTGGGGGGAGGAGATGTTGAAGGCTGGTGTGCTGCAGCTCTCTAGAAGAACCAGACACTCCCCTTCTGGGATGCCAGGCATCTCGACGACAAAATGCTTTGATTTCCCACTAGCAACTTTTTCTCACAAGCTTCTCCTAGCTCCTACGGGTGTTTCTCAGTGTTCTAGCTTTAGGTTATGGCTCCCTATTGCTCCTCACAGTGCTGAGACAACTGTAAAAGCTCCTCTTGGTGGTTCTGGAGGTTTGAAGATGGCCTCTATAGGTTGTGGAGATGGGGTGATGATGGGGGGTGGAGTTGATGCTACGGGGGTTTTTTAGAAGATTGGATGGGTGAAAAATGAAAGAAGGAGAACTTCCAAGACTTCTTTGGCAGTTGGGCTTGTGGGGGGCATTTAGGGTTTCTGGAGATCTCTCCTACAACTCCTTGGTGGCTCTTGGTAACTTCTGGTGGAACCTCATTGTAGACACGCAATTTTGGCCTAGTTGGAGAGTTTAAATTCTTGTTTTCATGGAGAATATCTAAAGCAAATCGTGTTTTTCGGACGGATCAAGTTTTTTGGCACAGTCCGAAAGGGATCAATAGAACAATCAGCCGGGCAGAATACCCTGTATATAGGGCACCTGGCGCCCTGTATATAGGGCACCTGGCGCCCTGTATATAGGGCACCTGGCGCCCTATAAACAGGGCTCCTGGCACCAAATCAAATCGATTCAACCGGATGATTTGACCCCCCGCAGTGACTCGTCTTGTCGATCTGACGGACCTCATTATGCTGGCGCCCTATATATAGGGCGCTATGCCGCATGGCACTGCTTTTCGGAAATGACCAAAGTGCCTTGTTTTGAGCTATAAATAGACCTCCATTTGGAGCTTGGAGGAGGTTCAAAGTCCGTACCATCTTAGAGCCCATCCAAGACTACGTTTCCAAGCCACTCTCACCTCCCATAGCCTTTCAAATCGATCCAAAATAGTCCACCAAAAACCCGAAAAACCTTCTGTTTCTGTCACCCAGAAACATGATTTTTCTCCAACTTTGAGAGCTTCTATCCGTTTCTCCTCTTGCATCCAACATCCAAACAACCTTTCATTAGTTTCATTTGCATATTGTCTACAAGGAGGAGCCCCTACTTCGTCCCGGAAGCCGCCCAGCACTCCGGAGCGACGTCGCGAAGAGGGGAAGAAAATCTGTTCGGGCCAGACTTAGTGCCCCGTATACAGGGCACTTTGACCTTGGTCAACGCGCCCCATAAGGGGGGCACCTGCAGCTAGCGCCCTATATATAGGGCACCAGCAGGGGAAGAAGCTTGTTTTGCCATTTTCGGAGTCCGATCACCCGTTTGATCGAGTTTTTGTCTCCCTTTTTCATCTTAGCATTGTTCATCATGTTATTTAGCATGCATTTGATCATTTTGCATCTCACATATGTTTAAAAACCTACCAAAATAGGGGTTGAGATTCCATCCCGATCCGGTTAGTTCATTCCCTTTTGCATGATTCAGAGTCTTTATCAAGCATGATACTACACTCACGCCAGAGCTAATGATCTTCATTTGTTTTTCTTCATGTTTTATGCAGGACATTCTTAGATGAATCAACCGGATTGAAGCTTCAATACGATAGTAGGTGAAAGAACTCTCTAAAGCTCTCCCCTCTCGGCCGGCCGAGAAATGAGAAGTTAGAACCAAACAATCTCCTTCCCGTTTACATCCCCAAGGTACGACGGTCAAACTCCTCCTCCTTCTAGTTCATTTGCTTAACACCTAATCACACTTTGGAGCCTTCGGCTCCTGGCGACCACACACTTCACTTTTCACTACACACCACACTTCTTCTCTTCTTCTCTCTCTCACCGACAAACGCGAGCCGAGCCGGCTCATCCGGGTGCCTACACCTTTTGGCGACCACGGTGGGACAACTCTTGCTTGAGTGAGTTCTTTTCACCTTTTAAAAGAATGTCCAACTTGTTCATCCTTGCTTTGGCTCTTACTTGAGTTCTTACATTCTCCTAGCATTCTTATTCACTTGCTTGCTTGTCTACTTGCTTTAGTTTAGCATCACTTAGTTTCTTCCGATTTACTTGCTTTCCGTGGGTCCTCTTTTAAAAGAAAAAAAGCACCATCTAATTTTAGGCTTGCTTTAATCGATTTACTTTGACTTTGCACTTTAAAGATTGCCTTGCTAAGCATCTTTACTTATTTTCTTTTAAAAAAAGTCTAATTTCTCCTCTAAAGCATCTTTAGTTGAATTAGTACTTGCTTTCACCCTTGATTGATCTTACATCATTGCCTTGTTGCATGCTTTTATTTTCTTCTTGTTTGCTCCTCACTCCTTGATATCTCACTTGCATTTAGTTTGCATTGGAGTTTCGGGTTCGCCCGTCTCCTTAGGACATTCGAGAAGGGAGGCTCTCTCCTCCCAAAGCCCCACACATCCAAACACCCCTCTTGGTGGTTGCCAACTCCTCCTCCGGGGATTCCCTCTCGGAAGGACCGGGTAGCTTCCATCAAGACCTCCGTAAGTCCCCAGACGTGAATGATTCCCTCTTCACTGATCGGGCTGGTTGTACCATCTTATCACAAAACCCGGAGTACCTATTACCTATCGTTGTGAAAAGAGTGACAACCTTAGATTGCTCGGCGTTGTGAGAGCGTAGGGTCCTACCCATTTATTTGAGTGGACATTATTTCTCTTAACAAGCCACTAATTTAAGGTTGAAACACAAAAAAAATTTTGCAGTAATCATTCTAAGTCTGTGCTATCACTTGTTTGCAAATTAAAATTGAAAAAACCAAAACAAAAAATTTGAAGACACTTAACAAAAACCCAAAAGAAATCTTTGTTTGAGGTTAATTTGCTTGATAACCTGTTTGTTCAAACAAAAATAAAAAAACCGAAAAAAGGAGGAAAATTTTAAAACTAAAAAAAAGGGATTCTTGTGTTTTTCGTCACCTTTCCTTTCTATTTATGAACTTGAGATCAGGGCGAGTCATTGGGATGACAGACCAAGGATACGAACCGTTGCAGTTGGAGTATGACCAATCCTACCTCCACTCGGATGCCGTATGTGCCGTTAATGAACCCGAAATACTCCCTGACACCAGTTCACCCCGACCCCACCCAGATTCTCTGTGGGAGGCATTCGCTCATGCCGACCCAACTCAACTACAAGCCATTGAGGCCATCCTGAAAGGAAAATCTCCTGTCAATCACACCCATGTTGAGGGTGGCCACGACACTTCTACCCCCAGTTAGCAACTGACCAACCCGGTGCACCAGTACCGGGCCATTCTCACAATGGACCCTTGATTCCAAACTCACCCCATCCGGTGGCCATCCTGAACCACCCGGACCCAAACAACACCACACCACTTAGGCCACCGGTCTATTCTTCCGCACATTTTAATCAAGCACGTCCTCAAGTGCACCACCCGATATACCCTCCTTGCCCGGCCGCTTCAGCCTATCCGATGGCCATGCCGGCAAATCAAGCATCTGTCCTCCCCCCTCCTCTTGTCCGAGAATCCTCCGGTGATCAAACTGTGCTTAACAAAATTAATAGGATGGATGAACAATATCGGGAGCTCAAGCGATTGATCGACACACGAGCTCTCCCCAAGATATCTCTTCCCTCTCTCCCCGTATTCCATCTTCCTCCTTCTGAAATGCCCATTTACCACCGATATAATGGAAATGGGAACCCTTTCATTCACATCAAAGATTTTCTTTATGAGTCTGTCATGTGGCAAAACGATCCGAAGGCCCTTGCATACCTATTTAGGAGATCATTAGAGGGCTCCGCGTTGGAATGGTTCTATTCACTTGACCATTTGGAAGCTAGCAACTTTGATACCGTCCAAGCAAAGTTTTTGCAAAGATACCAAGATCGAGTCGGTCCTATCTATTCGATCACAGATCTTATGGCCGAAAAGATGAGAAATGATGAGGATTTTATAAGATATGCTGATAGATGGAGGGCAATGGCAGAAAGGCTGACAAATGCACTGTCAGAATCAGAACAAGTCAAGATGATCATCACCAACGCCACTCCGGCTCTGAAAAATGTATTGGCATTACATCACCCTGTCAAAATGAGCGAACTCTATGAGAGAGCACAGTACATCCAAACCCAACTCCGAGACTCTCCCATCATGAACCTCTTCGATCCTAGGCCTCGAATCACCAAAAAGACGACAACCACCATTTCCGAGCCCGTAACTGAAGGCGTGGTAACCAATGAACATGTCAATATCATAGGGAACCCGCCCAACAACCACCAACATCAGTACAAAAACCCCCGATATAGGAACCCCCGCCAAACCCAACCAGCACCTCGCCCTCAGATTCAGCCCCAACCTTTCCGCCACCAAACACCAAACCAGTATCCCCAACAACCAATGCAGACACCAGTCCCCCAGCAACCCCGGCAATTGGCCGTACAAACCTTTGCACCTCAACCACCACGCCACCAACCACCTATAACCAAGAGAAGCTGGATGAAGAAGAGGAACAGAGTGTACGAAATTTCGTGAAAAACTTCTAGTTCTATAAATACTAATGAAGTTGGCACAAACCCTATCAAGTTTATGGTGAAAATTTCATGGCCAGCCTCCTCCTACTCTCTCTCTCTCTCTCTCCCACCCTAGAGGTCACTAGCACATGGTGGAGCTTTATCCGGGAAGGTCCAACATGTCGAAGAACTCATCTATGGGTAAGTTTGTGTGAATAATGAGTGGTTGCACACTTGAGTGGTTTGGAGATCATAAGAATGCTTGATCTTCTTCAATCTTAAGAAATTAATTAGATCCTATAAAGGTATATTCAAATATGTTCAAATCTAGTTCTTGGTTATATCGTTCGGTTCCAATTGAGACACCGACTACGAAATCTAAGAAATCAAACACTTCTGCTACTATAGAATGTTTTTTTTAAATTGAGCTTGTACCAAAGCTTGAATCAAGCTTTTATTTGAGTTCAAGCTCGCTAAAGTAAATGAGTAGTTTGATGAGCCAACCTTGAATGTATTGGCTTCTTAATGAGCCAAGCTCAAACATAAGCCCAAACTACCGAATTCGAGATCAGGGATAAATAAATGGGCTGAGCTCAAGCAACTTATATACTACTCAGTTTGTTTACATCCCTACCCATGATAGTGGGTTAGCAGGAGCATCCAAGAATGGATAGGTGTGATTGGCATGTTGGCAAGAGCAGCTAGCAAGTTGACAACGACATACAAAGGGTGAGTAGGCATCATCGTTGAGCTTATAGGAGCAACAAGTGAGGGCACACACTACTGGCATACTTGTGAAAACTAGGAAGATCATACATGGGTGGACACGGATGATGGGCTGGCGGGAGTGGTTGAGCAAGGGTGGGTGTAGTTGGGCTATGGGAGATTGTAGTGACTGGTTGGATAGGGTGCCTTGGCATAATGCATCCTCGAAAACTAGTAAACTTCTTGGTGGGGAATGTGACTAGGCACGATAGGTGTAGGAAGGGGTGGTGTTCACAGGTTTGTTTGGTATGGTTATAGAGGTTTTTCATCAACCCTAATCGACCCAATCTGACCACTCAAATTGAACCAACTAAATTGAGTTGCTTTGAGTTGAACCGAAAATTTAACGTTTTTTATTGACTTTTTAGTGTAAGAATAGCATTAATTTATCCCTCACCTTAATAATTTTTTACCACTAGATCCTACATTAAAATACAACAATAAGGGTAAGGTTTAGTTATACTCAATAGGTTCTACTTGCTCTATTTCTTTTGAGACCAATGATGTGGAACTAAAGCTAGAGCATGGCCAACCGGTGCGTGGGTAGATAGCTCACATGTGAGTGGACAACTCATGTGGACAGCTGGATTGCAAATTGCAACTTAGGAAATAGTGGAAGGATTAGTCCCACATCGCCTAAGTTAAAAGAATGATGTTGCTTACATTCTTCTTATAATAAAAATTGATGTAAACATATGCCAAGGCAAGTGCAACATGTTGGGTGTGTGGTGGCCCTATATGATAGGGGGTTCGGGTTCATTTGATTTCACTTTTTAAAATCAAATGACTTGAGCTTGGATCATGACCCGAACCAACCTGATAATTTTAGGTTAGTTTGGTTTGGGTCGTCGCATTAGCTCGATTAGTGAATACTAATAGGTACGGGTGTCAGTTGATGCCCACAGCTTTAGACACGGTCTAATGTGTGAAAACAATTTGTTTCTGATTTTCAAGGGAGTACACCAAACCAAACTGATTTAGTAGTAGGTTCGATTTAGTTTTGAAGTCTCCTAAACTAGACCAAATGGATGAAATTAATTTAACTTTAAAAAATAAAATAATTATATAGTATTAATAAGGATGATGATTTTATATTTTAATAATGTAATTTTATTTATTTTATTAATTTAAAATGAAAAATAAAATATTAATAGTTAATTATTTTAAATATTCAATCAATTTTAGTCTTAAACCAAACCAGACCCAATTGGAAAGAAATGACTCAAAATTGGAACAAACAGTACCAACCTTTGAAAACTAATTGATGCCTTCCATTTCTTATTAACTGGATAGTTAACTTTCTAATTTTACTAGGATAAGGATAAACTAGAATTTATAAATTCAATATAAAATTTTTGTTTATCAATATTTCTAGTCAAAATTAATGGGAGTATTTGGTGGCATTTTATTTTTTATATGGTTTCATGACAAAAAATTATATTATAATACCAAACATAACAATTTTTAAAAGTGAAAACATGACAATAAAGGTGGGCAAAAACATTTTAATTTTTAAAAATGATCATAAACTGTTTGGTAGCATTTTAAATTCAATTTTCATCAACCTCAAGAACATTGAAAAATAAGAATTTCATACCAAACAAATTAAAAATTTATGAGGTCATACAAAAGATAAAATATTCATGTCATACAAGAATTCAATCAACTAAAAATATATAATTATAATTTACAACGTCTAACATAATTCTCTCATTTTTCTTTTACTATATTATCTTGATGAAACTTTCTAAGACGTGTGTACTCATTTGTACTTGATTTGCTTTTAACATTATCTTCATTTCTTATTCTTTCTTGCCTTCTTCACTCGTGCAATTTATATTTGTTGTACCCCTTCAGTAGTTAGCAGGCTGGTTTTTCTTTTTAATACAGATGGTTGATGGAGAGGATCTTGAAACAGAGGGGAACTACTAGAAAAATCAACATAAAAAATTTCAAGTGGGAAATCCCAACAAATCCAAACATTCTCAGTACTTTGCATGCACACATGTGAGTGATGGGGATTCCTTTTCAATGAAATAAGTATGAGATATTTACCACTACAAAAATACACACTACATCCTGTATACATAGCAGAGAAGTAGTGGTATAACCTGGTTTAAAACTAAATTCATTCTTCACTTCCCAATCACTGTTCTCAAATAAGCCCAAACATTACCAATTTAAAATTTTAATTTGACTCAAACTAGGACATCCCAAAAGAGAAATTCAAATCAAATTCGAATATAATCCAAAATTTCCTATTTATCAATGTTCACCTGCAGATGTCAGGAACTATTCAGAGGATGGGGGGGTTAGGGGGGTTGAAAAGTATTGTATTCTAGGTTGTGCATGTGTTGGATGACAGCTTCTCACCATATATGTTTTCTCAATGTAGAGATCTACAAGGCTAGTTTTATGTGCTGAGATGGGGGGGGTGGGGCTCTTAAGTGCTCCATGCTGCTCAGTAGGGTGCAAACAAGGTCATGATCAATCTTCTGCGAGCATGTGATCATCTAAAAATGTGTGACCCAGATTCTAGATTTTGCTGGTGTTTCAAAAGAGAAGTTTGTGAGTTAAAATTGATGGAGTAATTCCCAAGAGTCCTAGAGAAAGTTGGCCTAGATCTCTTATATATTCTTGTGTCAATCTCAAGAGAAAAGAAATTTTGTTTGAATATGCAATTTAGTGTCAGGTGACTGATTATTTTGTAGTGCACATGGATGAATTTGATCAAGAACTACATGATTAAGTGAATAAAACATGTGGATAAACAATGAGTCCGAGTCAACTGACATCTTAACAGGCAAAAACATCCAAGAAGCTGGCCTCTAGCTGTGCTTACAAGCAAGCACGTCCTCAATCACCTCTAACTATGCATGCACCATAAACAATGTATACTGTCTAATTACATAAGAAGAAACCCACAAGAAGAAGTAGTACACACCCACCTGATCACAAGCAGCTGGGTTTCTGGTGGGGTCTTTTAAGATTTCTTTGCTCTACATAGGGCACCCCTCCCCCTGATAACTAGAAAGAAATAATATTTAATTACCTATATTTCAACCAAGAGCATGATTATATATCAAGTTAAAAGAATTCACCAGGATTTACATAGCACCAGTAGGATGTCATTTGAAGTCTCTTCAATCAACTTTTAAGGTCACTAACTCAACTATCCATTACTATCAAAGGTGTGAGGTGCCTATGGTATGCAATCTGGGCAACTTCTTGCAAGATTTTTTTTGAAAGAGGCAGAAGCTACAATTCATTACATTGTAAAGAAAAATTACATGTATTGAAAAATAAAAAGAAATGGTCCTAGATTACTGCCAAGGCAGAAATAGAAATGCTTCTATTTGAAAAATTGTCCCCAAGGAAGCCTAAATGGTATGAGACCCAGACTGAGTAAAAACTCAATTTGTGACAAAGAAGCACGTGCACTGAAGCATCCACGAAGGATTTTCAAAGCTTTCATTGAAAAGTATCCTATTCACATGATCCATTGTCCACGGGATAGTGGGAAGCATAATTTTTCATAATACTAGTGCCTCCCTCCAAGGATTTACCTGTCCCATTGAGAGAGCATTGAAGATCTGGCAATATTCTTGGGTATTGGCAAGTTGCTGAGATTCAAAAGACCAAAAGAGGGCCTGTTGCAGTGGCACTAGAGCAGGTTGGAGAGAGCAACAGTGCACACACCCACCACATCAACAATTAAGGACAAAATTAACAGGAAAAAGTATAACCTACTACACACGTATATATAACAAAATTAAGAACATGTCTATCTGTGTGGTTCCTCAGGCCATCATCATAAAGATGAAAATTTTGGTTAGGTGTTCGCATCCACACACAATATCAGATATGATATCTCAACCTTGGTATATAACTGTAGATTGCCTTTGTATTAAGGAAATTAATAGACAAAACATACATGCATAGCTTACAAAAAGTTGGCCTACTTATATACCCATTATTTGTTTATTAAGGGCAAGGGTATTATACATAAAGATCAGGGGCATACACATACATGTATGGCCTTTTTTTATTTTTCTAAAAAAAATAAAACCCTACAGAGAAAAAAATGCACGACACTATGGCTTCGCGTTTCCACGTCGCTACCTTGCCCCCCCCTTGGAGGATGCCACCCTCTTGCTTTGCTGCCGGAGATTTTGCAGGTCTTTCGCTTCCCACGCCACTGAGCTCCTTTCATCACCCTCCACCACAGTCTTCGCCAACTCCACTGCGACTGGAGTCTGCTATCGTCGACTTTTGAGCACAAATTGTTAAATCGGGTTATCCTAACTCAACTTGTTTAGAATGCTTGAAAGATAATTTGCACATATTTAATCGACTTAACGCGTATCAAGAAAGTTGCGGTCAAACAAAATGAGTAATTTGTTGAAGTTAAAGTAGAGTGATGTTAAAATAACTTGCTAACTAGCATAAGTCGATATAGAAAACATCGACATTAAATGTTTTTTATCACAATTCGATATGTCATTGTTCGACTTGTTCTCAAAAGAAAATATATGGAGATGGATAAAGTCAACTCAAAAAATAATATTCAGAGATTAATAAAGTCCAACAATGAATGATAGATCAACTTGTACAGAAGACGTTTACAAATTGATGATAAAATTGAACAATAATAGTTTGACTTGTACTAGTGCACAAGTTGATTTTTCATTATTAGACTTGTTTTGTTGAAAAAATAATATCCAGAGGTGGACAAAGTTGAACAATGACAGATTGCCTTGTACAAAAGACGTTTACAAGTTGAACTATCATTGTTGAACTTGCTTAGTCCGAAGATGGTCAAAGTTGAAGAAGTATAGTTCGACTCACGAGCACGTATTCTTAAAGTCAATTTGTCATTGTTTGACTTTCTTTGTCGAAAAAAGAGCTATCCAGGGATCGACAAAGTTGAACAAAAATAATTAGACTTTAAATTGATTCAACTATAAGTCGAACTATTTTAGTTCGACTTTCTATCAATGAAGAAAAAAAAGAACACCATCCGGAGATGGTGTCCACCTATACATGTTTCCTCCCTTTTCACATGCATATAAAAGATTTTATACAATACATTTGATGTCAATATTTTATACATATCTTCCCTCCGTCTCCATAAAATTTCATACACGACAATTGTCACACATTTTATACAATATTTTAAACCACATGCTCTTTACACTTCACGGGCATACAAGGTTTGTCATACCCGAGCATGCCATATAAAAAGATTTTATTTGTAGCTCAAAAAATTAATAAATCAAATATAACACCGCAAATGAAAAATTACAAGTCATTCTCTTCACATTCACATATGATATAGTCTAAGAAGTTCAAATATATTACATTCTTATCAACAAACATGTCATAAAAGTTTACATACCATATTCGTTAAAAGCATAAACTTCATTCCCTTCTTCCTCTCCTTGGAGCACCCTTTCTTCTAACAAATCTTCATTTCTTCTCTTCGAGATGAGATAACTCTAATTCTAATCTTTTTTGAGAAATATGTGTTGTTGTGTTTTGACCATGACGACTAGGACAACAAGGTATCGGTGGACTAATGTCGCCAATGACAAAGGATTGTTGCGTGGTGCGTTGGCGGTTTGACAAAGTGTTCGTCGGTGGCTCATTTGAATGTGTAATTTGCTCCATTGAATTAGATGAAGGTCTTGCACTATCCCATCTACTTGAACAACATGGGAGTTGGAGTTATTGTCCAGTTAGAGATAACAATGGATTTCTAGCCAGTTTAAAAGTCAACAACACAATCCAGAGTTTGGCGTGATTTTTCCATTGCAACTCAAAAATCTCAATTTTATTTTGTTACAATTGGTAATCATTTCTTGAATTAACATCTCTTGTATTCGATGATGTCCACGAAGCTATCACAAACGAAGATTGACAAAATAGATCCATTTCAATATAAATGTATTGCATGACAACACAAGTTCAAAAATAAATAATGTTAAAAAATAAGAGCTTGCCAATTCTCTCTTCATAGGATCTCTTGGGTAATATTACTCTAGTCCTTCGATAGCATTTTGAACAATATATGAAATGGCACATTTCATATACCATTGTTGATATTGTTGACTTTGTTCCTCTTCATCAATATGCTCCTCACGGAGGTATAAATATGTTGTTCCTTATCATCCCATCATTGTATGTAGCGAGCATAAACTTGACTCCAATCAGTGCCCCAACATCTACGCCCATCTTTATGCTCGTATTGCTCCCTTTCATCTTACTCTATTTGAATATATCTAAATTGTCTAAGGACTCATTCTAGAGCATGAATCTCCATGACCAAATAACAAATGGGAGGAATGTATGAAGTCCAAATTCGGGTATTCTCAAGAGATATACTTGGCACCAAGTGCATGATGTCTTTTTTGTAAGGTTCATCTAATCTGTAATACGAAAAAGACAATCAAATATTATTAAAATATTTGATTATACTAAATAAAATAATAAAATGAGCAAAAATATGAATATACCTCACTAATATCTTCCATAGTCATTCATATATAAAAGAAGAGTGAAATTGTGTTGTAGTTGATTATGGATACGATTCCACCTGTACAATTTTAACATATTCAAAGACATGTACAAAAATTTCATGGATGGTGACTAACAATATTTACAAAAATAACCACTTTCAATAAATTTGCACATTTGCCATCATCAAAGTGGTTCATGCCACCCTATACCCACAACCATTTGTGGCACGTGTAGTCGACCAACCTAGATATGTTCTCATGACCAAATATAAATAAAGAAGTCATATTATTTACAAATTGGAAACTTATAGTAAGTGGAATCCAATAATATTTTGGTGTTAAACATACATACTTGTAATAGATGAAGGCATCCATTGATGATGTAACATTTGGACAATGTTGCCACACATAATCGGTGGTAAAGAAATCCAAGTACCGCATTTCCCTATGAAAATGTATCACATGCCTCTATGTCCTCTATAAAAAAATAGATATTACATGTGGATCTCAATACTTGAGGTATCCAACATCAAAAAGGTGCCGATCAACATAAAGATGAGAGCTCTATGGGGTGTTTGGTTCCAGTTTTTATCTTCCTTTTATCTTATTTTTAAAAATACGAAAGATATGGTGTTTAGGTGAATGTTTTTAGTGCTCTTTCTTGTTTAAAATTGGTGAAACCTCTTTACTTCTTCTATTTCAAAAAAAACAACAACTACGTGGTTGTTTTATTTCTAAAAGAGAGTGACTCTCTTGTGACGTCTGCTTCTCTCTCCCAAAAGAGAGAACTCCTCGCGGCAGACGACCATGGTCGTGCCGGAGACGCCGGGGGGGCGGAAGCAGGCGGGGCTGTGGGAGCTGGTGGGGTACGGAAGCCACCGGGCGGGGGGGGGGGCATCGCGACCAAGGTGGCGCGAAAGAAGTAGCCGGGGAGGGGGGTCCGCGACAGAATGCCAGGAAGCGAGTAGGTGGGAGTAGGAGGGTGCGTCCCTTACGGGGGAGCGCGTCCCCGACCGGGGGTGGAAGCCGCCCGGGGGCGTAAGCGAGGGCGGGGCTACGGGAGAGGGGGGCGGAAGCCGCCGGGCGGGGGGCTATCGCGGCCAAGGGGGGCGGGGAAGCAGTAGCGTAGGAGGGGGGGCCCGCGACAGAACCCTAGGGGAAGGAAGTAGGCGGGAGTAGGAGGGCGCGTCCCGACCGGGGGGAGTGCATCCTGACCGGGGGGTGGAAGCCGCCCGGGGAGGGGGGGAGCAGGCGGGGGGGACATGGCGACCAAGGGGGCGAGGAAGCAGTAGCTAGGGGGTCCGCAATAGAATGCCATGGGGCAGAAGCTGGAGGGGCTGCGGGAGTGGGGGGCGAGTGTGTCCCGACCGTGGGGGCCTTGCGTTCACCGAGCGCCAACGACGGCGCGATGGCCCAGCAGAGGCAAACACTGCTCTATTAATTTTAAAGTTGGTGACAATTTTACCAAACACAAAAGAGTTGTGTTTTTTTATTTTAAATTTAAAATTAAAAGATTAAGTATTCTTGATTTCGAAACAAAAGTTGTCTTAAAATTAAAAGAGCTTCCAAACACCCTACTAGTGGGGTAGAGACAATGTAGATGAGACTCCTCATTATCCTCCTTGGGTAATTCTCTTGCCCTCTCCCTAAACGTGATATGCAACCACAACAATCTCAAAGTCAAAGGACTTTGCCTAAAGGCACCTTCTTCTTCCTTTGGCCGAACACCCAAATATTGCTCACATACTTCCATCAAATTGTTGAAGTCATCTGATGGAACCCAAGGGGGGAGTACTGATGGCACAACCATCTACCTGTAATCCCATGATGATAGACACAACCTACAAGGTGATAGTCATTTCACCTCGAGGGCAATGAAAAGTAGACATCTCAGGTCTCCACCATTTCACGAGAGCTATGATCAATTGTCGGTCTAATGGAACCCATCGGAGATATGTGACATATAAAAAAACCATCTCTCTATAAATAATCCAAAACTATACAATTCCTAATTGGCTAGGATGACATTTGTCGAAATGAGACACTAAATATAAAGTAGTTGCACCCTATAAGACATTAGAATATACATTACTATGTTGAATAATTAATATAACATTTCAAAATGAACATGACTTATTTTTTTTACCTCAGGGTTCACAGAATGATGATGGGCCTAAGCACGTAGTAGTGAAGAATCATGTGGACCTCACTCCATCTTTGAAATTACATGAGAAAACAAGTATATAAGCATTTGAGTATATAAACACTACCGATTGAAAGAAGAGAAAAGACTAAAAGAATTTTTATAATAAAAAGATCACATAGTATGTATTCCTAGAGCAAGTAGAACGATTGTGGCCTTGTTGTTTACAAATGATACACTTATTTTGTTGTCTACTTGAGTTCATTAGTATTCACAACCACTTATTTTTTGGTCTACCAATCTTTCAAACGTTAGACAGTGGCAACAATGGAATTAAGTTTCTATAAGGGTCAAAGGGTGGCTAGTAACATTCATCTAAATAGTGTTAAACTCATTTTTATATGTTGATCGATAACAATGAGTATTGTACCACTCAAAAGCATGTGTAAGGATCCCAAATTACCAACCTAGTGGCACATAATGCATATTTACATAGAAAATGTCTTAGCACTTGCTCACAACAAATGCATCTAAGGGAATGTCGGTCAATGTCAACTCAGAATATACGACCATAAGAATCGTTCACATTCCATTCACCAACATTGACACGGGCTTGAAAAATAATTTCTCTCCTCCTCTCTTTCATTTTTGACATTTTTTTCTCAAACTTAGGTGTCAAGTGTGTCTCAATGTTTAATCAGATTGCACGGCATTGAGAAAACATGAGTCTTAGCTGATGATAAGTCATGTGTTTAAGAGCATGAATTGACAATCCTCTTGTGATTTTCAACATACTATTGAAATATTTTGAATAATTAGTAGTAATTATTCCAAATCTCTTGCCATTAATGCCATTTGCCACAGCCTAGTGTTTTGGATTAACTTTTAATAACCAATTATATGCAAATGAACAATGTAACTTGATGTCATTCATGCAATTGTTAAAATCAATTTCATTACAAGTAAGACATGTATTATGCATCCTCTTAAAGAGATCATTTCCTGTGAAATGGGATTGAAAGTTTTGACAGTAGTGACAAAAACAGTAACAATGAGCTACTAGAGGAAACCATCATTCTACTATATTTTTAATATTGGCATGTCTATATGAAATTAAGCGCATTCTATGTCTTTGTTCTCAGATGAATGAAATGTGTCAACATTCGATGAAAGAACCATGACCATGACCTATTGGTTTCACTATTTACTACTAAAATGCAATAGAAAACAAATCCTGATTAGTATCCACACCACAAGCAACTAGTAATGTTCCACGATACTTTCTATGAAAAAATGTGTCATCCACACTTATTAATGGGCGACAAAAATGCCACCCTTCATTGCATGGCATGAAAAACCAAAATAAAAATAACAGATTAGGTGTGTCACACTCACATAAGTAACTATATACTATTCCTAGCATAGTCATTTTTTACTGTCTCCATGTATCTCGAAAGGAGAGTGTAAAAACTCTCCTAATCACCGAACAACTTTTCAAAATTTTCCTTCGAGCATTCCAAGCCTTATGATATGAAGGTGCTATGAAATATTTAACTTGAACCATATCCATGATGTCTTTTGGTTGAATGTTTAAGCGAGACTGAATAATATGCAAGATTAAACGAGAAATTATCATGCACGTCAATTGTTTATGACATATATTATGAAAATGATTGCAACATGTGTGATTGTCTTTATAGCTCATAACTTTTCATAAACCACTTGTTCGAGTGCTAACACATGCATGTAATCACCACTTTCACCCTTCATCTCTTAAATGACAAATTAGTGTGAGTTTAGACTTTGTTGATCTATAAGTTTGATGTTGCACATTATGTTTCATTGACCAACTAGCAACAGCATGTATAAGATCATTTTTACATGTGAAAACATCTCCTACTGAAGTTTCTTCAACATTTTTGCCTTCACCTCTTACTACAATTGGTGTCTTCCCTGTGACATCTTTTTCGTCATCTCTATGAAGTTCTTACTTGTAGTAATACTATTAATCCAACTTGTGTCTTCACTTTTAAGAAATTCATCAACTGCTACAATACTATTAACCATCTCATTTGATATCTCTTCATTGTCACTTAGGGACTCTTCGTTTTCGTCTTTTAACTCATACTCATTCAAATTCGTTTCTTCATTTTGTCCACCTTCTACATCACAATGAATGATATTACTTTAAACTTGTGACAACAACTGACTCATAATCAATTGATTATATGTGTGGGGATTCCATGTGAATTGTGATGTACTGCATCCTACCCCAAATGAAGAGTTCTCAAATTCTTTTATGATATACAATGTGATATCGTATTGCATACACCTCCTTATTAGTTTCGACTATAATTGTCATCTGTCACATAAGTGATACCATCAAATTAGTTATAAATCAATTTCAAATTGATTGATCCAAACCCTAAACCAATCACATTATAAATATAACTACTCAACTCATAATAAGTGCTTGATTATGACACTTTAATGTTGCCTTCGTATCCACTATGATAATGTGTATAATTATTATTTGTTGAAATCGTTCCATCAACAAATAATATCTAATACATCAAAATCAAAATCAATTGAACAGATTAAGACTATATCTAGCACATCAATGTAATATATTTTAACATTTGGTGAATTGAGTAATCTATCTTTACATTATATTCTTTAACTTTTAGTGTATATTTTCAAGATACCTACCCTATATTACTTTGAAATTAGTGGTCCTTGGGCATGCCTGCCTCGCATTAACCCTTGGGCATTGATCTCAAATTAGAAAAATAAACATATTCGGTTTGCCCATAAAATTCACTACAAATTATTGAATTAAACGAAACAACAAATTATAAATCATCTAACATCTCCTCTCCCAGGCACAGGTATCATGTACATCCAATCAAAGATAAATGCGTTATACACCATATCACCCCATGTGAAAAGAAAATTAAAAGTTCTCCTTTTCACACGTGTAGCTACAACCCATAAATATATAGAAAACTATAATCCAACCTACTTGTATGAAAATAATTATGAAGCTTTAAAATTCAATTGGATGTTTACTGCCACAATAATATTAATTATACATACACATTGACAAAAATAGTGGATTGCCAATTGTCATTTTTAAAAAATTTGTTACAACAATATTTTTAACAAAAAAATAATTCGTCATAAACATGTTGCCTTCACGATTAAAACTATACATGCATGATTATAACTTCTATAGGTGTACTCTTCCAATTATTTTAAAAATAAAATGTCACATTAAAAATATATTTTCCATGGACACTTTTTAGGGCAAAGTAAACCAATCATACCACTTTCGATCGTGAACACCTACTAGAATGCCAAGAATTTCAAGCAGGTATAACCTCTGAAATCGTCGTCGTTGCCTCAAATAGCCAAGTTGCTGTCATTCGAAGAAGTTGCTACCACCGCCATTGTACGAAGAAGCTACTACCACCGCTCCCAAAAGCCACTTACAAGGAATACACTGCCAGAACCTATCTGAATTCGCCACCGTTGGAAATGCCCAATGAACAAGCTACTGTTGCTGAAAATTATGGGGAAGAAACCCCTGCCATTAAAAATGGGGAAGAAACCTGTGGCCATTGCCAGAGATGAGAAAGAAACTCTTTGCCGTCATCTCTAGAAATGAGGAAGAAACCCGCCGCCATCACTACAGTCGAAAATGGAGAAGAAACACGATGCTGCTGTTGCACTAAGGAAGAAGGGGATGAGGATGTTGCTGCCACCATTGTCACCACGAAGGTAAAACAGAAGAGATAAAAGGGAAAAGGGGAAAGGGTTTTTACAGAGGTAAAAAAAATGATGAAAGTAGAACCTTAGTAGTTTGACTTGTGTAAATTTTTTGGTAAAGTTGGTGAATTCTTGTTCGACTTGACTTTGATTTTGAAAGTTGATATTAGTTTAGACGATTTTAATGGTGTTAATGATATGATTATAAAAATCTTCGTAAAGTCAAACATCCGTTGTTTGCCTTTAATTAAAGTTGATGCTTAACATGTCAACCTTATCCAAAGTGTGTTACTTTCTCGAACTTTTTTACTATATTACTTCTATAAATAAACAATTGAAACTGTGTTAGATCAAACAAAAATCCTTCTCTTTAGTAAAAACCAAATATCTGAGATCCGAGTTACGGATTTTAAAAATGATTATTGATGTTTTGGGAGTTCTAAATGATGTGTATTTATTTTATAATGGCAAAATAAAATTTTAAACATTTTCATCTATGTATAATAGTTCAAGAGCTCTAATACCTTTGAAACCAGCGGGCGAACTCGCTAAGAAGATGCTAGTAATAACTAGAAGTTTGTATAAAATACAAAAAGAATTTCGATAGATCTCTTTATTTCACATATATATAATATTTCTACATCGAAAAATCTTCCAAAAAGTTGGTTGGGAGAACTCTTTGATCAGATCTTGACGTACGCAAGACAACAATAAAGTTAAAAAAATAAAAGAACATAAATAATGTAGGTGTTCTCAACGCTACCTTCTACGTAAAATTGGGTGCAAACAAACCAAAACCCTCAAGACAACTCACTTGAAACTGGGCTCCATAGAGTTAGACTAACTTTATATATTATGAGTAATAATGGTATGGTAAATATGTAAAATAAAATAAAATTTAATCTAAGTTAGTTTTATTGAGTTTGAAGTTGATCATGGTGCACTTAGCTTCAACGACAGTTAAATTTTATCGCGAAAAAAATTCGAATTCAAACTCTAATCCACGTAAAATAAACGATTCAATTCTAACAATATATTAGTGAGGAGTTGAATTTCTTCATTTTATTTTAAGGCTTCCCCACCAACGGGTCACCGACCCGGTGGTCCTGGTCAAAACTCGGGCGCTCGTGGGCCGCGTCGAACTCCGAACCCGGTAACCTCCGCCCGTCGGTTTGGTGGGCAGCCTCACCGGCAGGGTCCGCTCCGCTCTCTCCAGCCTGTGACGTGGGCCCCATGCCACGTGGCCCTCCCGGCCCGTGAATTCAGAAAGCCTTCGCTCCGGGGTACGTTATGGATGTCTCCCCCCTCCCTATTACTTGTTTTTCTTCTTATTTATTTATTTCTGATTTTACGCCGCGGGTGAGGGAGGGCGGATGTGACTGGGAGAAGGCCCGATAACCACAGCTGCGATCTCTAGGTTCGCCTCCCCGCTGGCCCCGATCGCACGCCCGCGCAGATCCCCAGCGCGAGGGGAGGAGGCACCGGAGGAGGGAGGAGCAGCTGGCGACGCGAGACCGTTGCGGGTCCGGATTCGCGATCGGAGGGAGGGGTTGCAGGCTTGGCCGCGGCGGTTCTGCGGCGCCGGGGGGAGAGGTGGGGGCGGCGGGATGGAGCCCGAGGACGGGGACGCGGCGGGCGACAAGGTCGCTGCCGGTGGTGGTGAAGGGGCATTGGCGTCTCCGGCGTCGGTGCCGTGCTCGATCTGCCTGGAGGCTGTGAGGGACGGGGGCGAGCGGTCCACTGCCAGGCTACTGTGCGGGCATCAGTTTCATCTAGGTTAGTCATCAGATGGCTTCGCGTGTCTTGGATCTTGGGGGTTATCGGCTGGATCGCTCATTTATCTCTGGGGTTTCTGGTGTCGCCGGTAAAATTGCTGCCTTTGCGTTTTGAGGAACCGTTCTTCTGCTGTATGCGTGTGTTGTAGTGTAGAAATAGCGGTCTAGTTGATGGTCGCGCCTGATGTTTCAAGCGTTTGATCTGTCCTAGGCGTTGGAAAGGGGGAAAGACGATTTATCTGTCAACTAGTAGGTTTAGAAGCTTAATTGGTGTCATTCAGCGGCACTGGCTAGTTATTTCTCGGTTGACAATTATTGACGTCAAAGAGTTCCAAGCAGTAGAGGCGCTGGGTTAATTTTGGTGCCTGTTATGATTTATTTTTATGATATATGTAAATCTCCTGGTTGTCTCCTTGGTGTGTCCCTGGGAAATATTGGCTATATTGGTCTTGGACATCAACATGTTGCACCATATCCTATTCGATCATTTAGTAGGTGGGATGATGCATCTAGGACCCCTTTTTGTTTTCCAGATGATTCTAGGCGTTTTGCAGGGTAACTAATGAAGTTTGAAGAGGATGTCTAATATGGATAAGACACAGATAATTTCAGGGGAACTTAAAAAGGAAAATGAGCAACAAATATATTTTGTCAGATCATGTTCTATTCATGAGTTTTACCTCAACCAGTAGCAGCAATAGTTTATCCAGGTTTCTGTTTTTCTGCCAAGTGGTCATTCTACCATGTCATTATGCTACAAAAATTGAATGCATACAAGTCACTTAAGTAGAGTTACTGGTCCGGCAAGTTTTAGCAACTTCACCCTTATGTATAGGGGTGTTGCAGTGGTTTTATTTGGTTAGATTTTTGAGGAAGATTTTTCCAAGCCAAACACACCACTTGAACCAAACCAAACCAAATTAATCTAGTTTGGTTCAGTTTAAACCATATTTTATTAAGATATACTATACATGTTTACACATTATTTTATTTAGTTTTATTTACATTATATTTTATCAAGGTATAGTGTATATGTGGGTATGCATGGCCCCTTTTACCATAAGTACTCTTAAAATCAAGATAAGTGGGTCGGGTTTGCGTTGGCTTGGCCCAAACCTAACCTAGTTGGGCGACCCAGATTTGACCCCTTTTTTTAATATTAAAAGAATGTAACAAATCAGGAAAATGCGAAAAAATGGAAACAATTGCAAACAATTTTGGAAAACTAGAGAATATGACTAGAAAAGTATTGATTTCTATTGAGATCTTACAATTGTTGTTATCTACATAATTAACATATTCTTCCCAAGACATTGGGAGCACTTCCGTTTATAATCACTTTAGGATAAGATCCACAAGATCCACCATAACTGTCATAGGTGGAATGCATAGAAGTGTCCAATGATGATACATAATCATGTTGAGTCATCTCATAACCCTTTTTGGTGATAACTAGGAATCCAATAGTCTTGAGATGACTATGACAATGTGTAGTGCTGACGTCCGCCTTGTTACATGTGTTATCCTTCTCGTGTCTGTGCAACATGATCATCTTGAGTGGAGTGTGTAATTTTCTTCTTTCGTGAACTTCAACGGTTGAATATCAATGTCATAGAGATATATTGGTTTGATTTACTAAGCATTATCCTAAATGTACCATCATTGAAACCTTTGTCCTAAGGAAGCCATTGGTGCTCCTGTTCGGTTTTGTTTATGTGAACTTCACGGCTTAAAAGTTGGCAATTTTTTTCTGGGCGTTTTTTATGTCACTTTGTTGCTTCCATTATCTATTCTATTGCTTGTACATATCTATGTAATTGAACTCTTGCCTTGGTGGAGTCCATGTGCATAGCACAATGTTGCCCTTTATTCCGGTTAGGTGATGCTTTAATCAAAATTTTTTACGCACATTATTTTTTCACAATTCTTATATTTAACTATTTTTTCCACCATTGATATCAAAGTGCAATGTAAGCTGTGTTGGATCATTCTGGGTTACGCCAAAAGTTTGAGTGTCATGACTTGGAAAAGACATGTTGAAGAAGATTGAAAAAAAATAAAGACCACTTAAACAAATAGTTAGTAACACAATTAAACACAAGTTAGTTTCTATGAAGCCTTGAAACAATCTTGAAGCACTTTAGAGAGAGAAATTACACTATTAAAATTCTTGAGAGAGTTTTAGAGTGAGAAAGAACTTAAGAGAGAGTGTGAGAGGTGTGAGGGGAAGGGGAGGCCCCTTGGGGGCATTTAAAACAGACCCCAACAGTTAGCCCAAATTGGCTAGCTGTTGGTCGACCTAGTCGGGCGGGGTCCCAACCGGGTCAATTTGGCACCGGGTTGGGCAACCTGGCTTGGATTTGACACCGGGTTGGCGACTCAAGGTCGGATCCAGGGCAGTTGATGGGGAATCCGATGGCCCGATTCGACCCTGATCCTTTTTCCATTCTTAACAATTTTTATTTTACTGTAAAGTATATGCAAATATTGTTAATATGCCTAAGCAAAATAAATATTTAATCTATTTTATTAATAGTTTGGTTTGAAATCAAACCAAACTGAAACAAATCATTATTTTGATATGGTTTTTCAGGATGAACAGAATAGTGATCACCCCAACCTTGGTCAACATTTGATGATCAGTGACCATTATATAAATGTTTAATCACTTTTCCATGCTGATGTTGAAAAGCTAGGCATTGATCAGGATATGGATGTTTTTATGTTATCTTTTCCTGTCAATGGGACAATTTTCTCCACCTTGTCTCCATAGGTGATAATGGTTTCCGTTAGAAAGAGAGGTGTTTTCTGTGACTCCTTCCCTGAAGATATTGTTCATTTATTTTTGTGGTGCGATATTATTGACCAACTGTTGCATGTTATTTTTCGAAGCTGGAATATGTTGTGGGATGAACAAGTTGACATTCTGACAAGGATCGCGGGATCGGAATCGGTCCCTGGATCGGTGGGGACCGATCCGATCCGGATCGGATCGGATCGGACCGATCCAGGCCGATTCGTCGGAAGGAAAATCGATCCGGATCGACCCTTAAAAAAACCCTAAAACACCAAAAAATTAACTAAATAAGGAGGTAGATCGGATTCCGATCCGATCTACCCCATTTTGGGGCGATTTCGGGCCCAAAAGTGGCCCGAAATCACCGCCACGGCGGCAGCTTGCCGCCGTGACATCTTCCCCGCCCTATCGGGCGGGGAAGATGACCTTACCGGGTCCGATAGGTAAGTCACCGGATCCTCAACCGGTAGGGTTTATACCCTATCGGTTGGCGTATCGGGTCCATGGGACCCGATACACTTGAATCGCCGGATCCGGTGACTTAAGTCACCGGATCCTGGCCTTACCGGGTCCGATGGACCCGGTAAGGTCATCTTCCCCGCCCGATAGGGCGGGGAAGAGGGCTGCCGCGGCGGGATGGCCGCCGCGGCGGCCTGTGGGTCGATTCCGGCGAGGGAATCGCCGGAATCGATCCAGAATCGACCGAATCGGTCGATTCCGGCACCGATTCCACCTACAAACACCGATCCGGATTGATCTTCGGTCCGGATCGGTAGTTCCGCCGGGAATCGGATCGGAGGGGTCCGATCCGATCCAAGAATCGGCCGATCCCGATCCGGATCGGCCGATTCTGCAATCCATGCATTCTGATGCTGTTACAGCAATAATATAGTAGTCAGAACCCTTGGATGAATGAACCTTTGTTGTGGGATCTTTGTTTGCCTTCTATGCTCTAGACCATTTAGAGAACAAGAAATAGGAGGTCTTTCGACAGCCACCTTGAGGATCTGACTACCATTCCGCATGCGGTGGCCGCATCGATAAAGGATTGTTTTTTTGGGCAAGTCGAGAGGTCTCCTGCTTATTTTTTTTCCAGGCTTGATTCTTTGCCTGGAGACACTATCGTCTTTAGTTGTTGTACCGGGGTACACATTTCTTTCTACTGTCGTGGTAGTTATTTCGTGTGTCACCCTTTCCTTTCTTTTTCTTCTTTGGCTGTCACTCCTTTCTCTACACACTTGTGCTTTTGCTTTGAATCAATGATTTGTGATCTTTTGTCACCTTCTAAAAATAGGTGATAATGGTTTCTGCCATAAGTACCAGTGGGTATGTACTGGGGAAGTCTTATAAGTTATTTATATGCATCATCTTGGTTTCTCTTACCATTTGGTTTCTTGAATAGAAAGGTTGATGAAGCTGTAGTCCTCCTCAACTATCTCTTTATACACTCAAACTTGCTTTAACCCTTCCTTCTCCTGTTTGGTTTAAGTTGCTTGATTACCTACTCAAGCTTTCATGAACTAAGATTCTAATTAGGGCCTCCTGGTTTTAGCATACATTGTTTCAACTCATATTCAAAAGTAGCATACATTGTTTCGACCTACTGATCACTATATGCAACAGCTGATCACACTGTTGACATTTCATTGTGTGATTATTTTTTTTTGTCCCGGTGATCACTTTTCAGCACCCTATGGTGCTTTAGTTGTTGCCTTGAGTGTATAGAGTTTATATGCTTTTCTAACTTTTACTGACATCATTGCCGAAGTGGCATCAACTGTGCCATGGAAATGTTTACATTCTCAGTTTTATTTTAGCATTCTAAATTTTCAGAGGGCTATGAATTGGTAGGGTATGAATACAGAAATGCTTCATGCTCATTTATGACTGAAAATTGCTGGAAACCATTTAAACTTTGGAAACTGAACTTCTTGTTTTATTATTGCCTCTTCATTATTGCTGCAGTTTGGATGTTTTCATGTGACAATAAAGTTGATAATGAAATCTTCAAATGAATGAAACGAAAGTAAAGTTGTTAATGAAGCAATATATGTTTGGAAATTGAACTTCTTGTTTCATCATTGCCTTTCCATTACTGCTACAGTTTGGGTGTCTTAACGAGAAAACAAAGCTGTTACTGAGATCTTAAAATGAATGAGAGGTAAGTGGAAATATGCATAAATGCCAGCCTTACATTCTAAAGTTTACCATCCCTCACTCGCATGTCTATATCTTTTCATGTCAGAACTGCCATAAGTGCTTTTTTTAATGGCCTGAAGGTCACATTTCCATTAATAGGCAAAAATATTACAAGACCTCTACTAAGACAACAGAGTAGGAGAAAGAAAAAGGAAAGGGAAAACAAGAAATTAAACAAGAAATGACTTATAGGAGTGAAATCTATCTGTCAAAGTAGACACCTCCAAATGAGTACCTGACCAAGCAAAATACCAATCTTTTACAAAATGTCCCATAAGGAGGAGAATTGAAGATGGCCTCTCAAAGTGATCTTCAAATGTCCTCCTGTTCCTGAAATGCCAAATTACCAAAGCATTGCTGGTAAGGTAATTTTTCACAAAATCGTTTCCAAAGGCCAAGAGTTTCAATTAATCCAATCCAGGATAAGCTTATTCGTGTTGATAGGTTCACACTAGTTTAAGTACCAACTTTTGAACCAGGTTTGCCGAATAGAGTGAATAATCTTGTAGTGAATAAATAGATGGTCAATGTTCTTCTCATTGATGCTGCAGAAAATACAAGATCAGGCCTCTTGGCGGAATTTTATGCAACTTGCCTTTATTGGGTACTCTTCTTCTCCCGAGCTTCCAAAGAAACAATCTGATTTTTGAGGTACGGATAATGAGTGGCATCAGATATAGATTACAGTACCATTGAAGCAAAAACATCTTCTATCGAGAACATAGTTTAAGAGGGCACAAGAAGAAAAGGATAGCAAGAGCAGAGTACAAATCAAATGAAAGGAAAAGAAAACATTAAAAGGTTCGCAAAATTTTTTTAATCATACTAAATGTAGGGGACAACATCGGTGACAATATATATTAAAAAAACATTGAAGACAGTGGATTGGAAAAGGAAACATTTGTTATACTTAACATTTAACAATGATAACATGGAATTTTTAGTAATAACAATCATAAGCTTTTGGGTTTTCCTATTATGCATTATATGACTAATGCTACCAAGCAGCATCTGGAGAATACCACATTAAACATCACCGCTGGTTGGTACTGAAGTATGGAGCTTATCTATAAAATGAACTGTGTCAAAAGTCAGGAATTTGCACTGCAGAAGTTGATGCAAATCCTATACAAACTGCTGCAATGCTTTATTCTTCTGGCTATACGAAATCCTCTGGTTGTCCTTATTGGATACACAAAAGTACTTCACAGGTTTAAACCTTATCATTAGTAAGTAAAACAACTCTTAAATGTTTAGTCATGCTGTACTCATCTGAAATTATTATGTAAAATTTATGCTTGACATCAAAGTTTTATTGTATACGTTATTAAACATAACATTTTAAGGTAGTGAAGAATATGATACCTTTACCTTTCCATTTCCAATAAGTATGACTGGTAACTGGCTTTTATATCCAAGGTTGACGGTCTACCATAAGAATAGGTTGGTTACTTGTTTTGATTATTTCAATTTGGAAATGGAGATATTTTGTTTTTGCTTGCAACAGTAGAGCTGCACTTTTCAGATAGATAATATCAGACTTTCAATATAATGTTGATCTTGGAGACCAGCTGGCCTATGCAATTAACTTATTCGTATCCTTCTCTTTTTACAACTATGCATGAGGTACATTGTGGATTGGGGAGTGCTCAAAGCTCAACTACACATTGGAGATCCTAAGAGGATCAACACATGGACGTTGTGTTGCAGAGCTGACGGATTCAGTTCCAGCACCGTTACCCTCAGGAAACAGTAGTTAAGACCTCCAGGTTTTTTAGGAAAGCCTAAACCTACTAACCAAGAGGCTGTTTTTGACATCAATACGATATTAGATGAGACACCGATTTCAGTCCATGTTATTAAATATGGTTTGAGTTGAATGCTAGCTGCTGAGGAAGGGGAAGGTGGTTTTCCTCTCCTAAGATTCTTGAGATAGTCACCTCAAAATGATCACCTTAATATGCAATCTTTGTGCATTAAATTTATGCTAATATCTATGTTATCAGAGGCGAGCGCCTCAGCCGCCTAGGCGATGAGGCGAGGCGAGGCGAGGGTGCAGCGCCTCGTCTCACCCGCGTTCGCCTCAGGCGAACGCCTTATCCGCCTAGGCGGCTGAGGCGCAGCGAGGCGGCGAGGCGATCGCCTCGGTCGCGACAGGATCCGGGCCCGAACCAGACCCGGCCCGGATCCATTTGACTTAAAACACCCCCTCCCCGCCCTCTTCTCTCTCCCCGACGGTCGCGACCCTCTCTTCCCTGAACCGGAAGCCTGCGGAAGCTTGTCCGCCTCCCCCTCCAGTGCCCCTCGCCGCCGTTCGCCATCGGAGAACCCGCCGTCGCCGCTATCTACGGCCGTAGCACCCGCCGTTGACGCCGTCTTGTGCTGGAGAAGTTCCCTATGGCATCACCTCATTCTTGAAGGTGTTACGCAGGTGTGTTTTAGGGTTTTTTGAGTTTTTTTTTCGTTTTTTATTTTTGAGTTTCTTTTTTTTGTGTTTATGCACATTATCGTAACGTAACATCCTCCTAATAGCATATTAATTCTTCGTTATTGTCATAGTTTGTCGAAAGACCGTGTTTAGCCGTAAAAGGTATGTTCTTTTGTTTTTTTATTTTCGGTTTATGTTATAAACGTGATTCAATCGTTGTTAATAGCACACCGAAGAGGTGGAGAAGTCGAACGTTGTTTTCATTTGGTTTGAAAAAATTTACCAAACAAGTCGGACATCATTTTATGCAATTTTATGTAATTTCTGCTGTTTTTGTATTTCCCACATTGTTTTAGATATGTTCAACATTTTAAGATAATTTTATCTACATTTTTGGACATAATTATTGTATTTATATGTTTTCCTGCATTTTTAGATATATTTCCTGTATTTTCATATATATTTTCTACATTTATGATGCATTCACTATATTTTTTATATATTTTCAATTTTTTTATATATACTTCCAACTTTGAAAATAAATATAATAATAATAAAAAAATGTCACCTCAGGCGCCTGAGGCGCCCGCCTCAAGCGCCTGAGGCGAGGCGAGGGGTCCCTCGCCTCGGTCGCCTCACGCCTCTGACTACATAGATATACTGGCAAGATTCATAAATATCAGATATTTCATTTCTTACTTATCATAATAACCTAATATATATAATATGTAATATTTACTGTGCTAATATGTAATATTTACTAAATTTGGCATAACTATGCCATTGCCTTAACTGTTGGAGGTGGCAGTGTCTGGTGGCAGTTGGTGCAAGGTGACCCTTACTCTTAACTGCCCACAACTTTGATACAATACATCTTTCTGGGTGACCTTTCTCTTTCACTTGTTCTTGACTTGTATGTTTCTCCATGAATATTCTTTTGTAATAGCTTTATGATTCAGAGAGGCAAGTAGCCTTGTTTGACATATGGAGGTTGCATTTGAAGCATGGTCAAATTTCCATCTGTCACCTGGCATAATTCATTGCACTTTATTCAGAGGAGGCTTAATAGACAATGAGACTCTATCTGCCCCCGGTTTATTATGTAATGCAAGGGTTTCTTAACTTCTTCCATCACTGCCCACCATAATGATACTATAAATCTTATATGTCAGATAGTTCTTTTTTTGTAGCTCTGGTCTTACCAAGAGTTTTATTGGAGTGTTATGGCAGCTTCTTTTGCAATTATCTACTTTCTGTTGGCTGATATGATGAAATTTTTTTTCTGTTAGATTGCATCGGTTCTGCATTCAATGCAAAGGGAATGATGCAATGCCCAAATTGCCGGAAAATTGAGAAGGGTGATTGGCTGTATGCAAATGGTTGCCTTTTACGAGATGCAAGTGTGGATGACTGGACGTACGATGACAGCTTGTATGACATTAATTTCTCAGAATTGGTAAGTTCAAGGCAGAAATTCTTAAGTACTTTACTTTCTAATATTGCCTCAGTTCAATTCTTGCTCACAAGTTGTCACTGCTGATAGCAATGCTATTAATTTATTGAAGTAGCATTCTTGTTCAGGTTCACATTGATGGGGATTAATAATGGGCCTTTATGG
The DNA here is from genome assembly GCA_036172225.1 of Cryptocoryne crispatula var. balansae. Lineage (NCBI taxonomy): Eukaryota > Viridiplantae > Streptophyta > Magnoliopsida > Alismatales > Araceae > Cryptocoryne > Cryptocoryne crispatula. The sequence goes on from CM069935.1 coordinate 30,135,387, forward strand.
TTACTATCTCAACCTAGCATCTACTGAAGCATAGTCACTTAAGATAGTGGCCCACTTAGACTGCAGAAAAGTGAAATGAACATAGAAAATAAGGGTGCGTTTGGCACCCGTAAGGAAGTCCTTGCTTTTGGCTTTAGCTCCATTTTGAAGTCCTTTCTATTTTTTAGGACACGTTTGGATATGTAACTAACACCACTTCTTCTTCCGGTGGAAGGTGGAAGGCAGGAGGAGGAAAAAAACCTCCTTCCATAGCCAAAAAAATTGCTCCCGATATTTTTCTTAAACAACGTAGGCATCCGGAGAACTTTCCTCATGGAAGCAGGCAACCATCCGAAGAGAGCACTGGCTGTCCTTTACGATGCAGGCAACCATCTGGAGCACCTTCGAGAGCATCGGCTGTCCTCCCTCACAATGATGCAGGTGAGCGTCCTCTCTCTCTCCACAGGTCTCCATGTGGCCACCCCCGCTGCAACCATGTGGCTGCATGCAGCTGCCCCTGTTGCAGCCTTGCTGCTCCGTTCCCGCCCCTGTTGCAGTGTTCCCGCCCCCATTGCAGCCATGCGGCTGCTACTGTTGCAGTGTTCCTACCCTGCCTTGCAGACTGGCCATCCTGTGGCTGCCAATGCTTTCTCTCTCTCTCTCTCTGTCTGTCTCTCTCTGGATGTCCGAATTGGCCTGGCCTTAGCCATTGCAGCTTTGAGAACTGGATGTCCAATGGACATTTTATGTAAGGTTTTGTGGTAGATGACACAAGGAAAAAATGCATATACTATTCTATCTGTTCGGTGTGTAGTCATATTACTTTAGGAAGGATTCATACCTATTTGTATCTTTTCATCCAGTTTGTTAAATTACACATTTTCAACCTTTATTAGACTTTTTTATTGAATTAGATATTTTTTTACTGTTCTTTAGATATTTATTCCGACAAACAGAGGCTTGACTAGAGTAGTGCACCCACATATCAATGGTGGATCATCATATATCCATAGTATTTTAGAAGTACGAGGGCATCGTACATAGTTTTTTTTATATAAATAAACCATGTGTTCTAATAACATATATGCAGTTTTTGAGCTTGTTTTATTTTATATTTCTTTATGTAGGTCTATGATACACCTTATAAGAATATACATATCAATGAGTTATAGTTAAAGTGATTCTCATTTTATCTTACAAAGTAAGTGCAGTTCTTGGAGAATAATATTTTGTTACTAAAAATGTAGTTAATTATTATTTTCTCGTGAAAATGTAGTGCATATTTCTTTGAAGCATTATTTGTTTGTATGCTTAGTTTATAATTTGATAAGAAAAAAAGTACTCCAAAGATGAAGATAAATGTCAACTGAGACTAAAAAAATTAATGAGATGTTTATCAGGATATTAGTGTTGCAAATAACCTTTGGACAGATTCCTCGTGAACGAAAGAGACGAGACATAAATAATTTCAGAGATTTGTTGATTAAGCAAATATTTGGACAATAAAATGTAATTTTAAATTTAAGTGTCTTTTGTTAACCACATTGTCACCTGTTCATTTTTTATAGTGATTTTAAGTATCATGTAAATGTTTTTTATTATAGAAGTACTTTTGTTATTTGATGAAAAATACTACCAAACAACTTCCACTTCTATAAATGAGAAGACCTTCTAATTGAAGTGACTTCCAAATGAAGGTATTTCTATTGGAAGTACTCTGGCTAAGTTGCCAAACGGACCCTAAGGTAATAAATTCTGCCTTGTATGGATTGAAATCAGTCAACGTGGATAGAAGTTGGTCAATCCAGATTGGTACCAGCCATGGCCTATTCTGATTGCACCTGGTAGAAGACTGGTCCTTGGCCAATTCCAGGGTGCTGAGATTGGCCCTGGTTGGCCAAACCTGATTTTGGTTTGACTCATGATGAGTTGGACAAGGTAAGGCTATTTCTGGCCTATTCCTAACTGGTTTTTGGCTTCCTGCACTTCCGCTGCATTGGCTGATCATATTGGGATTGAACCGGGCTGATCTAGGGTACAATTATGATTTCTTGTGTGCTACAAGAAAATTCTGTTATTTGAAACTGTGTTAAGAGATTGCATCTGGGTTCATATGCTCATATACGCCAAATATACGTCTTCGTAGCACTCTTGGTTCCTTTGTACAAGGATTTCCTATTTTTCATTCATTAGTTCAGCCTCTTCCCATCTCCATATGCAATTGCCTGCAACTAAGAGGGTTAGGTGAATGCAGTTCGGGATAATGGGACATCTTGCTTCATGGAACTTTCTTAGGAGGAACTTGAAGGATGAGAGATTGGAGAAATTCTTCTTGTTGCTAGATGTTCTTAATTGCATGTACGTAAGCTCCAAGGGGAGGATAGACTGATATGGATTTATGGGAGATTTTCAGAGCTCTCAGTGAAGGCAGCTAGTGGTATTTTTTGATTTGGAGGTGGGGAAGTCAATTGGTGGAGCGAAGTGTGGTCCTCTGTATTATCTTGGAAGATTATAATTTTTACGTGTAAGATTCACAGAGGATGTCTACCAACCAAAACCTTTCTATGCAGACTATTTTATTCCAATACTGAAGCATGTGTGTTTTGCAGTTTAAAAGAGGAAACATGGGACATGTTTTTTCCGGTGCAGGATAATCCATACTCTGAGTGACCTTGTTCAAAAGTTGAAACTTGCAAGAGATTGTGCGGTTCAAATCTAGCAATCCCTGGTTAATTATAAAATTCTATGGGATCTCACATTACTGTCAGTGCTTTGGTCTCATAGTTGTTAAGGCGACAAGGCGCCTAAGATGTTGAAGGGTGCCAATTCTACTTAGGCGACAAGGTGGCCACTTAGGCCTTGCCTAGGTGGTCAAGGTGACATCATTATACGTATATATATATGTGCATATACATGTGCATACACACATATATATATATGAATGTATAGAATCATATATGTAATTAGATATTAATACTATATATATTTATGCAAACATACAAACAATACATAAATATAATTATATTTGTATGTTATAATTGAATGTACATGATTGTGTGTACATACATATAAATGTGATTTTATATATGTAATTATGAATGTGTGGGTATTTATTTTTGGAAAAGGAGTAAATCTTGATAAACTAAGTGAGAGAGAGAAAAGATAGCTAAGAGAGAACTTTATAAGTTTTAAGTATATGATAGATATTTATAATCATAAATCTTAAATATATACGATAGTATAAGTGATAGTGAAATATATTAATATATTCAAATTATGATTAAATAGGTGCCCTTCGTGGGGGATGTCAAGGGGGGAAACTCTCAAAAATTATTTTATTAATTATCTAAAAATATCCGGGGCACCTTGCATGGGCGCCTTTTTGGGTGCCCCATAAGGCGCTCTGGCAAGGCACCTAGGCAAAAGCACCTTGACGCCTAGGCGCCAGGCGGCGCATAGGCACTCGCCTTGACAACTATGTTTGGTCTAAGAGAATCTTTAAAGATTGTCTCATATACTCTTCAGGCATTCTTACCCATGCCTGCTGTATTTGAAGGAATGGTTCTCTTTGAACTCTGTAATCTACCCTGAGAGGACCACGTTTGCTAGTAGATTTCTGGCATGGAAAAGTTCTTTGAATAGTTGGTTAGTTTAGGTCTATTAGTGACTGCTACCTTATCGATAGTTGTCGGCTTAGCCTTAGTTTTATAAGCTTTTCATTGCTTTACTACTTTATTATACTTTGCTGGGATCTCACTCTTGCTGGAAATGTGAAGAAAACGTTCAGTCTGTTCCATTGACGTTGTCTATGCCTACTTTGTCTGTCCTCCAAGGATGTCTGCTTATAGCTTGTGCCTAGTTCTGTTTTTTAGCCACTGTCATTTGACAGTTGCAAAACTGCCATCTGATTATTTCTTTTTGTCCTAACAGATTTGCATGGTTGATTTCTCAGTTATTTATGACCCCTTTCTACAATCATGCAGCTTTGTACGAAGGACAAACGATTCCTATGCATTGCTAACTTATATAGGGTTGTCTCTTGCAATTTTAAGGTGAATAAGACAAGGGCTACCAGATTAGTTAGGATAGGCTGATTTAGTTAAATGTTTGGCAACACAGTTACAGCCTTATCCTAATAAGGATTCCGGAATCGGAATTAAAATATGAATTGGTAGGAACTGATTCGACCAATTTTTAGGAAGAAGAGTTGATTCGGAATTGGTCCGAATCATTTTTTTATTTTTTCACTTCAAACAATTTATAAAATTTAGAAAAATTTATAAAAATCATGAAACAATCTAAAAAATTGTTAAAAATATAAATCTAGCCTTTAACATGCCATAATAATGATAATACATGATTATTACAAATTTAAAATATTCGTGATATAAGATAGTTATACAAATGATATACTTTTCACCAAAATTGGTGATATTGGGTGTCATTCTCATTTTCGCTATACTTATAAATATCTCATTCATTGTTATTCCTCATGATCGGCGTAGACTCATGAAAATAGTGATTCAGCCATTTGACTAAATTATAAGTGGTCTCTTGAACAAGATCTGTAGATGAATAGTATGGCTGAAAATCTGTAGGAGAAGTGACCTTTGGATAATTGGCTGTTGTATACTTATCAAAGTATGATGCCAACGTTAACTTCTCCCACTACAATACCATTTGAAGCTCAAATCTAATGTATCTACACTATTAGTACGTGCACTTGAAGTAGAAATATCACCTCCTCCTTTGGATCCCCCTCCTCTGAATGTTCCTTCTCCTCCTCCACCACCACCTCTCCTCTGTGAAAGTGATGAAGGCTGGGTGGGTGGTATGCACTCTTTCTCATCATCTTCTTAGGTAGTACTGTTGTTTTCAATGACATGATGTCGTTTGATGTCCAACTTTATATTTTTAAGTTCTTTTTCTAATTGGAATGAAGTGCCAAGCCCCAAGTCATGCTGATACCCTCCTCCTCCTCCACCACCACCTTCTTCATTGCTGCAAAAAGGCCTATGCTGCTTTTGTGCCATTTGTTTGGTTTTTGTGGGAGGAGGCTGTGTAATTGTGGTTGAGGCTAGGGCTTGGAGTGGAGATGGGGCTTGTGATACCACTAGGGTTGAAGGTGGGGGTGGTGTATATGGTGTCATGAACAACTTTTATGGCTTCACCCTCAACACCATTAATCTCTCAATTCTCTCCTTCAGCTCATGCACGGTTATTTAGGTCAAACTGTGGTGGTATCCTCTTTTTCCTCTCTTCTAACCATGTAGAAAGTGAGTGTTTCTCCTAGAAATATTGTCCACATCTACCTCTTCTGGCACTTGGGACTCTGAAACAGTTCTCTTCATAAGGCCCTTTTGCAAATCTCGCAAATCTCTTCTCTGTCAACTTTTGGCAGGTTTTGATGTTCTTGATCCACAAGTGCATGTTGTAGTGATAGAACACCAACTTGTCTAACCTTTCATACCTGAACTTATGCTTTCTCTGTGTAAATAAAGCTAAAGGTGTTTCAGTTGCTCTTGCAGTGGGAAAACTGGTGCTTTAGCTTATTATGCATATGTCAATGAAAGCTATTGGATTCCATACAATTCTTGTACTCACTTACACCCGTCTTTCAACTGCAAAAAAATAAAATAAAATGAGTAGACTATTTTTGTTGTTAAATAAGAATATTCTTAATAATAAATTATTACAACCTATTTTTACATGTCCGGAGAAATTGTCACTTGAGTATCTTAAATTTGGATTTGAGTATACTCCAACTCTCATATTGTATGATTGCATATGAAAAAAGATAAATGTTACAGATATGGTTCGTCGGGTTGGATTGGGGTCGGATTAGTTTGTCTGACCCGGTCGATTTTCAGGCTGATCAGTCCGGCCGTGACTTGGTCTAGCCTTGGCGACCCAGTCAGCCAACGAGGGGTTGTTAGGTTCCATAAGTTTGTTTTTTCTTTTCTTTTGGGAGACTTTGCCCACTTGATACCTCTCACAAGGGGTGTTGCCCCCTTGGCCTTCGTGGCCTGACCACCTCGCGATTCCTAAGCATCCCATTTATTGATAGTATAACAATATTTCACTATCACTTATACTTTTACATATAGTTAATATTTGTGATTATAAATATATGATGCATATATAAAACTTGTAAAATTATTTTTTATTAGTCTTTATTCTCTCACTTGAGATTAACTCTTTCCCCACATATACTAATACAACATCTTTACAAAAAATCATATTTACTTTTACATAGATAAACACTCATATTCAATTATAACATAAAATATAATTATATTTATGCATATATATATTTACCTCCTCCTCCGTGGAGACCCTCTAGCTCCACCTTCGGTGAGGACTGCCTATTTTTGCAACACTCCGGTGTTAGTGCCGTCTCCTCCTCCTTTTAGCTACCCCCAAGTCATTCTGTCTCCTTTCCTTTCCTTGGATTGACAACATCGATGACATCTTCGACGCTTGCGATATCTCTATCCGAATACGACGATCCCACCAATGTCCTGACATCCGCCCTCACCTACACCACATTTAGCCCCCACAATCTCCACTCCCACCTTCGATGATCCCTGGAGCACTTCGACCCTTCTCGGTTGCCCCCTTACAACCCAAGCTTCCCTATTCCGGACTGTCACCCTGTGCTTCCTCATCGACCTCCCCCCTTCGGACAGACGACGAGAAGAGAATAAGAGGTCGGAGAAGACGACACTGGCCCGAGGACCCCTCAGTTTCTTTCCTCCCACCACAGCGATTGCGAAGACAGTGTGACCTCCAGCTCCTAGCTCCCCCTCTCCGCATGAAGTTCACGACCATGGCGTCAACGGTGGTAGTGAAGGAGCCCTATGCCTCCTTTTCCCCGCGCGAGGGCACTGCTACGCCGTGGAGGCCCAGTCCTCCGTCTTCTCCTCCCGCACAAAGACAGCGCTGCAAATAGGCGACGTGAAGACCCCTCATGGGCCCTACGGCAAACTGCCAACGGCCATGAACCCCCCTCCCCCCAAGGGGTTAAGTTGCGCTTGACCGAGCTGTTGGTTCTGTCGGCCCGACTGGCTCGTCCGCACCAGTTCAATGCCTTGATCCCAGTTCGCACCAGTTCAACGCCTGAACCGGCCGGTTCACCTCGGTTCAAAGTGTTTTGGACTGATTGGAAGCCGGTTAAGCCACTTTTGGACCGGTTCAGTGTAGTTTAAGGTCAGTTCGGGCCTATTTTGACTAGTTTAAGGCTAGTTCGCTTTAATTTCAGTATGCTTTAGTTATTTTGAGCTTCCTAACGCTGTTTTGTAGCGTTTAGCCATTGGTCAATCTGTGCTATCTTGCATCAAGGGGTCTGCCAAAAATTGTAAGGTGTATATCTTACAGGTCTGGATAGTCATAGGTCCCTAGGTGATGTGTTCGAGATAAGCTGTGGTGAACAAGTGGTCAGTGCTAGAGCATGTGTTGCTACCAAACAAGATTGATCGATATTGACCTCGACCGTCGAATTTTTTGCTAGCTTTAGAATTTTTGTTTCTTTTTATTTATTTAAATACGGGTTTTAGTTATTCAGCAGAGTACACACTCCCAATCCTATTTTTACTCTTCCTGTTTGAAGGAGACATTCCCAAGTACTTGATTGAAAATGAAGACTAGAGCCTGTTGAAAATATTTCGGATCCTGCATTTTGTATTTTTCGCCCAAATTGGGAATAGTGAGTTCACATTTCTGTTCGTTGATCTTCAAACCCATAATCGTATGCGAATAGGAGGTGAGTAACTCACTCCCTATTTGCCCCTAATCTGGCTACCTTCAATCAAACCTGCCTGCTATGCTTTCTCTTACATGACGCATAGAACTTGACCAATTCTCTCGAAGAGAAGAAAGCAAAGTTCATCCCATAGGTTCAAACACTTGGTCGTACTAACACAACATTTAATCCACCTTATCCACCTCATTGAATCCCATCAGCTGTATAATTTTGAGGTGGCACTACCATCTAACCCAGTCATAGGCTTTCTTAATATCTAGCTTCAATAAAATACACTGTTTGTGTCTCTGCCGCTGGTCATGTAGACATTCTTGAGCTGTCATAAAGTTGTCCATAATGTATCTCTCTAGAATGAAAGCGGTGTGAAAAGTTGCTGAACCTAACTTATCATTATATTTGCTAAGCCAGGCTACAATTGTTTTGGTGACATTTTTATAGTTACAATTTTATAGGCTAATCGATCTTACATCTTTAATGTCCACATTTTTCTTCTTAGGCAACAAGCCAACGTGGTAGAGTTGAGAAGCTTAATACATCCCGGGTTATTCTCAAATTTTTTAATTAGGGCCATGAAATCATCTTTAATAACATTCTAGCAGTGAAGGTAAAAACCGGCTGAAAAGTCATCGGGACCTAGAGCTTTGTAAGGGTCCATAATGACGGTAAGGACGTCCCGTTCAGTAAACAAACTCGCAGAACAGAGACTCAAACTCCCTATCTTTGGGAACCTTACGCAAATTATATTAATAAAAGGGCACAATCTTGGTAGATGGGTCTTATGATTTTTGTTTTTTATTTTCTTTGATGTCTTCAATTGCGTTTTTCCTTTGTTTTATTTTTTGTTGTGATAATTTTTTTGAATTAATAACAAGTTTTGGTCTTCAGACCTTCCGCAAAGAAAAAAGCGCAAGCAATTGTTTTCTTTGTAAAGATTGCTATAAAACTCCACTTTTGTGCCAATCTCATCAGTTCCTGTATAGTTGAGCCATTCACCTTCAGCATTTGTAGTGAATTCCTTATTTTCTGTGTAGTAGTCTGTATGAAAAAAATTTTTATTTCTTCTTCCCTCCTTCAGCCTGTGTTCCTTCGGTCTTTGTTTCCACTTGATCTACTCTGCCATTCTTTTCTTTGAACAAACCTTTTAGTGTATTCCACTCTTCTCTGTGCATGTCATTAATCTATCTATTATCCTGATTCCTCACTGGAAAGGGCTGCCACGGCAACCTGTCAGGTTACGCCAATGATTGCAGAATCGCTGGTATTGGATCAGAATCGGCCGATTCCGGAATTGGGTCGGTCGATTCTGATCCAATTATTGGCTGAAAGACCAATTCCCTCGAGAATTCTGGAGGAATCGGTCGACTGACGGATTCTGCTGGAAGCACAGGGCTTCTGGTAACGGTTTGATGCCGGGTCCAATTCAGACCCAGGATCGATCTGATTCCGGCCCTAAAAGGCCGGAATCGGCCCTTTCATGCCAGAACCCGCAAGGGCTCTTGGCGATTCGCCTATTCTTCCGGTGATTCCGATGAAAATCCGTCGATTCAGCCCCCTGCAGTGGCAATCCAAGTGGAATTGGTCGATTCTATTGTCAATTCCAGCATTTCTGGCAATCCTTGGCTGATTCCGACGATCCTTTAGGCGATTCTGGCAATCCTTAAGGAATTATGGCGATTCTTTTAGCGGATTCTAGTGATTCAATCTTGATTTCACATCCGTTCAAGTTGTTCTTTCATCATTTGAAAGTTGTTGGTAAGAATTGTTTGTCGGAATCCCCATACGCTCGTTTCTACGCATTTTCGACAACTCTGAAATCGATTAAACATGTTGTATTGTTTCTGAACAACTCCGTTCAAGTCATTCGTTCATCATTTGAATCTTCTTGGTAAGATATATTTGCTAGAATTCCCATACGTTGATTTTTACACATTTTCGGCGACTTTGTAACCCTTTAAACATATCGAATAACCCGTTAGACGGGCTATTCCCTTCTTGAATTTCTCCGATCAGGCCGTTTCTTCAACGTTAACATTTTATTGATAACATTTCAACACCGGAATGCCTATACGTTAAATTTTACAAGTTTATGACGACTCCAAAGTGGTTTTAACATACCAAAAATCCGTCTAGCGGGCTATTCTTTTTCCGAACAGCTCCTAAACGAATTGTATACATGTCTAACAGTCGTTATAAATTGTTTACGTATGTTGCAAGTATAAGCAATGGTCGATCATGATGATGATATAGTGCCGACACGTCCTTCTGACGTTGGTTGGGAACACGGGAACCTGATAGACCTATCAAAAAAGAGGGTCAAATTCAAATGGTGTGGAAAGGAGATGTGTATGGGTGTGTTTCGGTTGAAACAACATATTGCTGGAGTAGGTGGCAATGTCAAGAAATGTGATAAGGTGCTCAGGGAGAAGAGCGAAAAGGTGAGAGGCTACCTTACAAGAAGAGCTTTTCAATGGGAGATTAGGATTGAATAGAGGGAGAAATTGTATGATGAGCTCCTTGAGAGGAGGAGGGCAGAGGTGCCAACCCACAAAGGGAAAGGCAAGGGCAAAGCAAGAGCCGAGCCGATGTCGGAGAATGAGGACTCATCCACAGACTCCGAGCTCAGGAGAGCTAGACATGCTACTAGGGTTGCAACAACAATAAAGGAGGAGAGGAGGAGGGGAGCAGGAGGGTCCAAAGTTAACTCTGTTTTCGGCCATTCAGCATTGACTCGGCCTATTCGAGAGATTGAGGGAGGGAAACAGGAGCTAGCTCGTCAATTTGTTAGTACGAGATTTACACCGATGGATGAGTATCTTTTTAAGAAGCAAGTGCCTCACAGATGAACATTAAACAAGCAATGAAAGAGGTGAAGGTAATAGGAACGGATGCAAGGACAGTAGTGAGGCACATTGGAAAGTGATTTTTACATACATGTATAACGGTTAAAATGTCATGCATGTATATTTTATTTGATATGATGAGGATTGAATAGAGGGAGGAATTGTATGATGAGCTCCTTGAGAGGAGGGGAGAGGTGTCAACCCACAAAGGGAAAGGCAAGAGCCGAGCTGGAGTCGGAGAATGAGGACTCATCCACAGACTTCGAGCTTAGGAGAGCTAAACATGCTACTAAGGCTGCAACAATAATAAAGGAGGAGAGGAGGGGAGCAAGAGGGTCCAAAGTTAACTCTGTTTTCGGCCGATCAGCATTGGCTCGGCCTATTCGGGAGATTGAGGGAGGGAGACAGGAGCTAGCTCGTTAATTTTTTAGTACGAGATTTACACCGATCGATGAGTATCTTTTTAAGAAGTAAGTGCCTCACAGATGAACATTAAACAAGTAATGAAAGAGGTGAAGGTAATAGGAACGAATGCAAGGACAACAGTGAGGCACATTGGAAAGTGATTTTTACATACATGTATAACTGTTAAAATGTCATGCATGTATATTTTATTTAATTAACATTGTTTATGGTTGATAGAATTTTATTTTACCTTAATGTAGGCATCCCAGCACATGTAGCCACCAGCCCTTATTTCCAGACCATGGTTGATGCCGTTGCTGAGGCTGGATCAGGAATGCAAGTCCCGACCAGTAGGCATATATATACTGGTGGGTTAGATGAGGAATGTAGGAGTTGAGGGAGTGGATAAATGGTTTTAAATTGGTATTGACAGAGAGGGGTTGCACAGTTATGTATGACGGGTGGAAAGGTATTACTAAGAGGAGCATGATAAACTTTTTGGTGTATTGTTACGAGGGCACGACATTTTTGAAGTCGGTTGATGCTTTGGGTTAGATAAAGAACTTCGACTATATTTTTTTCTTGATGGATGCTGCAGCGGAGGAGAATGGAGAGTTACTAACGATGAACTCTCTTAGAAGGCGGCAGGAAGAAATTAATAGAGAAGAGGCAACCTCTCTTCTGGGTACCTTGCGCGGTGCACTCCATTGACCTCATCTTAGAGGATATAGGCAAGGAGGAGACAACTTTCACACTTGTCAGGCATACTCAGACTATCACTTTCTTTATTTATTCACATTTCCGTCTGTTGCACATCATGAGGTCATGCACTATAGGGCATGATCTTGTCAGACCAGGCCCCACTCGCTTTGTCACGAACTTTATAGCACTGGAGAGTTTGCATCGGCACAGACATGCCTTAGTCAGGTTCACCTAGTTTGAGGAGTACTATCAATATATGGTGAACAACTTGCATAACAATGAGGACTAGTTAGAGATTCTTGTCAAGACTGAGAGGCAGATCACAGATAAGAGATTTTGGGAGAGGATTGCTTTCTACTTGGCAATCAGAGTCACTAGTAGTTGTGTTGAGGTTGGTAGACTTAGATGACATGAACTAGATGGGCACCTTGTATGATATAATGGACTGGGCCAAATTGAAAATAAAAGAGAAGAATTTCAGAGGTTACAAGAAATTGTGGAAGATCATAGATGACCGATGAGATAGGACTTTGCACTATGATGTACATGTTGTAAGTTAGTCAATAAATTCTTTGTGGTTAATTATTTTATACTTAGTCAATATTTAATTTGTTCATAATATAATATGCTTAAATGACTACAAGATATTTTTTGAACCTCCACATTCACAACGGAGGATAGGTGTCGAATGATAATGAGATGATGTAAGGTACACTCAGTTATTCAGCATTTGTGCCGATCTAAGCATGATAGGGTGGAAACTGGGTTAGAAGCAAGTTGGAGTTGCATTAATGATGGGAAGTCAATAATTAATTGGGAACAAGTAATCATTTTTCAGATGTAGAGATATAAGATGAGGGTTGTGGTTTACTTAGATGTTGATATAAGATATTCTTGTGATAAAGTCTCTTCTGGTATATTTATTTAAGATCGTGTTTTTATTTCATTATGTTATAAGTTACAAGTCCATTAATTTAAGTGAATGAGGGCTGATTTTTTATTTTTTTTATTTTTTTACAGTTGAGTGGTGGGTGCAAGTCAACACTAGAAGTGGATAGAATCCACTTGATGCAGTTGATATTAGGATTTTGAGTCATAACACTAGTTTTTCTTATTGTGAAAGGAACTGGAGTACATTCAACGTGATACATACAAAGAGGAGGAACATGTTGGCTTCTAACAGGCTGGAGAAGTTGATCTTTTGTCATTACAACATGAGGCTATGCATCAAGAACATAAAAAATCGATAGAAGATCTCAGAGGAGATATTTGCACGGTTTGCAGGTGGTCCATACAAGCAGAGACAGAGATCACAGACACCACCATCTAAGAAGGTTGACATAGACTAGATATTTCAGGAGGAGACATGCACTTGCTTCTTAGATAGAGGAGAGGGCAGTCATGGATCATTTAGTTGAGTTTGATCCTGATGACCATGCATGGGCAGAAAGAGACTTAGATGGTATAGAGGTCGAGGATGTTCCACCTACTCCTCAGACTCAGGCATGCTCATATTCTGCCCTAGCAACCGTACAGGTATAGTAGCTGCCTCCAGCCTTAGCCCCAGCCCTAGTCATAGCTATCCAACTCATTCGTAGTACAGGCAGAATTAAAACAAAAGTGACAACACGAAAAATGGGCGAATTTTCAAAGTTGAAAAAAATCTTTGGGTTGTGGTGGAACATCAAACATTACAGAAGAAGTGAAGCGATGGAAGTTGAACATCAGGTGATGTCTTGTAAGCTGATATGATAGCACATAGGCCCTTTCTCACTTCTCAGTTGATGATGACGAGGAGTACATATAAGTCATGCGACCAACAGAAGGAGGTGCATGAATCAGATGTGTGCAGCAGCTGCACACTCACCTAGTTCACAGCGACCAAAGTCATATTTCAGCTTGGACCAGTAGCCATCGCAGTATCATTATATGGAGTCAGTTTATCCAGAATTTTATGATCTCCAGCGACCGTGGATTCCTCCACCTGAGCCTTACTACATGTCACAATCCGATCTCTACAATCTTGGTGACATGGCGAATGTATTATTTTTATACAGATATACGCCAACATTGACAATAAAAATGGGGATAACATAGTCGTGGCAAGAACAGCAGGAGGAAGAGGACCAAGGCTAATATCATGAACATTGATGAAAATGACATGAAATATATATTTTTACTTTCATGTTTTCATGTGATCATATTATATCTTGTTATGTTTTTTGCATTTTATCATGTTATTAGCATGTTAAATGTTATATTTATTTTTTTACAATTTTTTAGGTCATTTCCTAACTGTCTGGATTTTTCTGATTTGTTAGAATTTTTTCGAAGGAAAACCTTTTTTTAAAATTTATCTCGGAATTGATTCCGGCCGATTCCTGGGAATCGGAATCCATGGGTACAGATCGATTTCGATTCCGATTTTGATTCTGAAATCCATGGGTTATGCTGTCCATTGCTTTCTCTCATTTGGCATTTTTTTAGATATTAAGATTTTGTTAAAAAATTGAGTTAACCATTGCATACTTCAATCTTCTTAGTATTTTTAGATTTTAATAGAGATGCTATTAGGGCTACATGTCTTGTTTGTTTTTATCATTTTCAATGATTCTTTAATTTTTAAAAAATATTTTTTCTAATATATGAGCAAAGGTTTCTAATCGGCTTTGATCATTTTTTAAATAAGAATAAAATAAATATAATAAAAATCATAAAATCAAATTTAGCATATATCATTTCTTAAGTCATGTAAACTTTTGTGATGGTAATTAAAATTGAAAAAGCAATTTAATTGTGAACGATTGCATTAAAATTCAACTACATTACAGATTCTTTGCCTAGATCCCCAAAATAATAGATACCGGTTGTGACCTATAAAATTTATTACATGGCTCTTGTTGTTCTAGGATCGTTCATTTGAAGTTGTGTATGTTTTTGTATCCATATCCAAGTAAAGATTGCAGAGTCTGTTTGGTAGTTTGTTTGCACGAAGCAGATCGGGGATCATGTGTGACCAGACCGGCTGATCAATCGCCAGTTGGATCAGACTTCCCCTATTTTTTGATCAGCATATGCCAATCCTATTTACTATTGGACGATCCTGCAAACCAGAAGGGAAATAAGGAGTGATCAGAATATTCCATTTCTGATATTATGATGATGATAAGAAATCCCTGCTGCCCACAACTTTATGTTGCCATCCCCATGAAGTTGAACAATCTTGCAAAAATGGTATACATTACTCCATTATTTTTCCATTTATACTTTAATTGGATTTCTGGACCATCACCTTTGATTAGCACTATATAACATCTTTTAGAATTCCATTGGACAAGATATCCATCCACATTTTAGAAATATTTTGCTCAAACATACAAGTTCGTCCAAATGGCTCTGGATGACGAGTAGTGTTTATTTTTCATTAATTCGGTCAGGGAAGTACACCATTTAATGCCATGTTTCAATATCCTGGTCTTGTCAGAACCCTTCTAGCTGCTCTGGTTGGTGCCAACTCCCTCCATAATCTCTACGCTTGTAGAAGCACTCCCTTCATAAGCTCTACTTATCTTGGAATTCCATTTGGGTGAGATCTCGCTAGATTCGCAGTCTTGGCAGGTTGCCGAGATCCAAGGGAGGCAAGATGCCCGTGCTGGAGCAGGCTGCAACAGGCAGATGGCGCCAGAGTGGGCTAGCCATTGGTGCCGTTTTCTTTGCCCCAAATATGGGCTGTGTCGGTCCGATTTTTTAGTCCAATTATATGATTTCATGGCAAAAAATTATATTGTAAACACAAATATGACAAATTTTAAAAGTGAATTATGAAATTTTAATGTTTGGCAAAATTTTTTTAATTTTTAAAAGTGATAATAAGTTGTTGGTAATATTCTAAATTAACATTTTTAACAACTTTGTAAAAAAAGAATTTCATATTATACAAAATTAAAATCAATATAAAAATGTATTTCACTTTTAGATGATCCAAACACAAAAAAAGGAAAAAATGATAGAAAGCACATCTTGATCATGAGCATCACCAAGATGTCAAATGATAGATACAGTTAGAGCCTGAAGATTAGAAAACATGGAAAATAAAAGAAGATGAACGCATGCCTCTGACATTCATTGTGTTGTTTTTTGTTGGGAGATGGATTTGATAACAGCATGAGCCCTCAGAATAAGAGAGCAATAAAAGGAAGCCACCGAAATGCATGCTAATCGCCGTAGATCTTTCAGAAGCACAATCAGACACCATCGATTAGGCATGCTCATCATGGATCCATCAGGCAAGCTGGATGTCCTTGGGCATGATTGTCACGTACTTGGCGTGGATGGCAGAGGTTGGTGTCCTTGAACAGCCCCATCAAGTATGCTTCTGCTGCTTCTTGGAGTGTCGCCACCACAGAGCTCTGGAACCAAAGATCCGTCTTGAAGTCTTGGGCAATCTCTTACGCTAGTTGCTGGAAAGGAAGCTTCTAGATCAGCAGCTCCGTGCTCTTCTGGTACTTACAGATCTTCCAGTGCCCGAGCAGAAACGGTGGGGCTTCCAGAGAGAGAGAGAGAGAGCCAACCTGAGTGCAGAGGAGTGCCACTGGAGCTCTGTCTCGAAGAAAGGGGGCTCAGGCTCGGCTTAAGGGTTTGTTGGGGGAGAGAGAGCACGCTTCAGGAAAAAAAGATGTCAGACACCTCTTTTGTTGATGTCATGTTGGATGGTAGAAAACTTTCTAATATAAAATTTATTAAAGCAGTCAAACACCTTTTAAAGTGCATTTTTACTACAATTTTTAAAAATTAAAATTAAAACCTTTATTATTATGCAACCCAACACCTTTTAAGTCTAGTTACTTTTTCCCGTAGGCATAAATTTTCATTTTATATGTTTTTATCATCTCATGCTACTTTTTTGTTTATGATGTAAGAAATCCTGACAGTTTTTTTTTTCATTTTCTCTGCAGTCGTATGGACTTCACTGGTGTCCATTTACCAGAGTAGCTCGTGTTCCTTCATCATCTGAGTAAGTGTAACTTCTATTTCTCTACTTTTCTTTTTAGAAGATGGAGTATACCAGCCACTTAATTTCTTTGAGTCGACGATTTCAACTGTTGCAACTTAAATAAAATAGAAGTATTCGTTCATTATCAAATCCAAATAAAGCTTGTTTTCACGACTATACTTCTGCATTTGCATTTTTACCCGAATTGGTGCTAATTTATCAGCTAGGATAAAAGTAGTTTGAACTTTAAATTGGATTAGTTTGCTGTCCTCTTCATTCATTTGAGCTTGATGCATATGGTTTAAAGGGAAGTGCTGAGGACAAGGTTGTGATGACTTATGAGTGTGTCATGGTTAGGCAACAAGGCAAGGCAACTGCTATTCTAGCCTGGTAGGTTTGCAAGGCTATACATTGTTGAGCTTGTAATGGAAAGTGAAACAATTACAGTTGTGCAGCCAGCATGCCAATCATCATATGAGATCTAATCTAGTTTTCTACTCCTGTTATAATGAAGTTGCAAGTGAACAGCATCAAATCTCGAAGGTGGGATCTTTGCATCTGAAAGCTTCCAACGATCTTAGGAGGCCATATGGCATCATGGGCTGCTTGGACCCGGGAAAGCTGCCAGAGCTGCATAAGGCCAGCATTGCCTCCGGATGAGCCCTATCGGGTAGGGTAGATGACTCATAGTGGGTCCATTGGTATGAGTTCCCTTGCCTGGAACATCTGGATTTTCAACTTGTGAGGTATCTCTACTGCCCAGGCAGTCACCTGAGGGCATCCCTGTGAGATGACTCCCCGCTTGCCTTGGTTTCTTACCTTTGACATTGTTGTAGGCCATTTACAATGATGTAGAGTTCTATAATTACAAATTTAGCAACATAACATAGAGAAAAGGAGGCACCAGAGAGATCAATACAGATGTATGATCTTGTTTTTAAGGGATTAGACAGAAAATCAAGAGATTCTCAGAAGTTAGAATACGCTGACAGCAACCATGTACATACAATTTTTGGAGTGCCAAATAAGCATAGTGCCAATAGTTACTTTTGGAAACAAAGTATGATAAGAAGCAAGAAATAACCTTTAAAATGATAATTTGGAAATGAGTTGTGTATGGTTACACGCTTTTATAGTATACTTATTAGAAGTCTTGCATTGCAGTTAGGTTGCATGATTTAGCAGTCGTCAAAGGTGTGCCTTTCTCACTGTCAAACTCTAAATGGAATCGATCATTTATGTTCTTAACTAAGTTCATAGCTTTTTCTAAATGTAAAATGTTACTTCAACTACTAATAGGTGTCTTGGACACTGTTGGCACTCAAAAAAAAATAGTTATGTACGATGAAGGGTATGCCACGTAAGTGTTAAAAAAAAAGAGAGAAAACAGGCCAGCAATTGAAAGGAGATCGGTTGGGCCAGGAGCTGAAGTCTGAAGCAGCCCAATCGGGCTAGCGGTCCATGGAGCCAGCAATCATCGGCCCATGGATGCCATCTCCTCTATAACCAATCCACGTCAGAAAAAAAAAGGAGAAGGAGAGAAGAAAAAAAAATGATAAAAAGGAGGAGGAGTTGTCGGAGTCGGGAAGGAAATCGACTCCCCATCGGACTCTACCCCGGATCCAATATTAGCAACGGCAAGGAGCTGCCGTAAGAAAGGCAGTTGAGGATAAGAAGGGAAGGGGGAGGTCGATCCCATAGGTTTCGGGATTGCTCCGAGTCCTTCTCGGAGCCGCAACTCCCTTCTCGGGAGGATTCCTAGCAGGGGAAGGAGACGGCTCATGCTTATATAAGCTCTGCCAAACCTGCACGAAGACCGGCGTGAGAAAGACCTCCGAGGGATCGAAGAACAGAGAGAGCGGCGCGTGAACAGACCCCCCAAGGAGAGCCATCGAGAGACCGAGAAAAGGAGAGACGGAATGCTTACCGGAGTTGTCTTCCCCCCACGCCAGGCTCGAAGCTCCCTCAATCTGTCTGTCCGGAAGCCACCAAGCCCGCAGGTCCGTCCAGAAGCCTCTACGGAAGCTGCCTTCGCTGCGAGCCTCGCCGGAAGCTGTCGTCGTCGTCGCCGGACCTCTCCCTGGGAGCCCCCGTCGCGGAAGCTCCTGCCGTAAGAACCCCTCTCCGGAAGAACCTTTTCCCTTCCTTACACTGCCGTCGAGGGGACAGAGGGTGTGCCGTCGAGCCTTTCCCCTTCCTTCGCTGCCGCCGAGGGAGACGGGAATCGCTGCCACCTGCAAGTTCGTTCGCTGCCGTCGTCTGGTCGGGAGCAGAGAAGGGGAGCGCCGGGATTATTTTTTTTTCCACTACGTCCACATTGGCACATATCAGGAGAAGGGGAGGCGCGCGAGCGGGCCGCGGGTCAAAATTGTGCGGGGCCCACCAGAAAAAGGGGAGTTAAAAAAAAGGAATTGGGCACGGCCGCACGCCGCGCACGCGAGAAGCCGCGCTCGCGAGGAGAAGCTACGGGAGGGATCCGTTGACCCGTCGGTCAACTACTGCGGGTCCCACTTGCAAAAAGCATGTTAAAAAAAGAAGGAAGTGCCCTGTCGACCAGCAGCAGCTGAGCGACAGGGGGTTCAACAAGATCCGACGATCAGTAATTTTTTAAAATATACCATCAAGAGAAAATTAAATAAAAATGCACTTAATTAATTAAACAAACCGAGGCGAGCATCCGGCCGGCTAAAAACCCGCCTCATGGTCTCGGCATAACTTAAAAGAATGAAAATAAATGGGAAAGCAATAGGCCGGCTTTAAGCACACCTATTGACCCATAATTCAAAAAAATAAAATAAAATAAACAATAAACAGAAATTAACTAACAATCTACTTAATTAATCAACAAACCGAGACGAGCATCCGGCCGGCTAAAAACCCGTCTCATTGTCTTGGCTTAATTTAAAAGAATTCAAAACAAAGAGGGAAAACAATGGGCCGGCTTTAAGCACGCCCCTTGATCCTTTAAGGTGGACATACAAAGGTCTGGTTAGAGACCCCAATGTCTTACCATGCCCCAAGAGGGAGTTGTTTTGCCCATTATGCCATGGGGAGGCTGTGCATGATCAACATGCCAATATGCCCAAACCATAGGCTAATGAGGAAGACCAACCATGGGATGAGTGCCCACAAGCTTTTCAAAAAGCTGGGTATGCTCAACCTTGAACCGGTTGGGAGAAGACTTCATGTGCCTATCAAAGGCAGGACCATACTCAAACTGCTGAAATGACAAGACAGGATTTCCAGATGTCTATCAAAGGCTGGGATGTGTTCAAGACTACACTCAAGACTTGATCCCGAACTGAGGAGATGTCACAATTTTCTTGTAAAAGAAGCAGAAGGACTTGCGAGCTTCAAACAATGAAGAATTCAATGCAAGGGGAAAACAGTCCCTGCCGGAATGAATGAATGCAAGCACAAGATAAAATTGAAAACTGAACTTAAATCTGAAATTTCAATGAAAAAACAAAACATTTAAATCTGAAATCCTGTTAAAAATCAAGGGCTGAGGGCATGCTGTTCGATCAGGGGAATTCCGGGGGCAGAATCTCTAAATCTGCAGGAAGGTCGGTTTTGATTTAAAAAGCTGCAAACTTAAGGAAATTAAATCCCAAGTTTAACAATCTGGAGGTAGATTTTGGAGCAACCAGAACCCCCGGGGATTAAATCTCTCAGGTCCGATGTCCAATTCAGTCAGATAAGAACCCATAATCAGAACTGACTAATTCAGATCAGACCCAAGTTAAATCTGAAAATTCTGAACCTGTAAAATCCGAAATCTGTTAAATCTGCAAATCACATCTGAAATTCAAGGCCTAAAATCTGGAGTCTGGAAACTGAAATTTTGAAACATAAAATCTGCAATTGAAACATCTGGAATTTGAAAATCTGAATACACCATAAAAATCTGAAATCTGTTTTTGTGCAGAAACCCATTTAAAAAACCTGCAATCTGGAAATCGATTAAAGTGCAGAATCTGCAAGAAATATGGAGTCTGAAATTTGAAAAGATCAAAAATCTGAACTTTGTAGCTGAGGTTCGAGATTTGAAATAAATCTGGAAACTCCAAATCTGAAAAATGGGAAGTGCAGAAGCTGAACTCCAAAATCTGAAATCCAAGCCAACTTGCAAATTTGAAATCTGAAATCTGAACAGATAGCAAGCCGAGACCTGCAAAATTGCAGAATCCAGAATCTAAAAAATCTGAAATCTGCAGAATTTGAAATCTAAGGTCTGCCAAGTCTGAAATTCAAAATCAGATCACTTAAATCAGAAACTTGTAATCTAAATCAGAAAATGCACGCACCGAATAGAATCTGCCAACTTTGCAGAAATCTGAAAATAATGATTTAATTCACTGAACATAAAAAAATCCCAACATGTTCAAACTAAACTCAGTCAAGATAAACTTGTTTGAATCAATTAAAATTTGAACCTCACATCTAAACAAGGAACCGAAAAACTGTAGATCTGCAGAATTCTAAGTAAAAGAAAATTCTGAAATTCGGAAACATCAACCAAATTCAACTAAGCTCAAACAAAAATTAATTCAAACAAACTTCATTTCAAGCCAAATCTGACTTGAACAAATTTAAATCAATTTCACTCAATCCAAATCAACTTCTTAAATCAAACCTCAAAACAAATTAACTTTAACCAAACAAATCTTTTAACTCAAATCAATCTACCCAATTCAAACTGAATTCTCCAAATCAAACAAATTCAACTGAATTCTAACAAACTTAAACCAAATTCAATATAACCCAAAATTCCCAAAGCCAAACCCATTCCAGCAAACCATACTCCATAAACTAAGCCCAAATCCCATTCAAAATCAAATAATAAATAAACTCAAATGAATTTTAATTAAACACATCAATTTTCTAAAATCAAACTTGAACCAAACTTAAATCAACAAACAAATTCAAATTGAACCAAACTTAAATAAATTCAATTAAAAATGAACAAATCAAATTTCAACCCAAACTAAAAGCAATTTAACCAATTAAATTCAACTCAAACTAAATTCAAACAGATTCAAATTAATTTAACTCAATCAAAATTCAAACCAACAAATTTAATTCAACCAATTCAACTCAAATCAATTTTAATCAATCAACTCAAACTAAATTCAAAGAACCAAATTGAGTGCTTGCCTTCCATCAAGCTCATGGGGTTGTTTTCTCCTATGTGTGTATGTGAATGTTTATTTTTGTGGATGCATGTTTTCTATTTTCATGGATTGCTATGACGATTAATCAAGGGTTTTCGAGTAATCTCGATGTAATTAACGTCGGATCTTCGCACCATCCGACGGGGAGAGGTCAAAATCAATTTTCAAAGAACCTAACAACCTCAACATACAAATTTTGGACCTTAGTTAGTACTTTTATGGAATACCATCTATTTTCCTAAAAAAGTCAATGCTAAGGTCTAATCCAAATTCAAGAGGAAAATGAATTTCCAAAACAAAAGAAATAATCTTTTGATTTTTGAGGTTACATCAGACACTTTTTTTTGAAATTTATTTGGCCCATAATTTATATTCATTTTTTATCTTATCACCAACTTTAAGTGAATTTGCTGTTACCTGATCTCACGGATTTTTGGACTGGGATTTGATCCTGGGTCAGCTGTGGTTGATCTTGATTTGGATTGGGATTGGATTGGAATATTAACAGATATGTCAGATGCCCAATATCAGCCAAGATTGGATTGATCCTGGCCTAACTTGGCCCATCTTGGCTGACACTTCTTCTGAATCATCCCTAGTCTGGCCCTGATCATGGCTTGGTTGACCTGGACCGTTCTTATCTCTCAGTCTGTTTCAACCGGATTGGCCTGGATCCAACCAGACTCTTCGGTTCTGGTCTGGAATCTTCTGAATACATTGAAATGTACTCAAGATTATATCTTGCTTTCTTTTTTTTTGAATGTGACAAAGTCACAATTTCATTAATGTGAAAAAGTACCTGTGGATAAAGAGAAAATACATCACTATAAAAGGAATAAGCTACCCAACTGGCTACCAAGATGGTTGTAGTCTGGAAGCAACTACAAGCAAAAACTTATCCAGGCCAGAAAATGGTCTGAGATAAAAGAGGGATTCAGCGGATGTCCTGAATAGGCGAAGAACCAATATTTGACAAAAGCGGTAACTCGGAGAAGAATTGATGAGGGATTTTTGAAGTGCTCATTGAAAATCCTTCTATCCTGACTCTCTGAGCCATCCAAATCGACCAAAGCAGAACTGGCAGTGAGGCTCCACAAAAAAGGATGACTACTTCATGGAATTACGTTATCCCACTGCTGAATAAGGAGAGGTGGAACAAGGATCCTGCCATGGTAACTTCTGGCTTTGGAAAAAGATGCACCAAATATAATTAGAGATGCCACAATGCAAGAACATGTGATCTATATCCTCAGGTTGCAACACTCAGAACACACTTCATCAAACCATTTTTAAAGAACCTAAAAAGACACTCAGGTTGAGCATTCCATTTATTGATAGTACAACAATATTTTGCTATCATTTATATTATTACGTATGGTTAAAATTTATAATTATAAATATATGATACATCTTAAAATTTATAAAATTGTTTGTTAAGTATCTTTACTTTCTCACTTAAGATTAACTCTTTCCCAACATATACTAATACAACATAATAAAAAAATCATATTTACTTGTATACATAGATAAACACTCATATTTAATTATAATATAAAAAATATAAAAATATTTATGTATACATAAATATATGATATAAAAATATTTGTTCTATTTGTTCTTATTTTTATATAATTATATATATATTTTTATAATAAAATAAATAAAATACAACCTCATCCGACCCAGTCCGACTAGGTCGAGTTTGGGGCTGACTCACCCCGGGCTGACCCCCTACCCCGCCTTCCTTGGTTGGGAAGCCTCTCTATGCAAATCTTTCAGGAGAGCAATCTGATCTTGAAAGGAGACAAAACAGACCACACTGAATTCCGCGATGACACTTCTACATCTTCCTAGCATAGTTTTCCACGGGCAGATTTTACTGAGAAAGAATTTCTCTATTAGAGAGCCACTTAACTATATCATCATGCCTTCAAACACATGTGAAGGCTCACAAGAAATCTAACAGATTAAAAAACTTACTATCTCTTCCTTCAGATATCTTCTGAAAGACAAAGACCATGTAGTCCAAGGCCTCGCCCCCCAAATAGAAGACACCTTAGCATCCATATCTGATGATATTCTAAAGTCTAAACAAAAGGGGGTGACAATCCGCAAGTTGCAGATTACTTGCCCATTTGTCCTTCCAAAAAGAGGTCTTCCTACCATTCGCGAGCATGATAGATGAATAAGCAAAAAATAAATCTCAATTATGAAGAATACCTTTTCAAATCCTGGTGTCTTCTGCATACTCTAAAGTCGCTAACCCAACTCATTAATCGTCACTCCACATTTAGAGAATCATTGCCTTGGTTGAGTTTCCAAAGCCATTTGGTAAGAAGGACATTATTAAAACAATTGAGAGGAAGTAGACCAATTCCTTTCTCTTTATGCAAACATGATCCCATTTAACTAGATGAACATCTTTTCCATCTTTCTCCTGTTAGAAGAATTTAGTTACACTTTTGAGTTTGTTGCAGACACCCCTTAGAATCTTGAGAATTAAGAGGTAATACAGAGTTGAACTTTCAAGCACACACCTGAACAAGATCCACCTGCCTCCAGCATAGAGCTAATTGCCATTCCACCATTGCAATCTTCTTTCAACCTTATCAATTAGAGATTGCCAGTCTTTATGTTTGGAAGCCTTATCAGACAAGGACAACCCTAAAAAATAGCCATTGAGCTCCACAACATTTCAAAAATTTGGTACAAACAATCTCTTTGATAATTATTGATATTAATTCCAATCAATTCTTATCATGCATAAGCGACAATATCCTTCTCTTCCTTTCTTCTTTTTTTCATCGCTGATATACAGTCATTATTAAGAAGAAACTTTAGTTCTCTGCACCCATCTTGGTTAAGCCTGCTTAGAAGACCCAGCCTTCAAGTTGATAGGCGTTATCATAGTTGTCAAGGCGACAAGGCGTCCAAGGCGCCCGAAGGATCTTTTACAGCTTAGGCGACAAGGCGTAAGCCTAGGCATCGCCTAGGCGGTAAGGCGAGGTATGAAGCGGGGTGGGGTGTATATGGTAATTTTTGTACCTATCATGACATTGTAATAAATAAAAAATGAAATTAAACTTACAAATCTAATCAATTGACATACATTCATAACCAAACTTGAATAAGAACAAGAACATAAAATGATAGCATACATATATAACAATGTCCATAGACTCCATAAATCAAACAATGTCAATGTTATATGTAGAATATATAAAAATGCTTGAAGAAACAAGAACAAGAAAATCAAAAATTATCGACGCACTGGAGATGTTTAAACATGCAATATTTTAGATAATCATACATCGTAATAGATGTTAAAACGATGAACTAGTGTGAAGAAATTATAAGAATAGCAAAATATATCAACTACTAGGTTTTAAAGAGAGAAGGAGTACCGTAAGGAGAAGCAACAACCGGTTAGGTCTTCTTCTGGAGTTGGCAATGTCACCATCAAATGAGGAGAAGAAGGCCGCGGTGTAGGTCAGTAGGTGTTGCGAAGAATCCTTCTGCCGTCGGAGCCTCGGAGGACCGCGTTGCTGCGCGCGGAGGGCTGCAGGTCACAGCGATCGTCCGTCGGGCCGTCGCGGCTCCAGCTAGGCGTCGGGGTGAACAGGAGATTCGGGAGGACTCTCTGCGGTATTTTAAGAAACCGGCCCGGTTTTTTTTTGAACCGGTGGCACCGGTTTGGCCCTAACTTAAAATGAGCCGGCAGCCCGCGGACTTCGGGTGATTGGGCGCTCGCCAAGGCGCCAAGGCGTACGCCTTGGCCGCTTAAGCGGCTAAGGCGTACGCCTTTTTTACAAAAAAAAGGCGGACAATCCAGGCGGGCTTCAAATGCCGCCTTGTCGCCTAAGCGGCGCCTAGGCGCCGCTTAGGTGACCGCCTTAACAACTATGGGCGTTATCTGTTCACATAATAAGAAATCCCTCACCTTCTGCTCCTGGCCAATGAAACACTGATCTTACAGATTCACCCATGCTGATGATTTCCTCGTCAGACATAAACAGGGCAAGCTTGGACTGATTGACATGGTCCTACCCAGCCGTACCATCCGCCAAAAGATCAGGGGAGAGAAAACTGCCATTGCCACCCAGAACACACAAAATTGAGCTTCCATTGACTGCTTCGATAGATGACATTTGGTACCTCATCCACTGCCGGATCAAGACTGAAGTAAAGGGCCGAGGAAGACGCGGCTCACCCATCCAAGTGGCTTCGAGTGCCCTGGTTCGCATGACCCATCTAGCTCCATTGGGCCGCCCCGGTTCAGATCCTCCCATCACTTATATCTGCCAACACAAGTTAATGTGTTGTGAAGAGTAGTAGGAAGGCTGCTGCAGATTGGGTCTGCAGTCATTTCTTGTAGATGACAAGAGTTGGATGGATTGCTGACAGCAGTCAGCAGATGTGGCATGTTAAATCCTGTGGTTTCTCCAGCATTAGATGGATGATATGGGAGTGGAAGATGGAGATGACCTTGGGTCCTCCTAGGCTGGAGGACAGCCATGGTTCACATGATTGACTGATCTAGACCAGAATTCCTGAATTGGCTGATTTCGGATCTGTGTAGGCATTAGGTGGATGATATGGGAGTGGAAGATGGAGATGACCTTGGGTCCTAGGCTGGAGGACAGCCATGGTTCACAGGATTGACCGATCCAGACTGGAATTCCTGAATTGGCTGATTCCAGATCGGTGTAGGCATATGCTGGCCTGATGAGGGGGGGGGGTCTGATTCCTCCCTTGAATCCCAGCTGAATCGACTGGAATCGCCATGGAATAAGATCAGCTATTTTTTGAGTTTTCTTGATATTTTTAAGAAAAAACCCGATCTAGGCCAATTCTGGATTGGTATTGTATCATGAGGATTGTTCAATTTGGCTGATCTGATCTGGATCAGAATCGGAGTTGGCTATGGCCGATCCAAACCTGATTCCAATTCTACAATCCTTGAGGATAGCTGCAACTGGACATGGTCTCTAGTTGTTTCTCCCTTGAGAATGTGCCGGTGTAAAGGTGAGGGGATGTCTAGGCAAGCAGAGTAGCAGACTACTATCTTTTGTTTTCTTCTGATTCAATAATAATTAATATTAATTAAGTATCAATATCGCTTAATTGAGTGGCTTTAAAGTAAAAATAACTAGTTCTAATAGTATTTAATTATAAATAAATATTTTGATAGAATAATAATTAAGATTAAGTCATTTCATAGATATTTACAAGTAATTAATACTAATTAAGTGTCAACAATAACTTGATTGAGTAGTACTAATCATGGGAGGCCAGTTTAGGGTTGTGATGGCTTAATCAAGTTTGTTTTTTGGCTGACGGAATCGACCCTGACTTGAACACCCCGATCCTTCCACTTCTTGCTTTTTTCTACCTTCCCTTGCTAATTCTGTCATTCTTTCACTAAAAAATCTCTTTCACCATTCATCCAAGGAGAAATTTACTCAGAGTGAAAAATCGAGTCTTTAGGTAAACAAAAATTTTAGCCTAAGCAGAGGATTGTCGGCCAAATGCGATGGAAATTTGGTTTTAGGTTAAAATTCTATCTGATTGAACGGCAATGTTCTTGTTTTGGCCGAATTTATGTTTTCCTAAATGCTTGGTATATTTTATATATTAAACAGAATCGTTCTCTTCATTGAAAATTATTTATTAAGCTTTATATTTAAGTTTGTGTTCTGATACCGTAAGAATTCTTGACCTTTGATGTGTTCTATCATTAGATTGAGAATGAAGTTATAGTTGCAAATAAAAGATGATATAGAATGGGTCAACTTAACTACCCTATAAATTTAAGGATCTTTGTATATATCTTCTAGTATCAAATCTATCGAGTGGGCGGAACATGGTGATTAATATAGACATGGTTTCTTGACCATCAACATCTGTTTGGTGGTTTATATGTGGCCTCGTTGTCCATTACTACTTAAGCCAACTCGATCCTACCCTATTTCTTAGACAACTATATTGATCAATTCAAAAAGGTAATCCGTGTTCTTTACATTTATCGATGCGTTTATGGACTTTCAAAAGATGGTATTGGCTTGACAATACACTAGAAGTTGATTATCGTTCTTCTAATAACTATTAAATAAATTTAATTAAAAAATAATTGTTAAATTAATTACTAACTAAATTAAACAAATAATGAACTATTAACTAATGACCAAAAAATTATTTTGAAGCGTTGAGGAACAGGAATGGACGTCAGAATCATGGAATACCGGGTTGCCCGACCTGCTCGGTTTCCAAGCTGACCGGCTCGAAAACGGCCCCTCCGGGTCGACTACAAGCCGGCCCGGCTCCGACTACAAACGGCCCCTCCGGAGCTGGAGTTAATACCAAGAATTTGACGAAGGTATGTAATATTTAATATTTGATATTTCACAATAATATACGCATTTAACATAGCAAACATATACATTAACAAAAGCCATGGAGGCAAGCCGCCGGAGGTCATTCGTCGACGAAGACATGTATTGGCGTACCGGACGGTTTATAGGTCAAGGTTCTGGTAGTGGGAGCGGACGTGGAAGCGAAAACGGAAGATGATCAAATTCTGACCCAGAATAATATATCCACGATCTCACCCGAGATGATGACCTGACAGTTGGCCCTGTAGATCCGGTTATCACACAACCGTGCCAAAAAGAAACCACCATCAACACAGCATTAAAGAACTTGCAGTTGTGCAAGGAGAAGATTGGGCGAACAACTTCCAGATGGTTCTTTCACAGTAGCATATCGGCTAACACTGCAAAGAGACTTTACTATGAGTCCATGATTGACACAATAGCCGACGTCGGTTGGGGGGTGCCGGGACCAACTCCCAAGGAGATTTACAACACATTTTTCATTAGAGGTAGCTGACATTAAAGAATATGTCAAGATGTTCGAATGTATCCGGGACAAACGTGGATGCACACTAATGAACGATGGTTGAATAGGTTAGTCCCTTTCATAGATCATGTAATTGGCCGATCCGGATTGGAATCGGCTGATTTCTGGATTGGATCGGCCATTGCCGATCCAATTCTTGGCCGAAGGACCGATCCGAAAATGAGTTCCAACAGAATCGGTCGGGATCGGCCGGATCGGTCGGAATCGGAATCGGATCGGCCGAATTGGTCGGGATCAGAATCGGAATCGGAATTGGATCATTTTTTTCTATTCCAGTCGGATCGGACAGGATCGGTCCGAAATCGGATCGGAATCGGATCATTTTTTTTTGCTTTTTTTTGCTAACTGATTCTGGATTGATTTTCTTCCATTCGATCGGTCGGAATTAGTCTGATCTGGATCGGATCAGTACCCACCGATCCCAATTTCAATTCCGATCCTGCGATCCTTGGTCCCTTTGAGCAGAACAATTGTGATACAAATTTTTTTGAATTTAAAGTTTAGATATAACATTTTATCTTTTTAATAGGTATTACTAAGAAGACAATGATCAACTTTCTAGTTTATTGTCAAGTTGGGATAATCTTTTGGAAGTCGGTAGATGCATCCAGACAGGTAAAGAATGCAACTTACCTATTTGATTTAATTGACGGTGTTGTCGAGGAGATCGGTGAGGATCGAGTTGTCCAGGTAGTGACAGACAATGCAGCTGCCTACAAAGCTGTCGGCCAAATGTTGATGGCTAAGAGACAGAAGTTATATTGGGCACCATGCTCCGCCCATTCCATAGATTTAATGCTAGAGGATATTTGCAAAGATCCTCTAATAGATCGGGTTGTCAAGGCCGCCCAATATATTGCATCATTTATCTACAACCACAATTTCATCCTGACCCTGATGAAAGAGCACACAAAGTTGAGAGCTCCTACGACCTAGGGCTACACGATTTGCATCACACTACATATCTTTGGAGAGCCTATTTGAACATAGGCGTTGCTTGACCCAAATGGCACTTTCTCCGGGATGGGCTAACTGGATTGCTAGTGCTAATCTATCTGGCAAACGAAAAGGGAGGAAGATGGAACAAACATTAGAGAGGGGAGACTTTTGGCGGCTCGCAAAGAAGGCACTGAATATTGTCGGTCCATTAGTCAAGGGCCTCCGAATAGTCGATGGAGATAAAAAGGCGGACATGGGATACCTTAATGATGTACTTGAGCGGGCAAAAGAAGATATTTTGAAAAAGGTATGTGGATTTTATCATGTGGTGGGACATCATTGATCGTCGATGGGAGAGAACATTGTACCATCCTATACATACAGCCGATATGTTCTTTACAATATAGTCAAATAAAATTTCTTAATTAAATTGTTAGCTTTTTGGTCGATGCTGCCAATGAACTTTTCCATGCTCAATCATTAAGTCATTTTTTCAATTCAAGATATTGCTACAGTCCATTCTTCAAGTCTATCAATGAACTATGGATAGTGTAAAGGAAGTCATTTGGAGAATGCTCGAGGACGATGACCATTCAATTATTGTAACAAATAAGATGCATGATTACAGGATGAGGTTATTTCATTTCGGGATAGCAAAGGTGCAATGAGCAGTTATGTTTCTTAGTCTCGATATGTACAATTCAATAAAGTAAACTTTCTATTTGCATAATTAACTTATTAATATCATTATATACTAAGACATAATGATGATGTGCAGCTGACTGGTGGATGGATCATAGAAGGGCACCGGGATATGAAGACTTGGCTAGTGTTGCAATCCAAGTACTAAGGCAAACCACGTCCACGTCCAGCTGCGAAAGAAATTGGCCAACATTTAGCCTTATTTATACGAAACAAAGGAATATGTTAACATCACAGATACTTGAGCAGCTAGTCTACTGTTCTCATTGATTGCAGAATCGCCAGAATCGGATTGAAATCGGCCGATTCCAAAATCAGATCGGTCAATTTTGATCCGATTTCATGCGGAAGGGCCGATTCCAAGGGAATTTCGCTGGAATCGGTCGAAATCGGTCAATCCCGACCAATTCCGCCGGAGACTAGTCTGACCGGTCCGGTTCGATTCCCGATTCGATTTCGGACCTGGAATCGAACCGATTCCGGCTCTAAAAGGGCCGAAATCGACCACTGCTAGTCGATTTTTACGATCCAGCAGCGGGCAACGTTTGACGCAGGCGATTTCGAGCTCGATCAATTGTTTCAGCGCGATTCTGAGCTCGATCCCAGCTCCTAGCTCCCAGAAGGGGTTGAATCGAGGTAGATTCTGAGCTCGATTCTAGCGATTTTGAGCTCGATCCCAGTTCCTTGCGCCGATTCTAGCGCGATTTCGGCGGTGATTCCGGCCGATTCCTTCAAGGGATTCTGCCGATCCAAGCTCCGATTGACCTCGATTCAACCCCTTCTTCGATCCTTGGAAGAATATTGGTGAGATTTTTTCGCCGAAAACCCCGTACGCCCATTCTTACGCATTTTCGACGACTCCAAGCGTGGTTAAACTCGGTGATTTCCGATTGAACAGCTCCGTTTAAGTTCTAAACTAATCGATTGGATGTTCTTTGTACGGGAAAAATTTCAGATACCCCGTACACCTATTTTTACACGTTTCCGATGACTCCATGCATGGTTAGACTCGGTGATTTTTGATCAAACAACTCCGTTCAAGTTGCAAGAACATCGATTGGATGTTCTTTGTACAGAAAAAATTCCGAATACCCCGTATGTCGATTTACGACCATTTTTGGCAAATACGTAACCCTCTAAACATACCGTATAGTGTGTTCGACGGGCTTTCTGCTTCCTGAACAACCCTTAAAGCAATTTTTATGTTGTCTAATAATTTTCTGTGCATCGTTTACAATTTTTGCAGGTATAAGTAATGGCCGACCAGGATGATGTAGCACCACATCTTGATAATATCCACATGAGAGATTCTCAAGAAATCCTCCGACCTGCCAATAGTCCTTGTGCCGCCCAAATGGCTAGTTGTTCGAACTTGTGCTGGATGGAACCTAATAGCACTTGTGAACTAGTAATGGAATGGACAGATTGGAATACATGGTCAAATGAAGCGAATTTATGGAAGATCATACTCCCCGCCATGTTCTGGGCCATTTGGCGTGTCAGAAACAAGAGATTTTTTGAGGATCACTACTAGCAGTCATTTGCCACTCTTCCTAACACTTAGTGAAGGATTGGCACCTTGCCTGGTCGGCAACACGTAACTTTCAACCCTCAAGGACATATTCTTAAACTTAAGACCTTTTTTTTGGTTTAGTTTTTACTTTTTCTCCCTCTTCTACTACTTTGGTAGAAGTCATGTGATGTCTCCTTTGTTTTAATGGAAAATGATCTTCGGGCTGTGTTCAAAAAAAAGAAAGAAAAAAAAGAGAGCACCATTCTTTAAACAGTGGAGCTACAAAGCAGGCTGCACCTCCATCTCTGGCACTTCTGGTGCCGCAGGGGAGCACAGGTACACTGAACAGGCAGGGACAGCCCAAGGAAAAAGACAGTTTGAAGGGAGAAGTGGCATCCATTGGACCGGCTGTGTTACCAATGTCTCAAACCTGATTCAAAGTGGGTTCACAATAGTGATTGAACCTGTGAACTGGCGGTGGCTGAACCACACATACTCCAACTAACGAACCACTGCACCACCTGACCAGTTCACAACTTAAGACAACTTGATCGCCTTTAAGTGGGATCCCACACAGAAAGGACACCTGGCTTCAAACCATCAAAACATCTTTCTTACTTGACAAGCCTGCTAGGAGCCACGAAGATGGTGGGATCCAGCACCAAATGCCCTTCCTCCTCCCCCAAATGAACCAGACCTATCCATGTTGACACCACTTCTGAAACCGATGTTAGGAAAAGCTGCTAATCCTGTGAAGTTAGAATTATTTTAACTCTGCAACCCACCATTTCTTCCCCCTGTGCCGGCAAGCTGCCGCTGCCCACCATGAGTGTTGGAACTACAGGAAGAACGTTAATCCAGTACCTTTTGTGAAACCTCATTTTTACATATAAAATATAAAAATATATTTGTAGCATTGGCGTATGGCATGGTCTTGAAAATTCATTTGTTTTTCATTCATTTGGAAAAAGGATATTTGTTATCTTTGGTTAGTATAAACTATTATGAAAACATATGATATCTCATATGAGTATTAGCCAAATTGCAAGGCACGTATAAAAATAGGTATATTGAGGTTTAGGGTTCATTTGAATGTCTTTGGACCTCTCTCTGTCGGAAGTTGCAAATTTTTGATGTTAATTATATCATGATAGTTGAACATCCTTTATTAACTGTCATAGCAATTCATAACATAGAAACATACATCCACACAGTATAAACACATGCGAGAGTTATAAATTAACATCAAAAATGAAATGAAATGTAAACTTAGTATGTTAAGGTTGATTTGAATTTCATTTATGTTTTTATGAAGATACATTTTAAGATTCCGGCATCCTAAAGGTATATTTCTTAATGGATTCGTAGCGTCTTTTTAGACTTGAGGATTTCTTTAGATTAACTTTGATTATTAGGTTCATTGAAAGTCATTGTGGTTTGACCATATTTGATATTGATTTTGTTCAAGGTTTTAACATAGAGATATGTTTTGGATTATTATAGTTAATATGGATCCTAGGTCAAAAGACATAATTTAGATCAATTTTCATTAAGTATTATGTATTTTGATCATGTGATCTTTATGCAATTCCAGTCGTTTTTTTGGTTATCGAAGTCTTGATGATTGAGGCTTAGTGAAACTTAGCTTAAATTAGATTTTCATGACATCTAATTAAAGTCTTGTTCATTATTACTTCATTTGTCATCATTTTTTTTCAAGTCTTAGCATTGGCTTTAAGGGTCATTACGTCATATATTTTAAATCTTAGCATTAGACTTATGCACTTTGCTGGATCCAAAATCAGCATAGGTCTGATCATATGGCATTTTGGTATGAAAATCAGATTGCTATTCCTCCCCGTTTCGCATAATTGGGGCCATAGGACTTAGAATATAAGAAGTCCTCATTTTGACTTTCTCATTGTTGAAGTTTAAGTATTAGGACTAAGTGGATCCCATGCTATCATTTTTTGATCATCTGTTGGGAATCTTAGGATCAGGTACCTCTGAAATTGCCTATCCAAAGACCGATTTTATAACAGGTGGACTGCTCAATCAGACTTTTCATATTTTTTTTGTTGAATATCTTCGAATCTGAAATGCCACTCCTGAACCTGCCTTTATCTAATCTAAGCATGTTTATCAATTCCTTAAATCCAATTGACCTGAAGGTTATCATCTTTGGCAAGCTAAGATGATCATTACATCTGAATACGAATTTTAGCACTTTCTGGATTTCACCTTGTGTGCTCAGATCTAGGACTGATCAGCTGAGATTACCATCTGGATTATGGGACAGATGCCATGCCTTCGAATGACGCCTTGGATCCTCGAGCTGTCATTCATCTCTTGAACCTTAGAGGGAGATTCTGATATGTGATCTTAGGATTTTCGTTTTGTTGATCTTGAAATCACATGCACTCTGATTCCATACACTAGGTTATGATTTGACCATAGAAGATTAGAAAATCTTGACATTGATATTCTCATTTAAACCTACATGATCAGTCTTTAGGCATCCTGATTTCGGATCCAAATTGATAGACATTTCAGCCATTAGGTATGTTGACAACTTTGATTTATATCTTGTGGCTTTAACTTTCATTGAGTACCTGATTTTCGAAATTCCTTTTGGCAGTTTATGAATGATTTATTTCAGATTCTATTATTTAAATTGTATCCCTTTTTGTTTGCATTTCATATGGTCTATGAGAGTTATATTAATGATACCCAACCATAGATAAGCACACATTTGACATATAAATGCCATTCATATGACATAGGTTGCATTCCATTACAACATCATTAGTTGGGGGGGGTTATATAGCCATGATTCCCTGAAATCATGTTATATGGAATATCTCCATAGCCTTATGTAGGCATGATATAAATTCCAGTTCTCTACTTAGATCTTAGGGTTGGTTTAGCATGGTGACATGCATAATCTCTACTTGGATCAAGTGGGAACCGGTAGGTGTGTGGTGGGTATGTGTTCACATTCGTCCGGGATCGGTACACCTTGGGAACATGTCTTTGTGGGCCTAACTTAATAGATTTAACATTTTAGATATTTTCATTTAATTTAAGTATTTAACATGCGCATTTGGTCATATGGCCATTTTTGGCTCATCATCATGTCATCATATCATCATTAACCATTCTAGGCTTATGTACATTTCATCTCAGCACTAGTGGTTTATCATGGTTTCACTGTATCATGGTCTTCATCATCTTCGTTCCTTGTCTTGATCTTTTGCCACTGCTGAATGGATAAGCCCCCTCATTTGGTTGGTTTGAATAGATGGATGGGTACAGATAGCCTGCTCTGCTCCATGGATAACATGCTCAGATTAAAGAGGGTCTGGATGGGGTGTTATAGTTCCTTTTTGGGGTATGAACAAGAGGGTCACTTTATAGTCAAGACAAGGCATGCCTATAGGTCATCATGGACCATGATTAGAACAGGATAGGGAGGCAGGATCGGGACTGATTATAGGACCTATATATGGTCCAAAAATAGGCTGATTGGGGGGGGGACTTAGGCCATGTATGATAGGCTGAAATAGGCTTGGTTTAGAAGAATCATAAGCCATGGATGGACTGCAACACGGGTATCCATGGCATGCTCATGTCAGGTTTAAGATCATCCATGGGTAATATGTATAGGTTCGGCCATAGACTGAGCATAGACTGGCAGCCAGGCATAAGGGGTATGAGAGAATTAGGCTTGGTTTAGAAGAATCATAAGCCATGGACAGACTGCAACATGGGTATCCTTGGCATGCTTATGTGAGGTTTAAGATCATCCATGGGTTATATGTATAGGTTCGGCCAAAGACTGAGCATGGCAGCCAGGCATAAGGGGTATGAGAAATACGAGTATAGGCCATCGGTCAGTGAGTGTCTAAAGGGGGTTCATATAGGCATGATGCCAAGACAGCCAGGCCTCCTTTTTAGCTCAATGTGTTGATCATATAAAGCTCAGACATACTTTGTTTCTATAGATGTGCACTGTGCATGGGTGGCTTAGCATGGGCTGCTGGTAGGTGTCTTGGCATATGGCTACAGCTAAGAGAGATGGTCGGGTATATACTCATTGGATTAGGCCATGGGCATACATGGAGAGGAGCCATGATGTATGCGCATATACAAAGCATATAGGCATGGCAAAGAGAGGTAACCGGGGTAGCCTATCTTCATAGAAGTAAGCCATTGGCGTATGGAGAAGGAGAGGGTGACCAGGAGGATGGTATAACCAGTCGGATGCCTCACCTTATTTTTTTTCTTCTCAGAGTTTTTTTCTTTGTGTAGGTAATGATTGTAGCATCGACTTCTCCTTCTTTTCTTCTTTTGTTGGTCCTTCTTTGCTCTCTCTATGCACCATTAGTCTTTTCCTTTGTATCTCTCAGACCCTGCAGATGTTCTTCGGAAACCATATCATATGGCCCGGGACCTATTTATCTAGAAGACTTGGAGAGGAGTCAGTCCTGATAGGGACTGCTCCTGTTTCTTCTCTTATTGGCGCACAATGGAGATCATGGGAGGATTGATCCAGTCATAGCTCCCTACTTCCTTGCACCTGCCGTGACCAATTTAAACTTTGACTGAGTCCTTGGTGGACTTCTCCCATTGGATTATGACTCTTTAGAGTGAGAGATAGGCCCAGTCAAAGGGATAACTGTGGGGAGCATATTCCTCCGGACTGGCCCCACTTTTCCTGGAGTTGTAGGAGCATCTGATGCCACCTTTTTTGACCTGATTTGCATACAGTTATAGCTTGTCATTTAGGCATGTTTCGAGACTGCCAAGTGGACATATGGTCCTATCATTTGGACTACGCGGCAGCTGCAACTCTGACAACTCTGAACTATCAGAGCATTTATTCCAAGCATGATCCAAGGGTAATTAATTAGTCATAGGATCCAACATTTAGGATAATTGCTGCTCAAGGAGCCATGAAGCGGGTTATAACCAATTGTCAGGTGGGCCTGATTTAATATAACATCTCAACCCATTACTCATTAGAATTGACTAAGCACACAGGCTTTCAGAATTAGGCCTAATTTGATGTCAGTGCTTGGCTTCACCATTAGAATTAGACTTGATCCATTATCAATCTCTAACCCATTAGCCATAGGGTGATGGTCCTGCACAAGCATCTTTTAAAATCCATCAAATTTCAGGCCGAAGTGGGCCTAATTTCCTATTGATGCTTCAGCTCATTTGCATAAAATCTGAGATCTTGTGCTTTCAGGCCTCATAATCATTTCATCATTTAAATATCGTTTAATCATGACTAATCCTGATTTAAGATCCAGATCCTATCAAGAACCCATTAAGAGTAGGATCCATTACTTGACTCATCGTAAGACTCCATCCATTGGATCTTGCGCCCATCATTAACTTATCATCTCATCCATTTAAATAATACCCGATGATAGTCAATCATTGCTTAAATAATACCCAATCCAGCTCACTTTGTCAATCATTCTCTTTAGCCGTCGTAAGAGCTCACTTCAACAAGAGAGACATTGTCAACAGACTGGATTTCCTACTCAAATGGTGTATGGGGATCATGGAATGCCATCTCGCGAGATCTCGCCGAGATATCGCGAGATCTCGGTCTCACCAAGAGGGCCGAGAAATGAGATTGCCGAGATCTCGCCCCAAGTAGCCTAGTCCGAAAAAAAAAATTTCTTCGGGGGGCTTTGCCCCCCTAATACCATAGTTGTCAAGGCGGGCACCTAGGCGCCTAGGAGTAGGCGACGATCCGCGACTACTCTGCGCCCCCCATTTATGATAGTGTAAACATATTAATATATCTCACAATCATTTATACTATCGCAGATAAAAATGTGCTACAAGTTTAATACCAAATTAGTATTTAAATAATATTGTATACAAGATCATTTTTTTAGTATTAAGAGTACTTTGTAATTGTTCATTCACACAATTGATGTATAAATATGTTATATATTTTCGTGTAAATTCATTGATATACTCCTATCTTTATAAGATACTATGTTATGTTTCATACATATATACATTTTGATCCGAGAATCCGAGATCTGATCTCCCGAGATTTTTCCGAGATCCCTCCGAGATCTCTTCTCTTTCACCCTACCGAGACGAAGCCGAGATCCGAGATGGCAAACCTTGATGGGGATAGACAGTTTTTTTGTTAGCCGTCAAAAAATGTATTAGGTAGGTCGTTATTTCAAACCGACTGAACTATAATAAAAAATTTAATAAAGTCGAAAACAATATTAAAAATATTAAAATGAAATGAATACTTATTCCTATACAAAAGTTACATTTTTAAGACATCATTCTTGAGCTTGCTTCTTCTAGGATAATTTATCCAAATTTTATATTTACATTTGGGTTTCGGTGTTATTATCACCAATGATTCCTATTTTTAGTCAATATAATATATATTGACTAGAAAATAGAAATGTTTGGTGAGAATGGTACCATGACCCAAATTTACATATAAAACTAAGTATAAGCTTAGGGGGGGTTGGAGTGATGGGGAAGTGGGAGGAGTCTTGGAAAGACTTGGGAGAGATTGCACTGTTAGAATATTTGAGAGAGAGAGAGAGAGAGTTTTAGAGTGAGAATGGAGTTAGGAGGGAGTGGGGGTGTGAGGAGAAGGGGAGGTCCCTTGGGGCTTTGAAAGATGTCCCTCCATTGGCAACTTTGTCTGGCGGGGTCCCGACTAGGTCACTGGGTTGCACGATCTGGCCCTGGCCAACATTGGATTAGAGACCTGGGTCCCGACTGGGTTGATCGAGAGAAAATCCAACTGGGTGGGGCCAAGTCACGTTGACTCGTCTTTGTGCTATCAACTGAGGATTGGTTAATGGTTTGTTATTGAACATGTATCATCAGTGTTGTCGGAGCAAGACTTAAGCTCTGTGTGCTTGAGCGAAATTTTAGGCCTTGAGCAGGCCTCCACTTTATTATCTATTAAAAAGTACCTATCTTGAATGATTTGCCCACTTAAGTGCCTCATCTAGATCTATTCAGTCCGGATTTGTCTACCTATTACCCCACCCCCATTTCTTCCAGTCTATTTCCAATTCCTTTTTTCTTATAGTTTTGAAGATTGTATTGACTAGTTTAACTTGTATACCATTTTGTCCTCTTGGCCTATTTCCACCTCCTATTTGACCCATTTAACTTGTATATTGTTTTAATCTGTATTTGTATTTTAACTTGTATTGATTGTATACTTATATTTATTTTTCATTTCTATTGAAAAATGTTTTAACTGTATACTGTATAATGTATACTATTTTAATTTATGGCCAAGTTGTCTTATTAGTTTATTGATTGTTTGAGTGAAATGATAAATTTTATGTTTATGTAGGTCTTATTATTAGGATTTTTTTGTTGTATTTGGTGGGCTGACTGCGGATCGGCTCAGCTAGCGTTATTGCTTAATCGGTATAGGAACCCTTGGTTGCTTTGGTCGCCTTGACAAGCTTGGGTAACATATATATAGTGAGTATATGCAATGAGCCCATACATAAAAAGTAAAATATTGTAAGTGACAAAAGTTAAAGCATAAATTAGAACGTATTAGGAACATCCACAAAAGATACTTATAAAACTACAATATATTTGTAAGTTGCATCTCCATTATAAAAGTCTTTAACATAAGATAGAACAAAGAAAAGTAAAACCTTTATATTCTTTGATACAATTGGATGTTGGGTGTTGGGTTGCCCTAGAATATAGTTCATCCCGATGATACACTTTGATTAATGGATTTGGTTTGCGGTGTATCTATTTTTGTATTTGTTAAGCTAATGGTTATTTGTTATTGATACCATTAAGCTATTGGGAGCTATCTTATAACTGTTCATTAACTTAACTAAATGTCATATAATCAGTTATTGTTGTCATCCCTACTGTTTTATGTCTTATATGTCCTTATCCTGTGCCAATTTTTTCCCTAACTGTATTTTACGTTGTATGATTCTTCCAGTGGAATAAGACTGCAGGCCCCTCATTCTATTCGATAACTAGTTCACTGGAGATGCTTGTCTAGGTGCTAATTCCTTGTTGACCATCTTCTACCTCATGCCTCATCATGTTTAATAAAATAAGGGTACTAAATCGTAGGTGTGTTTGACTGTGTTTGATCCCACAAAAAAGAAACACCTTAACTTAAGACTCATAAAAGCTGTATTATGAAATAAATTTATAGTCTATTTTTATCATTTGAATGGTTGTTTCATTTTGTCATTCATTTTATTTATTTTTGTTTCTATCATCGTGCCATAGTGATTGTGGCTATGGTGTGCACACCGCACCACGTGGGATAGAGCCCACAGCTTCCTGCCTGAGGGTTTTTTCCAGGACACTGGATGTTAACTATGGCTTCTTCCATGTCCTCTTTTGTTACCCTGTTTTCAGCTGTAATTTTGATGTCTATTTTTCTTGCTATATTCTTTCTGATAATGTTTGCCTTTTCATGCTATTTTCGGATTTAATAGAAGATCTGGCCTCATGCTTGGTATATGTAAATCTGAATGTGTTTAGTGTCTAATCTGTGTTTTATGTGGCCATTTTTGGTATGCAGCTTATTCACAGTGTGGTCTATGAAGTATAAATGCTAAGACCATTTTTTATGCACATATAAAAATGTATCACATCCATTTTTATGACATTCTTCGATTAGAGTAACCTGAAAACATAATAAATTGTAGGTTTCTTGTTGTTTTTGGAAAAAACACCGCTGATGCTATTAATATATTAATGTGGAAAATTTGTTGCTGTTGAACATTTGAGTTGCCCTGGCTGATCAGCTTCCTGCTAGATGTTGTGTTGCTTACAATCTACAGCTTTTAGTTCTAGCTGTCAAGGATGCTTTACATGCATTGGTAAATCAATATTTTATTGTATGCCACACTTACGAACACATTGATGGTTTTACTGGCTGTTCTGGCTAAAGGGCTTCGCTCTATTTTTTATAAGCCAGAAGATGGTAATTGCTGCGTATGTTTTATGCCCAAAGTATAATTTCTGACTATATATTGCACTGTTATTTTAAGATGCTTGCTGATTGGCTGGCGCTCACGTCTTTTTTATTTTTTTTATTGTTTCAGAGAAGGTGAATCTCCGGCAATGTCTTGTAAGTTATCTTGTTTTCCTTGTCTGATATCTGAAAATTTCACAGCAGATGCAAACATTTGATTGGTATATATGGTGATGCAGATCATGGTCTGGATGGACATCGAGCTGTCTTTTCCGTGCATCCGGCTGCAATGGCTCATTCATGTCCTTATCTGGCTTACTTGCAGCCCTTACAACCTTCATCCTCCTCAGGTTCCCACATGTCATCTGAGAGTCTCATCGATGATCCTTCTTTCCTTCATGATTTTGGCATCCAGCATGTTCCCATGAGTTTACGATCTTCCCATCCTTTTCCTGCCATCCATATCCATTATCATCGGAGGGAGGCCAATTTGCCTCCATACTTCTACCTGAATAGCCACAACAGTGGTGTGGAGCAGGCTTCAATTCCTTCTGCTGCAAGGACGTCAAGAAATGACTTGGAAGGCCTTCCAAGGCCTGGAGCATTTGTGCATCCTTTTGTTTTTAGGCATGGGTAAGCTCTGATGGCAGGAAGTTGCTTTTTTTTCTGTTTGAATCAAAATACCTTCATGCTTTTATCAAGTCTGGAAGAAG
Source organism: Cryptocoryne crispatula var. balansae (assembly GCA_036172225.1). Taxonomy (NCBI): domain Eukaryota; kingdom Viridiplantae; phylum Streptophyta; class Magnoliopsida; order Alismatales; family Araceae; genus Cryptocoryne; species Cryptocoryne crispatula. Next base: position 30,177,013 of record CM069935.1, read on the forward strand.
CGTTACTTTTCCCACTTCTGAACCAAAGATTTCATCATCGTACAGATTTTTTTTTTCATATAGGTCTAGAAGAAACCTCACATTTGGCTTAACTTGCCTTATAGTAATCATTCCATGTGGTTTATATCTTTTACCATAGAATAACGCATAAATGTGAAATCAGTTATACCACAAATTGGTTCTCTTTTCTCTATCAGTATGGTGCTCACTATTCTCTGTTCTGCTATCAGGTTATTTTCCAGGGCCAGTACTTCGGCAGATTCAGTTGCTCCCCCATTTATTGGTGGCTCACATAGTCAGGCCCATGTACAAGATCCCCATGGGAGTTATCAGCAGCATGGTGGAGCAGGGATGAGTACACCAGCTGTTTCGGGCATGAGAGGATCAAGTGGCATGAGAAGTTTGGTTTCTAGAGCACCAGCACTATCTGATCATTCTGCCTTGTATTTCTTCCCGTCGGCATCATCCACCGGGCAAAGTTTGGCTTCTAGAATACCACCTCCTTCCGAGAGTTCGGCAATGTGGTTCTTCCCTGCCGCATCTTCCTCCGTCCAGAGCCCACCAGAGGCAGAGATGAGTGGAGCTAGTCGCTTCTATGCATGGGAAAGGGACCAGCTGACGCCCTTCCCCCTGATGCCGGTGGAGAGGGCTTCATCCTGGTGGGACCCACTACAACCACCACATAGACCATCAGGAAATGGTAGCAGCCAAACAGGATCATGGCTCCAACATGGCCCTGAGAGGTCCTCGTCATCTCAAGGTCTTACAGAGGGATTTTCTCATCCGCCTTCACACCCCCCTCAGATGTACCCGTTCATATAGCAGCTGCAAGATGAGAACGGATGGTAGCTCTGCCATGGGTTCAAATCCTCTGGGAGATTTGGAGAGAGTCTCCAAGCGATTAATTAACTTCATCCGAGCCTTATGGCTTGAGACAGATGGTGGACGCTCTTTTATTCTTGCAGTTTCCCGCCCTCTTTGAACTAAGAAATGAAACTCTATGCATGTGGAGTGGTGGTGTGAGTGACACTTGAACGATCGCTTTTGTCCATCTTGGTCTCTTGAATGCCAATGTATCTATCTTACTATCTTTGTCACCTTTCTTGTTGGATGTTTTTGCATTCAAAATGCCTCTGGGGGGAACGGCTCTGCATGTTTGAAGAATCAATCCAATCTTGCAATATCTGGAGGATGCTTTACTACATCTAGGAAGCCTTCTTTGTGATATTCATATATTAGTTTATGGGATTGGAACCAAGGAAGGTGGGGTTGGGAGTCGGGACCGGGTCGGTTTGGCCCCAAACCGACCCGGGTCGGCCGGGGTCGCGACCCGGGTCGGGACGGGGTCGGCCCGGGTCGCGAAAAATAATAATAAAAAATTAAAAATGGGGTTGGGGTCTTGGGGTCGCGACCGGGTCGGTCGGCCCCAAAACCGACCGGGTCGGGTCCGGGTCGCGATCCGGCGAACCATGATTGGAACAATAGGTTTGTTTCGCTTTGGTGGAAGGTTGATTGTCTGGGTATTTTATGCCTCGGTCCGAGCCTGATTTCAATTAATATTTCGTTTGCTGCTTCATCACTTTTGATATTGGCGCTATAGCATTAGAATTCATACAATCTAGTAAGTTTAACAATTGATGTAGGAGTTTGGGGGAGAACCTAACCAGGCCCTTAGAAAGCTGTGTTCTTGGTAGGATGCTGATTTTGACAACTAGAGAAGACTGGTTCGGTGAATTTCCAGGTCTATCTCTTGGTAATTTGGCGCAGGAATCTTGAATTAGGTCAGTGGACGATACATGTTTGACCTTAGTTTGAATTTTGAATAAAGTTACTTAATGTTATGCTTTTACGTGTACAATTATCAAACAATCAATGCTTCACTTGGCATTTAATTGAATTCTTTTGATGTCTATAAGATTAGAGTTTTGAGTTGTCTCGAGAGGCTAGTAGAGGGTATTTCTTTATATAAATATTTGTGACATTTTTATAATGTGAGTTTTACGGATCAAATTAGTATTCAGATCATGATAAATGTTATTTTTTTGTGTCTATATAGAGAGTATCCTCCGCTGACTTCGGCGACTAGAACTCATAAGATTCGTATTAAGATGGCAAAATCGGAAAAAGTACACTTCACCAAAGAGCTGTTGCTGTTAGAAAGGTAGATCACGAAGAACACATTTTGAAGTATTTGAGGCCGAGATGATTGAAGTATACAATAGCCAAATGTTCTCTCTCTCTTTCTCTCTAAATATATATATATATATATAAAACATGACATATAAAAAAGATACTCAAAACCGAGAAAAGCGATAGTTCATATGAATGTTAGAAATAAAACAAATATTTCAAGTTGAGCCCTAACCCTAAGAAGATTAGCATCCCGTGGTTCTTTCTGGTAGCCCCGTGAAGACCCTTTGGGTGACCTTCAACTAGTTTGCTAGGCCTGATGACAGTTTCATTTGGTGAGCAGCAGGTGCTAATGTTGATTTTGATTCCACATAATCAATTTACTCATGATCCTATAACAACCCATTACTCTCCTTAGTTAAGGGCCTGTTAGTTAAATTTTATACTAGATACATTAGTACTTGAATTGACATAGTCTAGTATTAGATTTAATATTGATATTAGTATCTAGCAGGGTATCAAAAGAGGCCATCTTATTATGTGAAAAAAATGTGTCTAAATTATCGGATCTGAAAGTAAAAAGTTTATGAGGTGTTTGGTTGCACCATAATTTTTTGAAAATTTTCATGCTCAAAAAAGTATATTAAATACAATGTGAATTAACCAATGACATAAAATTATCATGTTTGGAGAGATGTGATAACAAAAAAGAGTAATTACTATATATGATCAAATAAAGTGGAGACGACAAGATAAAAAGGTGAGACTCTATTGTTTTGTCTAAGAAAAAAATTATTTTAAAAACATAAAGTTGTCACAAATCTCTTTTAGCAAGTTTTATAACAAAAATATTAAATTATAGCAAAAACTCAATTTATCATGCAGCCAAACACCCTATTAGTCAAAAATTAGATGTTATGAATAAAGGTGTCTGGAGCATATTACCATACATAGGTCCATTGAACAAAGTTGTAAGTTGATCAAAAATTTCAAAACGTACGTGTTACTGACAATAGTCAAGTGATCCAAGTTTATTGATTGATCGATCCAAGTCTATTAATCAACTGAAATTTCTAAAACTTACACTTTTCATCTTGAGATGCTCGGGGGTTGACCAATATTGTTGAGGCAACACTAAAAAAATGTCAGATTGCCATTTTCCAAGAATATCTTTGGGATCTTTCTTGGGATATTACAATATATGACCTAGGGAGATTCAGTTCATTTAAAATAGATGCCATAGAAAAATGAATTTGTAAAAGTTAATGGGATGTTTGGTTGCATGATAATGGAGGTTTTTATTTTAATTTCTAAAAATTGTAAGAAAACTTGTCAAAAAAGGTGTTTGGCAACCTTGACAATTTTATATTTTGAAAGTGATTTTCTTCTTAAACAAAAAAAGTGGATCTCACCTCTTTCTTTTTTCTTGTGGTCCCCCACTTTGTTTGGTCATGAATGGTAGTTACTATTTTTTGTTATCACATCCCTCCAAACATGATAATTTTATGTAATGAGTTGGTTCACTTTTTATTTTAATATAATTTTTTATTATGAAAGTGTACAAAAAATTATCGTGCAACCAAACACCCCATAAGGTCTCGACCAGAATCCTAACAGTCATTTCATGCTCCATATTTCAAGGGTCTCCCCTAACTCAAGTCTCACATGTACATGAACAAAATGAAGAGAAACCCGTGTCTCATAGAAATCAATCATGCATGGCTCTCTTAACAGCTCAAAGGGTTGAGAAGGAACACAATAAGCTCAAATTTGCACATTCTTCTCAACTCTCTATGATGATTGACATACCCTTTGTAAGATCAATTTGTGTGAATAAGCTTTTCATCGTTAATTGTAATCATGTGTGTGGATTGCTAGACTTGCTGAGTTATCTGATGAAAATTGAACCATTATAGATAGTGTATTTGATGTGATATGATCAATTTGTTCTATCTCTATTCACTATGGTTGTTGAGTATGGAGTGATGAATTATATTTGCTTCAATCAGTATGGCCATTACTTTAAATTCAATCAAAGGTTAAACTTTTCTCTTTGGCTTGTCATGCAGGTGTTCTATAATTGGTATCAGAGCATAAGTCTAAATTTTATTTACTTTAACCATGGTGAGTATGATCCAAATCATGACATACCTATGTTTGTTTCTTGAATTTTAGTAAAATAATTTTGTGTCTTTATATACATTTTTTCTAGGTATGTTATTAGGGAGAGCAAATATTTACCATAGACATATTCATTGGTGGAGCTAACATTTTGTTTTGAATATATACATCATATGAATATTGGGAATTAATTGAATGTATTGAGTTACTTGTAAAAACTTGTATAATGCACATAGTATCAATACTTATAATCATATGCATATGAATTTCTTACTAGGCTTACAGGTATGTGTGAGCAATAAATCATGTGGTTGAGAAATTTACACTAGTGTGAGTGAGCAATAGATGCAGGTTTCATTAGTTGGTCATCTAATAGAGAGTGAGCTACTATAAATATCATATCTTTTGAGTGATGTGATCCATCTCTTCTACTTCCATTCATCATGCTTGTTAAGAAATATGTGATGAGTTAGATTTGCTTCAATCTTATAATTATTACTTTAAATTCAATCAAAGTTTCAAATTTGTTCTTAGGTTTGTCATACTAGCGTTCTACATTTAACGTGTTGGTTGTGACAAGTTAGAATTTCCTTTTGAAACATATCATATATAAATTAGAAGTTGGGTATACTACTTTGGGTTGAAGACATAGTCGTTGATGAATTTTATGATGTTACCTTCTCTAGTTTAGATGGTTTATGACATGCATATTTAATAGAACCTCTCCTTGACAAAGTGTGAGATGGGGATAATGTAATCACTTGATCTGTATGTTACTAACTTGCCTAGTGTGAAGAAAATTTTCTTCATGTGTGTGCGAAGAATTACATCATTGGTTATAATCGTATGTATATGAATTTCTTACTAGGCTTGCAGGAATATGTGATTCATAAATCATCTAGTTGAGAAATTCACACTGGTGTGGGTTAACAATAGATGCAAGTTTCATTAGTAGGTCATCTAATAGAGACTAAGCTACTATAAATATTGTATCTTTTGAGTAATGTGTTCCATCTCATCTACCTCCATTCATTATGCTTGTTAAGTATTATGTGATGAGTTAGATTTGCTTCAATCTTATGATTATCACTTTAAATTAAATCAAAGTTTCATATTTGCTCTTAAGTATGTCATACTGGTGTTCTACATTTAACTTGTTGGTTGTGACAAATTAAAACTGCACTTTGAAATATATGATATATAAATTAAAAGTTTGGTAGAATACTTTGGGTTGGAGACATAGTCATTGATGAATTTTATGATGATATCTCCATTAGGTTAGATAGTCTATGACATGTAGAATTAACAGAACCTCCCCTTGACAAAGTGTGAGATGGGTATAATGTAATCATTTGATCTATATGTTACTAACCCACCTAGTGTGAAGAAACTTTTCTTCATGTGTGTGTGGAGAATTACATCATTGGTTTATGAATTGCTTATTAGGCTTGTAAATATGTGTGATCAATGAATCATGTAGTTGAGAAATTTTCACACTAGTGTGGGTGATCAAATGTTGTATGTTTCATTAGATAGGTCATTTGATAGATACTGAGCTACTATAAATATTATGAGCAACTTAACATAATACTTGTTAAGTATTATGTGATGAGTTAGAGTTACTTTAATTATATCATTGTTACTTTAAATTCATTCAAAGTTTCAAATTTGCTCTTAGGTTTGTCATACCAACATTCTACATTTAACTTGTCAATTGTGACAAAATAGAGTTGCCCCTTGAAATAAATATATAAATCAAAAATTAGGTACAATACTTTTGGTTGCACACAATCATTGATGGATTTTTTGATGTTACCTTCTCCAAGTTAGATAATCCATGACATACAAATTTAAAAGAACCTCATCTTGACAAAGTGTGAATTGGGGATGATGTAATCACTTGGCCTATATATTACTAACCCACCTCAACTCACATACAAGGGAATAGTAAGTGAGTAACGTACGTAAGTTTAGGCGGGTTAATAATATATATATATATATATATATATATAAATATATAAACCAAGTTAAAAACACATAATGTAAGTTAATAAGTGAGTCAGCATGTTAGTAAGTGAGTTTGGGTTCGTTAGTAACATATAAACCATAGTAGTAATATATAGCATGGGTTAGTAACTAAATATATAGGGTTAATAAGTGAGTTTGGATAAGTTGTAATATATAGTAGTACAAGTTAGTATAAATATGTCAAATTTGTCTAATTGTAGAGCTCAAAACTGCTATTTATATTAAAGATATTTGAGGGATTTACTTGAAGAAATTGATTTTTATTGAACAATATTATTTTTTCAAATTTCCGGGAAGAAGCACCCCATTGTCAGGGTGATAGGTGTCGCAACATTAGGGCACCAGGTGCCACGACATCAGGTCACTTTGTTTTGGCAGGATTTTACTTGCCCATTTCTGATAGAATATGCTGACTATCAGGGAGTCATACTTGACAGGGCACTTTCAGTCCACGAGACCTCAAATGGTATATTTGACCATTCAATCAAGCATTAAAAACAATAGTGACCCAAAGTGCCCGACATCATGTTACTTTATAATCTGTCAACTTTTTCAAGCCTGTCAAACCCAAATTCACGTAGCTTTCTGCACATCACACTTAATACGATCAAAATGCCCCGATAAGAGGGCACATAGAGCCCTAATATTGGGGCACTTCGAACCTATCGACTACTTTTTCTAGATTTTTGACCCATTTTCAAGGTGCTAGGTGTCCTGACATTAGGTCATTTATTTTGGCAAAATTTTTCCTCCCGTTTCTGACAAAATCTGTCAACTGTCAAGGAGTCATACTTGAAAGTGCCTTTAAATCAAGGCACTTGTAGTTGATGAGACCTCGAATGGCGGATTTTATTTTTCACAATGGTAGAGAGCAGTGGAGTTGATTGGGCATTAAATGCGACACCACCCAAAGCACCCTACATTAAGACACATTGTAGTTTGTCAGCTTTTTCAAGCCTATCAGACCCAATTTTATGCAATTGTACACTCATTGAATTTAATGCGGTCAAAGCACCCCGATAAGATAGTGCTTGACACTCAAATATCAGGGCACTATATACCTATAGACTACTTTTTTTGGATTTCCAAAAATGTCCTTGTTTGGCTATGAAAAGGGGGTCATCCCAAATGTCTTAAAGTCCTCAACTCTCCTATCTTGCAATAGAAGCCCTCCATACATCCTACAACACCTCCAAACCTCCTTGAGAACGATTCCAAGAGATCCAAGCTCATCCACCCACCCTCACATTCCAGTCCACTCAAACCCATTTCAATCCACACTTAATATTTTCCCCCAAAATCTACACATTCTAAGGTGTAAGAAGAGCCCTAAGGAGCTCTACCAATGCACCAAAGTTCGCTCACAAGCCCGAAGTGAAGCAAGGAGTCGTCATTAGCCGACGCTAGTCCACCAGTTCTAAGTGCCCCAATATCATAGTGCTAGGCACCTCGACATTGTGACACTTTGTTCAGGGAGTATCAAGAACCCGATTTTCCAAGTTCCAACTGATTCCCTCTATCTTCTCTCGCATCATAGTATCATTTTACACTTGTTTAAGCATCTAAAACTCAATGCACATTTCAAAATACCAAAAATAGAGGTTGGGAGCTAGTTCCAACCTGATTCATACCGTTCTATTTGTCATTTCATGTTACATTCTTTTTTGGATACCCCACTTTATCTTTAGCTATAATTCTTTTTAACTTGTTTCTTATTTTCTTTTAGACACTACAGGAGAGCTGATTGTGGTTAGCTACGGTTGCTCCAACTGATTCAACAAAGGAGAACTTCTCAAGCTCCTTCTTTTTAGCTAGCCAAAGAGAAAGAAGCTGAAGCCCACATTGCACATCTCCCATGTATGCACACATGTTAGTTTTAATTATTTATTTACATTCGGAGCCCATGGTTCCTAGCTACCACATTTACACATACCACTCTTTCACCATTTACCACCTTCTTTCTTCTCTTTCTCTTCCCCACACAACATGAACTGACTCTATGGTGCCTGAGTGACGTCAAGCTCAAATGTTCATGGTCAAAGGCGAAGGTTAGGGAAAATCGCGATCCTAGTTAGTAAGTAAGAAAAGCAGTTAGTAAGTAGTTTGGGGTGGGTTAATAACATATGTAGGTTGGTAACTAAGTACACTGATTAGTAAGTTAGTTTTGGATGGGTTAGTAACTAGAGATCATCTTAGTAATATATAACATAGGTTATTAACTAAATATTGAATGTTAGTTAGTGAGCTTGAATGTATTAGTAATTTATAGAACATGTTAATAAGTTGGTAAATGGGTGGTAAGTGAGTTTGGGTGAGTTAGTAACATATATACCATCTTAGTAATATATAATATAGGGTAATAACTGAGTTTAAGTAAATTAGTAACATATAGACCTGGTAAAAAATATAAAATGTAGGTGTGGGTGGTCGCCAAAAGATTTGTGGATGCTTGGGGGTTCCGAACACGTTGTTTTGTGTGTAGGTATTGTGTGGTCACTAGGAGCCGAGAGCTCCGAAGATAGAGTGAAAATAAAATGCAAGCATTGAAAGAAAGTATCCATGTGTTTCTTAACAAAGAGATTGTGCTTGAGAGATTGTGAATTTCAACTTCTCCCTTCTTAGCCAGCAAAGAAGAAATAGCTTAACACGATGTTGATTGCTCCTACAAATCCAAGTAAGCCAAACAAATGAGTGAAGAAAGATTAGAACTAAGGATGTGTAACATCTTGTAAAGAAAATAAACCGGAAGCCACAAATGGACTAGGACTAACTGGATTAGGAATGACTCTTAACCCCCTTTATATATATATATTTGATGTGAGATGAGATGATACTAAGTTAAGACATGCATGCAAATGTGAAACTTTGTAGAAAGACTCAAAACAAGAAAAGATGAAAAGTCATGAGGGAAGAAAAATGGGTTTAGTTCCAAGGCTGATTTTTGGAGCCTCCCGACTTCCACATTGTATGTGACCTTAGACATCCCGACTTCCACATTGTCTGACATTCTTGGGGCTACACCATCTGGTGCACTAGTGACTAGTTTTTAATTCTGCAGCCCTTCTGAATGGTCTTCGATATTTGCTTGAGACCCCAAGGGGGATCCCCTAGGTATTGGGTTGCTAACGTCTCCTTGAATATGGAGATCTTGAAAAGCTCTATGGGTGGTAACAATAAAGAAATGATGTAGGGACCGAGGTGATCTTGATGGTGGAGGGATTAAGACACTCTCAAAACACTCTTGCAATGAAGCTTAGGGGTGGGGATGCTTTCAAGCTCTTAAGACATCTCTTTTAGTCTTTTGGAATAGTCTATTAGAACTTTGAAAACATGGTTAGGAGGTGGCTTTTTATAGACCCAAAGACAAGGACATTTCAAGCATAAATTGACATTGTCAGATGAACACATAACATCCCAATGACTGGGATATCTGCTAGTCAATAAATGCCATTAAATGCGTTGCACACCAAAAATGAGCACATGCACCAACCACTACTGCTACAGTACCTAGATCCTTGCTGACGAGACATCACCATGCTATTCATTGTTTAATGCAGGTTAGGTTCACACAATCCTCACACAATCCCTATCGACGTCGGGGCACTTTGCTTCGGGGGTATTAGGAACCCAATTTTCCATGTTTCAACCGATTCCCTCTATCTTCTCTCGCATCATAGTATCATTTTACACTTGTTTAAGCATTTAGAACTCAGTGCACATTTCAAAACTTAAAAAATAGGGGTTGAGAGTTAATCCCAACCTGATTCATACCATTTTATTTTTCATTTCATGCTACATTCTTTTTCAGATACTCCACTTTCTCTTTAGTTCTAATCCTTTTTAACTTGTTTCTTGTTTTCTTTTGAGCACTACATGAGAAGTTGATTGAAGTTAGCTACAGTCGCCCCAACTAGTTCAACAAAGGAGAATTTCTAAAGCTCCTTCTTTTTAGTCGGTTGAAGAGAAGGATGTTGGAACTCACGTTGCACTTCTCCTATGTACATATGTAGTAAGTTTTTAATTTCTTATTTATATTGGAGCCCATGGTTCCCGACTACCACATTTACACACACTACTCTTTAACCATTTACCACTTTCTTTCTTCTCTTTCTCTTCCCCACACAACTTGAATTGACTCTCTAGTGCCTGAGTGACGCTGAGGTCGAATTTTTGGCGAAGGTAAGGAAAAACCACGCTCGCAATTAGTAAGAAAAGTGGTCAGTAAGTAGTTTGGGTGGGTTAGCAACAAATGTAGGTTGGTAATTGAGCACGTTGATTGGAAAGTTTGTTTTGGATGGGTTATTAACAAATAGATCAGCTTAGTAACATACAACGTTGGCTAATAACTAAATATTGGACGTTAGTAAGTGAGTTTGAATATATTAGTAATATATAGAACATGTTAATAAGTGAATAAATAGGTTGGTAAGTGAACTTGGGCAAATTAGTAACATATATACCATCTTAGTAATATATAATATAGGTTAGTAACTGTATTCAAGTGAATTAGTAACATATAGACTTGGTAAATAGTATAAAATGTAGGTTAGTAACTAAATTCAAACAATTAATAAGTGAGTTTTGATGTGTTAGTAATAATATACAATGTTAGTAATGTATAACTTACATTAGTAGATGTGTACATGGGATTGATAAGTGAGTTTGGGTTAGTAAAATATAAACTATGTCGGGAATATACACCATATGTTATTAACTAAATATATGAGGTTAGTAAGCGAGTTTGGATGTGTTAGTATTATATAACCCAAAATTTTATGTTAACAGAACACATGAGATAGTACGGTGCAAATGGAATCCCATCTGATAATATGATTAGGTTCCAAATAAAAAGTTAAATGATTCGGAACATGTTTTTCTATCTTATAAATTATCAGAATCAAAAATTGATATTTCTATAGTTCATCGAAATTGAAAATAAAGAATTCCATATATATATATTTGCTATTCTTATTAAAAACTTGATATATATGTAAAATGAATATTTTAATAAATATATATACCATTAAAATTATGACATTTAAATGTTAAAAACAAAAAAATAAATATTACTTCAAAAAATAAATGTGTAACAAAATTTATTTAGTGATTTTTATAAAAAATATAAAATATTGCAGGTTTTATGATTTTATCAGAAAATTCTAATTCCGACAACGGAATTTTCCTGATTTAATTGAAATCAAAATGGGAATCACTTAATATTTATTAGAATCTAAATTGAAAACACATGATACTATTACTGGCAAGTGGGTTCGTGCGAGTTATTTTCATGTGGAACATGTTAGTAAATGAGTACTGAAGTTAATACTGCTATATATATATATTTTAGATTAATAACTGAATATATGTAATTAATAAATGATCAAATGTCTAATTTCAATACGTCGATTAATATAAATAAGTGTTATCCATGCTGCGGCGGCGTCGTCCCGTCCACACGGCGCAGATACGTACCGGTCTACGGGATCTGGGAGACGCACCGCCGCGGCGGCGATGGCGTCGCTGCTGCGAGCGGCGACGGGTGGGCAGCTATGTTCCCCGCCGCCGCGCTCTGCCGTTCGCTGCTCGGCGGCGGGCAAGCCCCCCGCCGACGACTTCGCCCCCCTCGCCGCCGTATTTCGGAGGCGTCTCCTGGCAGGAGCCGGGACCGCCGGTGCGGCGGCTCTGGGCGCCAACTTCGCCGGCGTAACCAGCTTCCTCCTCGGCATCTTCCCCGACTTCGGCCGCAGCCTCAAGCTGGATGTCCTCTATCCCGTCCGCGGCTACAGCCGCTGTCTTAAAACCTCACTAGGCTTCGGTGAGCCCCTCCGACCCCCGCTCCTGGCCCCTTCTCCTTCGTCGTCGTCGTCTTCCCCGGTGGCGGCGTCGGCGGCCGTATGTTTCTGAGCAGTCGGATGGGGTTGATTGCAGAGTTCTTGTATCCCTCCGGCTGGGTGGGAGACCAGACGTTGCTGTACAGGGCGGCGGAGAGAGCGGAGTTCCTGAGGCAGCTGGAGTACCCGTCCTCCCCACTGGCGGACGCTCGGCGGCAGAGTCCTCGCCGCCGCAGCGGCGGCAGCGAGCCCGTCGTGGCCCTGGGACCTCCCGGCTCCGACGGCGAGCTCAACGTCAGCGTCATCGTCTCCTCCGTTCCCCTCGACTTCTCGTACGCTCCGCCACAACACAAGCCCCTCTTCTTTCTTCTTCTTCTTCTTCTCCGTTGTTTTGACGGCGGCGTTGACGTACGACAGGATAGAGGCGTTCGGGGGGCCCAAGGAGGTCGGGGAGGCGGTCTTGAAGACGATCACACGGCGAGGGGCGGCGGACGTCACGGCGGCGCTGGTGGGCTCGGATACGAGGAGGGACCCCGCGAAGGAGGGGGTGACCTACTACAAGCTGGAGTTCCGGGTGGAGAGCCCCTCGTTCCGGCGGCGCAACGTAGCCGTCTGCAGCGCCTACGGCGGCGGCTTGTTCACGCTGAACGCCCAGGCGCCGGAGTCGGCGTGGCCGGCCGTGAGGGAGGAGTTCTACACGATTGCGGACTCGTTCAGGCTTACCTTCTCCTGAGATGGGGAACGCGCCGGTCGCCGTCTCGTGCAGCGTCGCCGCCGCCGCCGCCATGTCCGTCCGTCCTTGGGTCGTCTTTGTTCGCCGGAAGCTTCCTTTACGGTCGTGAGAGTCGGTTCTTCGGTGGAGAGAGCATCCCAATGAAAATCGGACACTGCCTCGAACTATTTAAGTGATGAATCGCTACCGAAAATAGTTGAACTGCGGTCTTACTAGCTCACTACCTATCAATAGCGAGTTGTATTAGTTCCGTAGCGAGTTTGTAAGACTTCGGTAGCCAGTTTAGTAATAGTTCACTGACATGTTAACACACTACCGATGCCTAATAACTCACTACCCATCACTTCAGTGGCCGATATCGTAACCTTTTTTTATTAAGGACTAAGAGTGCTCCCTCCCCCCGAGAATTGAGGTGATCCGCTCTCGTCGTCTTCCCTCCCCTCTTCCCGGTGTAATTGTACTAAACACCTCTGTTAATTTTGAAACTAGTATTAATACAAATTATGAGGAGATATTTGACTTATAACATCGATTTGAAATTCAAAACAGAAACAAAACGAAGTATATAATACAAAGTGCCCACCGGTGTCACCTTTGTCATTGATATTCTATCTTTTAAAATATTAATATCAAAATAAATATAATATCATTTTTATACTCCACCAAGTATGACATAAAGTATTAAAAATAATATTTTATTAATTTTAATGTTAATATTTCTAAAGAATAGAATATCGACAGATATGTTACAATTTATATTTTATTCGTGCTATAAATTTTAAAATTGATATTAATAACATGTCAATATTAATAATTTTTAAATGATGACTGTCACGTACAAAAAAAAACACTTCGGAAGAAAAAAAAACGATTGTTTCAACAGGTTTTCCTATCTTAAACTATCACTTTCTGGGTAGAAATTATACATCACAAAGCAGCATACACCATAATATTTTCATCATGAACAGCAAGTTTATTTCGACACCATTTAAGTGGTACAACTCAACAGTTGGAATAATCTTACATTGGAGATAATAAAAGAAAATTTGAAAAATATAAGTGTATGCTTTGTTTTTAACATTTAGCTTTTGAGTTGGATGACCTATTATTTAACGATGATATCAAAGTCAGATTCAAACCAGGTCTATACACCCACCTCCATTTTTAGTCAACGTGACAGCCCAAATTGATGTGTGTTAAAATAATCTCATATTGAGAACAACGAAAGAAAAGTTAAAAATATAAGAAAATACCTACTTCACTCTTAATTGTGAAGTTTTGAGTTAGATAACCTATTGATTTAACATCGTCACTAAAGACAACATCGACTAATTACCCCTCTGAAAAAGTTTTGAAGCTGAACGGTGCTAGCTTATTGTAGATTTACAGACATGTTTCCTGTGGGGAAAGGAAAATACAGCCTCATAAACAGCTTCGTACATACAACCCTCACTAAAACAAAACCTCTTTCTCATGTTCTCCGAACAGAGTGAGGAAGGAAAAAAAAACACTTCTGGGAGTAATGCTCATTGTCGATCTTGTTCTGATGTTTTCTTCGTGTCCTCGGGGGGCAACGAGACGAACCGCAGGATCTTCTCAACCTCTGAAGCGTCCACCCTGAATTTCTTGGCAATGTCTTCGACGGGCAGAGGCCCCCCGTGATCTTCGGATTTGCCCTCATGCAACAGGATGATATCTCGCAGCTGGGCGACACTCAGAGCTCCGGCAGGCACAGGCATGTTATCTTCATCATGACCTGATGCGGCTTTCAAGCTCCTCACCTTAGGCAGGGGTCTCTTGTACTTCTCCACAACGACCGCCTGCGTTGAGACATCAGAAATATCACCAAGAACTGAAGATTAGGGCTAGGGATGCCTCCTCAACATAGTTATCAATGCGGTATGGATCTTAAGATAAATATAGAAAGAGGAAAGAGAACTTTACAATTTTTAAATATATATAATAATATAAGTGATAATAACAGATCTTAAGATAAATACACCATCATTAACTGAACAATCATTATTTGTGAAGTTTAACATAAACAGAGTACAATTTCACTAGTGATCATGAGAAAGGCCTGGGCCATAAGTAGGCATCTTGGGCAGTTAAGAGGGTGCCTTTAAGGTACCGTCGTGCCTAGGTGGAGGCTGGAGCATAGACAGGTACGTTGGCAGCTATGTTCCTTGAGCACAGAAAACAAAGAAATATCAGTAGGAGAGAAGTTAACGAAACTAGAGGATTTAACATGAACAGGAGCATGCTGAGGTGTTTTCTGGGTCTCTTGTGGTGATCGTCAGAAGAAAAATGAGTTCAGTGTTGGATCCACCTACAGAAGGTAACACCGCCAATGAACAAGAAGAAAAGAAAGTCTCCAAAAAGGTGGAAGGGACGCAACAAAAAATGCAGCAAGTGGATGACACATCACGGCAGAACCTTGGACCAACTTATTTTCTCTCAGTGGCATCTTCTGAAGAGAAACATCTTTTGATTGAAAAAGCTGACTTTACTCGTAGAAAGAGAAATGACAAGGAGGGCCTGAAACAGCAAGTTAGTTGTTTATGTCATACTCCTGAGTCTTACATTCTGTCTGCTACGAATAGGGAAGATGGGATTCCTTCACCCCAACGACCCCAAAGGGGGGGCAGTGGACGACTTTCACCTCACTGGTCACGGCCTCAGGCCCTCAAGTGCTTCTCTCTCTCTCTCATGCTCTCACTCTCTCAAAACAGTCTCTGCTCCCCCCTACATAAAAGTTCATGTTAATTTTCATGTTGAATATAACATAGATTTTTTTCTGTTATATTATTTTGGATGTTTGAAAAGGTCATGCTCCAAGAGTAACTGATTTCGATGCGCGGTGACTCAACATACAACCAATATATAATTATAAACATGCAACAAAAGAAAACACAATGTCGTTATTGCAAAAGATGTTGTGTCCAGCAAAGTCTCCTAGTTAATGCCCTGTTTGGTAACATTATTAGGTACTTATATCACTATCAATTTTGAAATTGATATTGATAAGAACTATTAAGAGGTGTTTGGTTAATTGTATCAATTTTAAAATTTGTAGTGCAAACAAAGCATATTATGTAATACAAATGTGAACTTGTATTAATTTGATATTGATACTCCAACATTTGCAAATATTAATATCAATATTGATGTAGTACCAAAAATAAAACTCTAACCAAACACGGCATAAAGCAACATAATGTTGGCCTAAAGAGAAATGGTTGCACCATATGTAAGAAGTTTTAACAAGAGAATAGGAACAAGAAGACCAAGAGATTTGTTGACTGTCAATTGGACCAATGTAACCGTTTGCTAAAGAAAGAAGTTTCTTAGGTTTGAGGTGATGATTAATGACCGTAATCACACTTACCTGATAAATTAAGTCGAGAACAACAAGGTGACATCTGCAAATTGAATATACGAATGTTGCACTTGTTGCTTCTACAGAAATTTGGGACCTTTTTTATGAATAAACAAGTACGAAGACATGTTATCTCCTTTCATGAGGTCCCAATAGCAGGAGACGAGTGAAAGGATGACAATTCACTAAATTAGTGTGTCTACGCATGTTTTAACCCATCCCTTTGATTTCTTGTTAAACTTCATGAGGTGGACTTTCAAGAGGCATTTTTATCAACCATGTCATAGGCGTTTTCAAGATCTAACTTAAGCACCTTGCTTCCAACCAACTAATCATGAATAATATCACAGATTGTCATGATGTCGTCTAGAATCATTCCCCTTCAATTAATTAAATATTTTATACATAACTCTTTCCAATTAATTGACTAGGGTTCTTGTGATAATCATATGGACTCCATTGAAAGATTGATTGTCTCTAAATTCCCTATATCCTCAAACCCATCCTTCTTTGGATAAGACAACGCTATGTTATCTGAGGCGCTCGCCTCAAGCGCTGAGGCGAGACGAGGCAAGGCATCAGTAGATCTCACCTCACCCGGGTCCGGACTCAGTGAAAGCTGGATCTGGTGACTTAAATCCTTCTTTCCCACCCCGAAACCCTCAATGCTTAGTCTTTCACCCTGAGGTTCCAATATCTTGATGCATTGTAAACCTTAGAAGTGAGTTTTTTATTTTTTATATTCTTCTCTAAAAGTTTCAATGTTATATATATATATATGTTTTTTGAGAAGTTCTTCAATAAAAAAATCTCGCCTTAGGCACCTAAGGTGCCCACCTCAAGCACCTGAGGCGAGGCAATGCCCCCTTCGCCTCGGGTGTCTCTCGCCTCTGACTACATGGAGACCACGTGTAGCAGTAGCATTGTGGTTTTCTTTGTATACATTTTCATATCTACCACCACTCTTCCTTACCCAACTTGACTCAAGTCAAGTCAACTATGTATGTTCTTGTTCCCCACTCACATTGATTTTGAATTATTTCTTCAACAATATCAAATCATATTGAATTATCATCCTCATGTTTGTTAGGTTTACCATGTCTTTTTTTGTTTCTCCTATTTTGATATTTTCATTTTTCTAATTAGGGCATCCTTAGGTTTACATTTAGTGCCCAAACCATTGTAATCTCATTCCTTTCAATTGGTCTACAATTGCTACTACTTCCACATTTTTTATAATATATTTATTACATACTCTATATAATTAAATAGAAAGAGTGAACAAGAAGTTATAATTATGAAAAGATACTTTAGAGACTAAAAATTTCAAGATAAATAGAATTAAAATAGAATATACACACGGTAAATTTAATAAAAACTAAAGAGAATTAGGTGATGGTGTTATTTTGGATGGGATAGTATTATCTCAAAGAAATCAATTCAAATATCTTACATTAATTATTCAAAAAGATGGAGAATATGATGAGAATGTTAATCATATGATTAAAGCATGTTGGATAAAATGGAGATTAGTTACTGGGGGTTCTATGTGATTATAAAATCCAGTAAAGTTGAAATAAAATTTTATCGTATAAATATAATTCTTGCAATATTGTATGATAGTAAATATTTGACAATAAAAAAAACATACTGCTAAAATAAATGTTGTCGAAATACAAATTTTAAGATGGAAAAGTGGTCATACTAGATTCAATAGAATAAGAAATGAATACATTAGAGAAAATGCATGAGTGGCGACAAGTGTAGATAAATTGAAAGAAGGAAAATTGAGATAGTTTGGTCATACAAAACGTAAACCTAAGAAGACTAGTTAGAAAAGTATAATATATTCAAGTAAAAGTATAAAGTATTCAAGTAACAAAAAAAAAATAGTAGACCTAGATTAACTTAAAGGGTAATTCAATATAAGTTAGATGATTTAAATATCTTTGAAAAAGTAACTCAAAACCGACATGAGTGAAGAAAAATAGTACATATAGCTGACCCCAAGTAAAGCTCAAGTTGAGTTAAGTTGTATAATCTATCTAATCAAGTATGACGACAACATATTCATCTTAACATTGTTATTTCAATAACAATAACACTAAATTCATAAGCGTATTTTTCTCTTATATTGGCTCAGGCCTTGATAACAATCGGATAATAATCATATACGTTTTTAGAAAAACATTGGCTATACAACTCTTGGAGTAAACCTTCCACTCCTTCGAAATAAGGATTATATCAATTTAAAAATTTAATTCAACTTGTTTGCCCAAGCGTATTTATGGTGGGTGGACGAACCTCAAGTAGGTTGAAATCATTGATCCACTAGTTAGACGTGCATTTCTTAGCTCCACTTATGTTAGTTGGGCTCTCCCCTCAATACTTCATCATGTTAAAACCTCCCCTAAAAAGGAAGATTTATCATTGCCTCTAATTTTGGCCAATTCCCTGAGGAATTGCCCATTATGATCAACATGAGTAGGTCACGGAGAGCCATCAAGGACCATTTTATCTTATTACGCTTGTTCATAAACACAACAAGTAAGGTAAAATTACCCTAGGTCTCGTCAATCGCTTCCAATATTCCTTTATTCCACATGATAAAACCATGTTGTCGTAGGCATGAGGCATGGCAAAGAAGGTTTTGCCTCACCTTAAGTGGCCAGCTTAAGAGGTAAAAGTAAACGGAAGTAAAGGGGGTTTTCGAGGCTACGTGCCTTCGAGAAAGACTAAAGAAACATCAAAGATGCATGGATGCTAAAGGAGGGCTGCCGAAGATAAAAACTGTTGGAGAACTGTTCCTGCCATGGTCCAACAAGGCTCAGCTGCAAGTTCGGGTGAAGAAGATGACTCGATTGGGCCTTACAAACTCGATAATCGGAATCTGAATCTTAAAATGTATCCCAAGGAGTGCTGAATCTCCCAATCCAAACATGTTTCAATGCATCTAGGGGGGCCATTTAAGTTTTCAAATGGAACTTGTGGCACTCCACTCGATTTCGTTGGCATTAGGAGTGACAACCCAGGTGGTTCAGCTTGAGTCAAGGTGACAAAGGGCCCTCTTGCCTCGCCCCGTTACCTAGACAGCCACCTCAACCACGTTTGTTAACATAGGATAGTGATGCCTCCCATTCCGCCATTTGAATAATTGAAAGAGCATATTTCTAGCTGACTACCCCAATTTTTTCCGAATAGCGCATTTATCTTGACCTCCATCTTTGTTTCTTGGATGCGCAATAATTCCAACTTCTCTTCCTGAGGCAAGGCCTCAATATCTTACTTTGTCAATGATTGCTCAAGGCAATCTTTATCCCCAACACCGCACTCAGTATGGACTTCCTCCCTCTGAAGCTCTTGCTCGTCACTACCGTTGAAGAAAGAAGGAAAAGCTCCCCACGCATTGAGGAAGCCGTAGTTCTTTCTCCCTCCGGTGCATTTTCCCATTTTTTTCTTGTACACATCTCTTTCTCTACTTATTCCAATTTTGGGTTCTACTAATCATTCTTCTTATCGATGGCACCGGTTTATTCCTCTTTACATCAGTCTTATTCTTTCTTGGATTTGTGCAATCCCTTGAGGTGAGTTTGATAGTATACTAGTTAGATTTTTTATGGTTCTAAGATATCGGTTAGATTTTTTTTGTGGTTTTAACATACCAGTTAGTTTCTTTTCATAGTTCTAGTATACCGATTAGATTTTTTGTGATTCTAGTATACTGGTCAGTTTCTTTTCATAGTTTTGGTATCCTTGTTAGTTTTAATCTATTTAATTTACTTAATGTTTTAATGTTTTTTATAAAGATGTCACAATTCATGGAGAACACATAATTCGGGGATATGCTCAAACACCTAATCAATAAGTTCAATGGAGTCTTCAATCTCAAGAAATGCTCCTAAATCAAAAGACGTTTAATGAAAGTATGAAATCTTGGTAGATACAAAAAATCGAGATCTATTTAGATATACTTTTTGTCAAAAAGATGGCAAGGGAGACATTTGTCGATCGAAACAACAGACTACAAGATTTTCTACAAATGTCACAGCTTGTAAGAAGGTAACACCAAAGGCGAAGGGAGAAATCAAGCAATATATGTAACAAGCAAAACAAGCAAGGATTGAGAAGGTTGCCATTATAAAAGGAATAGAAAAAAATATAATATTCTTGGTGTTCAATCCACACCTTCAGAGATGAGCATATAAGAAATTAATCTTGTCAGTGATCCTTGCTTATGTCTCCACGTTTAAGAGGTCCTATGGACTAATTCATACACCGAATGACTGTGTCCAAGAGCAAACGTGTGAAGGACAAAAAGCATTTAAAAGAAAAAAAAGAAAGAGTCATTCAATACATTGCTCAATAGATGTACCAAGCATATCTTGCTTTCAATATTGTACAATTGAATAGATTTCAAACAATGCTAGAAGTGGTTGGCCAACTTGGGTCAGGTT
Organism: Cryptocoryne crispatula var. balansae; assembly: GCA_036172225.1. Classification (NCBI taxonomy): domain Eukaryota; kingdom Viridiplantae; phylum Streptophyta; class Magnoliopsida; order Alismatales; family Araceae; genus Cryptocoryne; species Cryptocoryne crispatula. The sequence goes on from CM069935.1 coordinate 30,197,689, forward strand.
TGAAGGGTCTGACTTATCATGAAATTCGTAAAAATTTACTTGTCAAAGAGATTGAAACATCTCAACAATTGGTTGAGAAAAAAATCAAGTTGAGTCAAATTTGGATGTAGTAACACATTTGATGCCTAGATGGATAGGAGGAGAACATTGAAAAAATATTTGGTAAACATTGTTGTAGGTACAGTGCTTATAAAATCTACAGGTGCATCTTCACAAGTTACATATGCAAAATTGCTAGCTGATTTTTTGGATAAAGTTGTGTTGGAGGTTGGCAAATAGAATGCCATCCAAATTGTGACTAACAATAAGACATGCTATGTAGCTGCATGAATATTGTTAATGTCTATGCATCCTTATTTCTTTGGGACACATGCTGCCAATTGTCTTGCTTTGATGTTAGAGGACATTTCAAAGTTGTCCCCAATCAAGTGTACAATTAGAAATGCAAATTATGTGACTACATTAACTTATGGACATACAAAGGTGCTTGCATGAAAAAATTCACAAATGGCAAAAATCTGGTAAGATCAAGTGTCACTCGATTTGCAACAAACTATCTAAACTTGGATAGCTTACAAACTTGTAAAGATAAGTTGAAGGATGTTTACTTTTGAAGAATGAACATCTAGCAACAATAGACGAGCAAGACAAAATGAATGCAAGAGATCATGTGAAATAATATTAAAAACTACTTTTTGGAAATGTGCAACATACGCTTTGATGATTGTCAAGCTTCTTGTGCTTGTTTTGCATTTAGTTGATAGGGAAAGACCTATTATGAGGTTTAATTATGAAGCAATGGATCGTGCTAAAAAAGGTATTACTATTAAGAATGTCTAGCAAGACAAGTTGGAAAGATATAAACTAATATGGGACATCATTAATAGAAGGTGGAATTTTCAACTTCATCGTTCTTTGCATGCAACAGGTTATTGTCTTAACCCCTAATTTCATTATTCAAATTTTGACATTGAAAGTGATCGTGAAATAAAGCAATGTCTATATGATTGAATTGAGGGGCTTATCGAAATCATTGGAGAGCAAGATTTGATCTTCAAACTGGTAATGTATAAAGATTCTTAGAAGTTGTTTGGAAGAGTGATGGGGATCCGACCAGGTGATCCATGAGAAAAGTGGATTCGGGAAGAATGGACGTCACCAGTTCGATCGGATTGACATCAGCAAAATTAGAATATTTTAATAATATTAAGATATCTAGTTAAAAGTTTAAATTAGGTGTATTAAATTAAATTAGGAGGCTTAAGGTAAGATAAGATATATCTTTAATTATGTCAAGTGTAGGGTATAGATGTAAGTGTGTGAAATTTTGGGGTTTAATTTAAATTATGTACCCCTTGGGCTCTATAAAAGAACCCCCACACCCCCTTGTACGCAGCATGTTATGATGTTGAATTTTGAGTGAAAAAAAAAGTTGTTGTGTGCCTTCTCCTTCCCTAGACCAGGTCCGGCGCCTTCCCCTCCACCTCCGGAGTGCTGTCCGGTTTTCTCCTCCCCCTCCGGAAGGCCCCTCCGCCAGTCCAGCTCTCTTTCCCTGTTTGTATACCCCCGGAAGAAGCCCTCTGTCTGGTTACTCCTCTTCTTCTCCTTCCCTTCTCTCGTCGACACCATCGGCTACGCTCAGCGCCGGTCCGCTGCCAGCAGCCCCACGCCGTTGTTGCCAACGCCTCCACCTTCCCCTTCATTCGTCGTCGCCATCCCCTGCAGTTGCTGGTCGCCGCCGCCACGTTCCCCTCCTCCTCCTGCCGCCGCCGCCACCGCAGCCACCTCCTTCTCCAGTCGTCGTCGCCGTCAGCACCCTATGCCGCCAATGCCGCCGCCGTCAGCTCCATCTCTGGCCGCCATCGCCGCCGCCGTCTCCTTTGGTTGCCGTCGCCGCCGCCCCTGCTCACTGCAGTCCGCAGCCGCCAGCTGCCGCTGTTACCGCCACGGTTTCCTCCTCCGGTCGCCGCCGCTGTCACCACCTCCAAGCGACAGTGCACGTGGCTCAAGATTTCACATAGTTCAAGGTAATAATTAATGTTCATTGAACTCAAGAAGACAAGTTCAATTTGTGCACTTATTTTAAGAAGTCAAGTTCATTTCGTGCACTTATTTCAAGAAGTCAAGTTCATTTTGTGCACTTATTTCAAGAAGTCAAGTTCAATTCGTGCACTTTTTACAAGTTGTCAAGTTTTGTTTCGAGGAATATTAATTGTACGTCAAATCAGTCAAATCATGAAAAGACGTGCGCGACATAACACGTAATGCACGTAGATCAAGATAACTTGATTCGACGTATGGACCAATTGAACGGATCAGTCAAGTCTGACCTGGAGAGACAGTCCCGCCGCTCCCTGCCGTCCCTTATCAGTTTGGTATCAGAGCCAACTCCGACTTGTTCTAACAAGTTGGGATCCTTATGTTGTGCGGGACAACATCAACACTTCGGGTTTAATATTACTTTACCGCGTGAAGTATCTACCACAGTCTACTTGTCCAGCTCCTCAAGCAGTCACATCTCGTGGTCTCTTTTTGAGAAGATTGCTCCAGGATATCAGGTGATTGAGAACAGTTTGGCTTATATTCAGTTTGATCGAATCATTAGAAGCAGAACAAAACGCTCTAGTCTTCGATATGTAGAGGATGTGTGGTGTCAAATAATTCCCCACGGACACTATATTATTTTAGGTCGAGACTGGCTCCTTGATCGACACGCCAATCTAGATGATAATATCCATGAGCATATTTTACGACCTGATGACTATCATTTCTTTGGGGAACTGATCTACATCAACAACTCTTGTCTTCAGCAATCGAATATCAAGAAACAGACTGATGTGCTTATTGAGATGACTTATGTACCTAGTCTAGAGCTTGTTACAGAGTATGAAGAAGACGAAGCAGAAAGAAACATTGATATCGAATTGACCAAGCAGCTAACTGAGTTACTAATGAAGCTAACCACAAAAGAGCGACACACTTTTGAGACTGCAGTTGATCAAGCTATAGAAGCTGAGCAAATTACACAGATTGAGTATGCTATTAAAGAAGAAACTGACAGGTTGATTGAAGATGACTTGACTGAGCAGTTTTTGAGATACCTGATCGAGTTAGAAACAGTGTCAGTTTTAGTAAAGTCGGAGATCGAGATACTTGAAGAACTTCTAGATTTGACTCCAAGTAGCCACTACGACACGGTTTGGATTAATTTTTGCTACAGTTTTGAAGAATTTGGATCTCGTCTTATCCTTATCTGGAATGCGACAAAATTGCCTCTTTTCTTTGTAGTGGTCGTAATGATTATACGACACTACAAAACTCGATGACGAGTTTTTCGCAACTTGGGGGGAATGATGGGGATCCGACCGGGTGATCCATACGAAAAGTGGATTCGGGAAGAATGGACGTCGCTAGTTCGATCGGATCGACATCGGCAAAATTAGATTATTTTAATAATCTTAGGATATCTAGTTAAAAGTTTAAATTAGGTGTCTTTTAAAAGTCTTAAATTAAGATATGATATGTCTTTAATTATGTCAAGTATAGGGTATAGATGTAAGTATTTTAAATTTTTGGGTTTATTCTAAATTGTGTACCCTTGGGCTCTATATAAACAGCCTCATACCCCCGCTATACGTAGTATGATGTTATGGATTGTATGCTATGATGATGAGTGGTTATGTGAGAAAAAAAAAGTGAGTTGTGTGTTCTTCTTCCTCCCCCGGATCAGGTCCGGCTCCTCCTCCCTCCCTCCCCTGGAAGTGCTCCCTGTCCAGTTTCCCCCGTTTCACCTGCCAGTAGGCCCTATGCCTGGCTGGTCACCACTGCATCTTCCCTGGGAGGCCACTGACCTGCCCAGTTCCAGTTTCTCCATCCCCGGTTAAGTCCGGTTCTTCCCCTTCCTTTTATTCCGCACGTTGCCATCGTCCCCACCTTCTGTCGTCTTCGCCAGCAGCTCCGCGCGACAGTGCTGCCGCCACCGCGTCCTCCACCTCCTGCCGCTATCACCGCCGACGCCTCCCTCTCTATTCGCCGCCGTCGCCATCACCTCCAAGCGACAGTGAACGTGGCTCAAGATTTCATGTAGTTCAAGGTAATAATTAAGATTCATTGAACTCAAGAAGTCAAGTTCAATTTGTACACTTATTTCAAGAAGTCAAGTTCATTTTGTGCACTTATTTCAAAAAGTCATGTTCAATTTGTGCACTTATTTTAAGAAGTCAAGTTCATTTCGTGCACTTATTTCAAGAAGTCAAGTTCAATTCGTGCACTTTCTACAAGTCGTCAAGTTCAAGTTGTGCACATGTTTCAAGAAGTCAAATTCAATTCGTACACTTTATTCAAGTAGTCAAGTTCAAATTGTGCACGTATTACAAGAATTCAAGTTCAACTTGCCTTCTTATTTATGAACATATCTCAAGGAATATTAATTGTACGTCAAATCAGTCAAATCACGAAAAGACGTACGCAACATAACACATGATGCACGTAGATCGAGATGACTTGATTCGACGTATGGACCAATTGGACGGATCGGTCAAGTCTGACGCGGAGAGACAGGCCCGCCGCTCCCTGCTGTCCCGCATCAAAGAGACATGTCAAAAAGATGGTGTAAAACATCCACTCTGTTAGTTTTCTTTTTTAATTCCATGCATGATATATGGCATGTGTTTTATAAACTCAAGAATCTACATTTTTTCCTTGTAGCAAATTGGTGAACATATTGGGGAAGTGAAATTCCTCAAGTACAAAAGTTGGTCGTTAGAGTTTTAAGTCTTACATGTAGTGCATCTACTTGTGAACGTAAGTGAAGCACATTCGAACAAGTAACTTTCTTAGACGAATCTAATGATTTTTTTACGGTCCCTATGAGTTTTATGATTGAAAATTGTAAATATTTAGGTGCATACGGAAAAAAATAGGTTGAAGTGAAAAAAGGTAAATGATCTTGTGTACATTCAATATAATCAAAGACTTCGAGATTGTCATTTTGGAATAGAGAAACTCAATCTTGATGCAGTAGCTTTAGTTGACAGTGATAAAGTCGATGAGTAGATTACTAGATAAGATGATGATCTTGCGCATAAAAACGAAAATCTTATGTAAAGAGATGTAGAAATAGCTACTAAGACTGACGGAGAGAATTGTCCAAGCACCAGGACTTCTAAAGGGCAAAGGATTGACAAGAGAAAGTTGTTGGACATTAAAGAGTATGATACCGACTTAGAGAAAGAAGAAAATTAAATTAAATGATTCGGACACTGATTGAAGCAATTTCTTTTATGTTGTTGACATGGACAAGGAAAGATGAGAGTTTTATATGTTATGTTGTTATGTTTTATGTTATTCATGTTGGTATGGAGTGAAAAGTGTTGTTTGTTGACATCAAAAACTTGTTAGTTGATACTTGTTATTATTTACTCTTGTTAGTTGTTAACTTGTTATGTTCAAACTTTATTTCAATATTAATGCTCTTTTTTTTGGTGTTATTGTTATGTTTCTTGGAAAGTGGCCAAGACCATAATTCATTATAAGTTGAAAGGGGAAAAGTAAAACATAATAAAAGAGAAAGAAAGCTAAAAACACAGCAAACAAAAAACTCCACCAAAATAACTACCGAGATGATAGTTAAGATGGAGAACAACAAGAACTGAAAGAAAAGTAGAAATCTGTCCCCGAAAGCAGTCTCCTTTAAAAAAAAAAAAACTCTTCTGTGTGCAAAATACCAGTCTTTAACCTGAAAAAACAACCACTAAATAATGTGCTTTGGTTGTTTGAAAAAACCATCAAAAATCAGCTTATTCTTGGTGCACCACATAACCCAGACCATTGCAGGTAAAATGAAATCCCACAAACCAGGTTCTGAGTGCCAAGGGTTCAGCTATGACCAAATGTGTCGAAGAGAAGGAACACCGACTTCCTCAATCCAAGGGATCTACCATCCTTTGAATAAAATTCTCCATAGGTAATTGATTACACCACATCTAATAAAAATATAGTCAATGTCTTCATTCTCGTGACTGCGGAAAACACACTCCCTTGGCATATCAATGAAGATGGACTTCAATGGCATCTAATGGGCAAACAACATCTACAAATCTTCCATAAGAACAATCTGATCTTTTAGGGGAAAAAATACCATACATCATGGTACCAAGAAACATTAACTCCACCCATAGAAAGTTTACCTGTTGTCGACTTGACTGTGTATATTTTATGCTCGGAAGGCAACCAGATAAGCTCTTCCCCCTTATCGTCAATGCATTCAACTTTAAAAAGAGTGTTCGGCAAGTTAGAAAGATCATAGATTTCGTCCTCCTTAAGAGCTCTTAGAAAATACCACTTGGCCATGTGATCCTAGTTGTTATGAATAGTACTTGAGGGTGAAAGCTTAAGCCATAGAGGATAGGGTACAAAGAGGCCAATGATTGAGGACCAGTCCATATATCCTTCTACAATGTAGTCTGAGTACCGTTGCCTGCCTTGATACTGCAAGAGGATATGAAGAAATCCCAATATTGCATAATATATTTCCAAATGTGGGAGAGGAGAGTCTGTTGTTGTCCCTGAAGTCTCACACCCAAGTACCATCCATGCAAATAGCAAACTTGGAGGTCACCACCTTAGCTCACAACACCTGCCTATTATTATTCAACTTCGACAATCATTTAGTAACTAGGGCAATGCTAAAAGTTTCCAAGGAACCATCCCCACACACCTACATTGGTGGGTCTACAAACATAATCCCATCTCACTAGGTGTACCCCCTTCTTATCAGAATTCTCATGCCAAAAAATTCTAGCTCTAATGCTCTTGAGTTTGGTGCAGATACCTTTAGGAACTCCAGGTATAGAGAAAAGTAAAGAAGAATAGTTTTCATCACTGATACGGAAAGTAGCCATCTCCCATTCGCTGACAACATTCCCTTCCAACCCTGCAAAGTTGGCCTCCATCTTTTGCCAGTCTTTGGTCTTAGTACCTTTATCAAAAAGAGGGAGCCCAAGATATTTGATAGGGAATGAAACCCAGGACATATAAAAATTCTTTTAAAGTATTAACTTTTGCTCATCTCTAATGTTCACACCCACAGTTCACAATTTTCCTTGTTAATTTTCAATTTTGTCACTGCCTGCAAAAGTTAAAGCATTATTCTTAATGTTAAACACTTAATTGGGTTGGCTGAAGAGAAAAAAAGTGTATCATTCGCAAAAAGAAGACATGAAATCTACTCGCTGCCATGCCCCACTATTATGCCTACAACAAGACCAGCCTGCTCTACTTTATCCCACAATATGCTAATGACCTGGTTGACAATAACAAAAAGAAGGGAGGAGAAAGGATCTCCTTGCCAAAGACCCCTCAAGAGAAGAAACCGAAGTCCCTACCATTGATGCTGACTGCGAATTTTGCAGTAGAGATACAACTTTTAATCCGTTTTATCCACCTCTCCTCAAACCCCATCAGGTACATCACTCTAAGTAAGCAATCCCATTTGATTTGCCATAAGCCTTCTCAAAGTCTGATTTCCGGAGCACACATTCTCTGTCTGACTCTTTGGTCATGAAAACATTTATCTGCCAAAGATAAAAGCTATATGTGAGAGGAGAATCAGTTTATCAATGTACTTAATCTGGAGGTTAGCATCTTTGTGATAATCTTATAATTGCAATTCAAAAGATTAATGAGTCTGAGATCTTTAATATCTTTCATATTCTCCTTTGGTAACAAGACTAGTGTAGTTGAGTTAAGGAATTTGATGCTGTCAGGGTTGCTATCAAATTCCCTAACCAGTGCCATAAAATCCTCCTTAATGATATCCCAACAATGAATGTAAAACCTTACGGAAAAACCATCTGGACTAGGGGTACTTGTTTATTTAATATTATTGTTATATTTTTATGTTGTCCTTTAATTTTTTGTTTGCAAACATGGTTATTAACTTAGTGCCTTCATTTTACTTGTTGCAAGTATTTTTTGCATTTATTTCATTTTTTCCTAATGATTATATGTATTAATAAAATTAATATATTAAAAAAATCTATGCCATCTTAGGAGCTTGAGGCAAGCAAGGGGTCCCTCGCCCAGGTGCCTCGTACCTCACAACATAGACCATTCCTCTAGAGTTCCATGAGAGAATATTCTTTTCTTGATGAGCTTCACATCCCTCCTAGTATATTTCTGGGCCAAAGAGCTTGTGCAGTCACCACATTGTCAAGCACGAAGTCCACTTGTCTTTTCCCAATTCTCTTTCCCCATTTTGTCATGTTGAGACAAGGCCCCATAGAGACAGCCAAGTTCCTTTTGAAGCTAAACAAAAAACTCCTGACCTCTTTTCCTCTAAAGGAAAGTGCCAACAGATCTCCCACGCACATGATAGTGGTATCATCCCACTGCTGCATTGCTGCAACTGCAGAAGAAGCTCATCCAAGCCCAAGGATAACTCCTCACCGAAAAGCCATTCCTCACTTTTTTTTTCATTTTAATGGTGTTTAGCTTCACATCCACCATATAAACATGTTAGCTTTCTACATATTGTATCAGTCTTCCATGTAGAAACCCGAACTAATTCAACCATTGTTGGCACTCAGTTTTTCACAGAAGCAAAAAAAAAGTAAAAAAAAAAATGACTATACAGAAAATATGACAAGTAGAAGAATTCAAATCTATGGGGAACATTAGGCCTTAATGGGTCCATGGTAAGCTGGCACCGGGACTATCAAGGGTAGCCTAATTGGGGCCCGGTTCATTGCAAGGTGCTAGATATGCTATGGGACCTGGAGGTTAGAATTAGTTCCTTACTTCTGGGACACAGAAATACCAAGAAAGAAGACCCCTCTTCATGGAGAGCGTAATAACAACCAATTAAAGGGAAACTGGGCATATTAATGAAGGAAAAGTGAAGGCCACGCCTGTTGGTCACCGGAGATGAGAGGAGGTAATGAAGAGGGCCTGGCCCCCCTCAGTTTTGCTCAGTCAGGCAACCTCCGGGAGCCTTACAACAAAATTTTTTAGGCTTGGCAAAGTTCAGACAAGAAAAAGGGGGTAATAGCAAGAAAAAAACAAAAAAAAAAGAGAAGCAGCAGCAAAGAAGAACATACCTGCTGAGAACCGGACCAAGAGGAGATGAAGAGAGGATCGTCTAAGGGCTTTAATTCTTCACAGCAAGAAGACCCCAAGGCTTCATAGTCAGAATCTTCAGACTTGGCAATGCTCGGACATAAAAAGAAAAGAAAAAAAAGGGGGAACAACAACAGAGAAATAAAAGAAGAAGGGAGAGCAAAGCACTATCTGTTGACCAGCAGGACGGGAGAGGTGAAGAGATGTTCAATCTCCCTAACTCTGCACAGCAAGGGGACTTCGGGTTGGATAATCAGAAGTTCTAAATCTGGTCGTGTTTATGCAAGTCAGAAACAGTAAGAAAATAAAAAAAGTGTTTTACCGACAGCAGCTGCTAAGGAGGGGAAGAAGTCTTCTTCTGGCAACCCTGGGGACAGCAGACACCAAGAGCAGAAGAAATCCAGACCTTCACCAATCTGAGCAAGCCTGGATAATAAAGAAATCACCTCCCCTTTGTTGTCCCAATTGAGACCTGGAAGCCCTGATGAAGACAATCCTCTAGCACCGCCACAACCAAGCGAAAAGCACAAGGGCAGGTCAGGCCAGGTTCTTGGCGCCAAAAATCTAAATGGATAAATTTAACTGGGCTGAAAATAAGTTTAGGAGAGAATTTGGGTCAAAACCAAACCCAGTCATCACTTAAGGTAGAATCTCCTTGCGGCACCACCTTGACTCAATTGAGATGGGGTTGGTCAATCCAAACTGGATAGAAGCCGGATATGGTGGGCTTACCTATTTAAGTCTGGGCACACACCCATCACTAATTCTGCTGAAACCCATGCACCCTCAGTGGAAGGAAGTTTCCGGAACCTCCCCATCAGTGGGAGAATCTCCCTTCAATGTTGTGGAGAGCCAGATTAGGCTCAAAAGGCGGCAAGGAGTATCACAGCACCCAGCGGAGATGATGGGCAAGAACGGAAGGTAGCGGGACTTTCATAATCAACGTGCAAGCTATCCGGTGCCAGTTCCAACCTTCCACGAATGACATGAGCATGCTTCTAGTCATTGTAGCCTTCCCAGATGGAGCTGAGAGGGTCACGGGGCACATCGACGGCATGGGCATCCCCGCGGCTACAAGAAGACACCCCATAGGTTGAAGGAGAGGTTGGAAGGCGGAGAGAGGGAGATGAATCGAGGAGGAGGATAGGTCAGAGCCATTGAGGACCTCTGCAAGTCACTCTCTTATGCCACCACCGAAGTCGTCCCCTCCTTTGTTTCCCCTGTTTCTGCCGTAGAAGCCTCCCACGCTATCAACGTGGCTATCGACGCCCACCACTGCATCCACCATCGCCAAAATCCTGGTCTAACCCCAACAAAGCCGCCAGCGACACCTGCTCCATCCTGCCATCATCCTCAATCTTGTTAACTCCTCTGATTGACACTTACAGGTTTGCCTATTCCTCTGGCCATCTCTTCTGACATTGCCTACCTGGTCGTTCCTACCGCCGCCACCAGTTAGTTCGACGGCCTCTATTACTCCTGTCACCATCTACGAAGACCTCCGTAGGTTCTCCTCATCACTTTTGAGGTTGTCTTGCCCCTCTGCTCCGTCCCTCGCCAACACCATTGAAGCTGACAAGGCATCTAGTATTTCTTCGAGGTCCTCCGGCGTCGCCAAAGTGGGAGTAGGTCCCGAAGCTACTTGACTCCGCCAACACCCAATGTGAGAAGACTTGACAATCCTCAGAGGCACGCGGAAGAAGGTAAAGTTAACGGAGAGTTGCCACGACCCCCCTGCCTCCCTCATAGCACACATCCAAGTGGGGCCCACCGGGCCCAAGGCTTAAAAAAGGGAAATAAAATGGACTCCGAATATTACAAAAGGCACAACTGCCAACTGGTTACAGCTTGCATCCGAAGACGACCCACGAGGCTCTTGTGACAAACAAATATACATATACAATAAATCTAGTTAAGGTTGTGTGGGAATAGCCTTGTGCTAGGCCCTTTTGTCTTAGTTAGAAATAAAACAAACCAAACCCCAACTAGGACGGTGTGTAGGATTAGCTTTATACTAAGCCCTTTAATCCTAATTATTTATACTAAGCCCTTTAATCCTAATTAAATCTAAATAAGAATACACCTAATTAATAGATATTCAGAGCTAATTGGGAGCCAGTCCTATGCAGTGTGTCCTATGGTTTGGTAAAACATAAAAGAATAAAAATTAAAATCAAACCCAAACCCTAAACCCAAAAATCTTGAACAAAGATGAATGAAATAAAAATTTCCATGGAATTGAAATTTCAGAATCTGCAATAAAAAGTGAATCAAAACAAGATAATAATGATAATAATAATAAATATGAAAATTAACAAAATAACTCTAGTCCAAAAAGTCACCAAGGCCAAAATTCAAATTTGAGGTTAAAAAAACACAAAAAAGCTCAAAATTAAAAGATATCAAATCTTAACCAAAAACATCCAACTAAATAAAACCCATTTCAATCACAGACAATTCAAACCAGAGTTGAGAAAATTGCAAAGACACTACACCAAAGCATAAAGGAAACCCAAAACTTAAAATAAAGCCAAAACTTAAGGGGCATTAAGTCAGAACCAAACAAAACTCTCTTGAATAAAAAAGCCACATCCATTCAAACAAAAAAAAAAGCATAATAACAAGAACCAATCAATCTCAAAACAAATCCTTAACCAAAAAAAACATCAAGTCTTAAAAAGTGAACAATTAACCAAAACCAAGAAGAGAGGGGTCGGGGGGTCACAACCAGGTCGGTCGGCCCCCAGACTGACCCGGTCTGACCGGGTCACGACCCCCTTTTTTAGTATTTTTTAAAAAATTCAAAAAAAAATCAAGAAAAATGCCAAAAAACCCAAAAAATATAGAAAAATGAGAGAAAAATAAATGACATGATTTAAACAAATAATTTATCAACTTCATTCCAATGTGACATGTTCTACATTTTGTAAGTAGTTTATGTACTCTCCCTATGTCATTAGGGTTGAGTACAGAGCTTGATATATGTATACATAACGATCATATTCGTCAATCCCTCGGGAAACCATCCTAAGACTTGATCCAAAGGAGGCACCATAGCTATTGTAGTCATAAGTCGATTGGATCGAAGTGTTTGATGACTCCACATAATTCATTCCATAATGCTCTTAACCATATATAGGGAACCAAGAACCTTAGGATGAATCATACGCATAGTTGGAGACATCATGGTATTGTCCTTCAGCTCCATGGGTACGGTGAACTTCTCTACGTTGCAGCCTTGTATCATGATCGACGTCTTGGGTCGCATAGGCGTATTGTCACAATATTTACATTGCACTTTTCTCTCCGTCATGGAGATCAAGGTGCAATGTGACTAAGTCGGATCATTCTGGGTTGTGCCAGTAGTTTGGGTTGTGTGACTTGGAGAAGACATTTTTTCCTACTAAATAATTAATTAAGTAATTAACTATTTAAAAAGCTAATTACGTTAGAAAGTGACTACTTATATAAGCAAATTTTTAACTATGTAAATGACTAACTAATTATCTAAGTAAGTAGATAATTAACTAAGCTTTCTAACTAATTATCTACTTAAATAACTACTAAACTAAATATCTAGCTAACTAATTATTTAAGTAAATAAGTATTAAAAAGAATGAACTAATTGAGCACTAATGAATGAAGCAAGTAGTAAGTATACTTAATGAACTAATGAAATAGTTAATAAAATAATTAAGTAAATCAAGAAGAAAAGAGCACAATGTTTTGAGCAAAATTTAAGAGCAAAAATGGCAATGAGAGTGAGAGCAAGAGGTGAAGAGAAGGAAAGTCCCTTGGGGGCTTTAAATAGCCCCCAAGGGGCTGCAAAGGGGGGTCACGCAACCTGGTCACTGGGTTGTGTAACTCCGTGGCCCAGCGAGACCCGACCGGCCAAGTCGGCCCGATCGGGTCGCGATCAGGCCGGTCGGGGGAGAATCCGACCCGAAATTCCATGACCAAAACCAAACAAAATCTCTAAAGTGAACTTTAATCAATTTAACATAAATACAACATGATCTCAGAGATCAAATACACCAAGTCTCAACCTAAAACAATATCAAACTCCCAAAATAAAACCCAATTGAAATCAAATCAAACTAAATTAAAATACTAAATGTTTGCATTCCATCGAGCTCATGGGACCATTGCTCCCAACTATTTATTTTGTAAATGTGTCTTCTATGCATGAATTCCTATGACAACTAATTATATATTCAAGTCATTGCTCAATATAATTAACATCAGTACTTCGCAAGTCCGATAGGAAGATGTTAAAATAAAACATTTTTGAAGAACCCAACAATCTCAATACATATTTTATACATATCACAGAATTAGTCTATACTCCTATAGAATACCACGTACTTTCCTAGTTGTTCAAAGCTAAATCAAAACAAAACTTTCTTTTTCTAGAAAGGTAAAATATGAATTAAAAAAAAATGAAGTTGCATCAACCATCCTTCTAATCGTGAAATAAGCAGCAAGAAATCATGCATTAATCATATCCACCAAGGAACCTTAATTGAAGCAAGTATTTAAAAGATGCAATTATGGTTTTCCATCTCACAAGATTCTATTTCTCAGCAAGTTGAGAGATCTGATGCAGGCAAGATACCCTAGCCGGAGGCCCAGTGAGGGGCCTAAGCTGCAGATGGCACTAGAAAGTTGGGATCAGATCCCTGAATGGTTAATGGTTGCAGATCCCTGAACCGTTAACAGGATATGCAACTTCAACCTAAGGGGCCATGCCCAATCCAAGAATCTGGACGGGTGCAACCCTTCTTCCACACCCAAAAGGGTGGGGAAAACACTGCCAAGGCACAGGGGCACCTCTGCCTCTCTCCACAGCCCTCCGGCCACCCCTGCATTGTTTATCTTGCCCTGATCTCACAAGATCTCATCTCTCCAACGTCTTTGAGGCTAGGTCAAGAAGGGTATGGCAATCCTTGGATGCAATCTAAAGACTATCACTTGATTACTTAAGTAATAATCTGCTTGATCCTTGGCAGAAAACATAAACTCTTTTTTACCATGTTTAAATGTTTCCAACCTTGACTAAAGTTTGTGGCTCCACAATTCCTCTACGGACCATTCAGAACAAGAATAATAAAAGAATGTTCACTCTAACTACAAGTCTCCTGCAGTTGATAATCAGACTGCAATTTACTTTTAAATAAGCATGAAACAAAGAAATAGGAAAAGATAATTACACCACAACATAAGTAATTAAAAAGATATTGAGAAATAGTAGCTGGATATGCACCTCACCCATCTCATGTTTGCCTCCAGGCCTTGACTTAATTCGTCCTACCATCTGACTGAGTATGGCATCATATGTGGGGTCACGTTCTTCAAGGACCCCAGAAATATTTCTATTCTTCGGGATATCCTCTAAGAAACAAGCATAGAATAATTAACAAAGGGAAAGGAAACAATGTCAGTGCTTGATTTGATAATCATTTCACTTGGAAGAGAAGTAAGCAAATTTGTTAGCAATAAGCATAACAATCATTAAAACATGGGATTATGTCCACCAAAACACATCTTTGCAAGCTGAGTTAGGATACTCAACTAAGCTCAAGCCTTGATCCTAGATTGTTTGAGGTTGGCTACAAGGATTCTCTTTCTCCACACATTGATTTTGAATTAATTCTTCAGAGATATTTAAATCATTCAAATCACATTGGATTACCCTCCAAGTTTTTTAACAGAGTCACAATTTCATTAAAACTGAGATGAAAAGAATAAGCAGGCATAAAAAAGAAAAAAAACACACTCAAACAATGATAGACTACCAGCTTACAACCAAGATGGTAGTAGACGTGAAATGACCCAAGAAGCTACAAACTATAGACAAAATCTCTTCCATGCCAACAGGTTATCACCAAAGAAGTTGGGATCCAGTGGAAATCCTGAGTAGGCGAAGAACCAATCCTTGACAAAATCAGTGGCACAGAGAAGAATGGAGGATGGGTCATCAAATTGCTCCTAAAAAATTCTCTGATTCTGAGCCCTCTAGATGAACCATAGCACAACAAGCAAAGAAAGACTCCACAAAGAAAGATGGCTGCTCCACAGGTAAACACTGTTCTACTACTCAATAAGACAAATGGTTGAAGTAGGGGCTTGCCTCGTTAATTTCCAACACCTGAAGCAGATATACCAGACATAATTAACAACACTGCAGTGCACGACGAGGTGATCAATATCTTTAGCTTAATACCCACAAAACACACACTGCACCAAACCACTCTTAAAATTTTTATAGAAGTAGACTTTGGTGGAAAGCCTCCCTCTACAAATCTTTCACAGAAACAATATGATTTTGAGAAGCAACATAGCCGACCAAACAAAATTCCACCAAAGGCACTTCTACGCCTCCCCACGATATCCTTATATAGGTAGATTTCACCGAGAAAGAGGCTTTCCCATTAGGAGTTCACAATATCCTATCCTCCTGGAATGGAACACAAGAGAGCACTCAGGTAATCTATCATAACTACATTCTCAGTAACTTCTTCTCCCTTATGGTTTCTTCTGAAAGACAAAACCACTTGTCATCCACGACCTCACCCTCCCACATAGAAGAAACCTTAGTATCCATATCCAATGAGAGTTTGAACAATAAGAAAAAACAATCCTCCGACTTCAGATTTCCTGCACATCTATTCTTCCAAAAGTAGATTTTCTTGCCATTACCTACACCAATAGAGGAGGCGGCACCAAATAGATCTCCATTATGTAGTATGGCTTTCCAGGTCCCTGATAGTCTGCTGCAAGATTTAAAATCGCATGTCATTCTCTTGGTTGAGCTTACACAACCTCTTGGTAAGAAGAACCCTTTTGAAACACTCAAGCGGAAGTAGGCCAACTCCTCCCTCCTCTCTACTCATACATGCATGATTCCAACTAACTAATTGTAGACCTCTTCCACCTCTCCCTTGCCACGAAAAATTAGCTCTCAAACTTTCTAGTGTATTTAAAGCCCCTTGGAAATCTTGAGACTGGAGAAAAATACAAAGGTAGGCTTTCCAACATACATTTAGACAAGATCTACATGTTGCCAGCCGATAGCATATTACCTTTCCATCAATGCAGTCTTCTTTCATCATTGTCAACAAGAGGTTGTCAATCTTTAAGTTTAGAAGACTTGCCAAACAAAGAATTACCCAAATATTTGATAGAAAAAGAACTCCAAGAAATCTCAAAAAATCTGATTTAGACAATCCCTCTGGAAGACATTAACATTGAAACCAATCAATTTATATTTCTCCTTGTTGATTTTGAGTCACGTAACTGCTTCCAAAAAACATAGTAAAATCCTCAAGTTTAAACACTTATTCAGGTCAACATAAGAGAAGTATATTATCATCAGCAAATTGGAGGTAAGAGATGCGTTCCCTGTTGGAACCCACCTTGGTCCCCTCGATAAGGTCAACCTGCTCAGCCTTGCCCACAATAAGCTCAAGATTTGCCCCACCGTGATAAAAAGAAGAGGAGATAAGGATCCCCCCTGCCTGAGACCCCTAGAGATACCAAAGAAACCGAAAGAGTAGCCATTCAATTCAACAGATTTTTTTCAAAGCTAATACAACATTTAATCCAGTCAACCCATGTGTTTATGAACCTCATCAATTGCATAAAACTCTATATAGGCAGTTCTGATTAATTCTATCATAAAGCTTTTCAAAGTCCAACTTAACTAGCAAACAATATCCCTTCCAACATTTCTGGACATGGACACATTCATAAGCTGTCATAAAATTGTCTAGGATGTATATCCCAGAGATGAAATTTGTATTTGCTTAATCTAAAAGCCAAGACTTTAAAAATAATATTGTATTTATAGTTGAGCAAATTGATGGGTTTGAGGTCTTTGATGTCAACAACATTATCTTTCTTAGAAAGAAAAACCGTGGAGCATGAGTTCAAAATTTTGATGCTATCTATACGGCCTTTTGAATTCCTTAACCATAACCATAAAGTCAGCTTTAATGATCTGTCAACATTTCTGATAAAAATCTGCAAAAAAATAACCTGGCCCAGGGGCCTTATAAGGGTCCATATCCTAAGTAGACTCAAAACACCTCGTTAGAAACTGAATCAATAAGCATATCTGCATAACCTTAGCCAACTTGCTCTGCACAAGAATATTCATCAAAGGTCACCAATTGACATCCTCTCTATAGAGCTTCTTGTAGAACTTGGCTGCAGCCAGACCAATCTACTCGTCCCTACCTTCTAGTCACCATCTACCCTCAACTTATGGAGTGAATTCCTTCCTTTGAGTATGAAAGAACTTGGAGTTTATGTCTCCCTCATTGAGCCATAACTCTTTTGACATTTGCTTCCACTTGATTTCTTCTCTTAGGCTCCACTCATTGTATTCTACCTTATGCATCCAGCCATTCCCCCTTAAGCTCTTCAGAAAGAGTTCCCTTGTCATTGAGTTGCTCGAACTCCTCTAACCTACCCAACATAACCTTTCTCCGAACAGCAGATTGTTAGGACATAGAAACAGCCCGAGCTTGCAACATTGAAACATACTTCAATTTTGAGACAAACACAACTATAATTGAAGAGAACATAATTGAGGACTGTTGACACTGAAAATTTGCACAAAAAAGATGAGGAGACTACTATAAGGGTCGGTCAGGTCATGTGTCAAGAGAGAACCTCAAATTGAATGAGTCGATAGGCAAAAAAGAAGACAATTAATGAATAAAACTTTAAATTAAAGGAAGAATAGTGATCGGATTATTCATTCTGCTCATGGAAATGAGGTGCCATTGGGTTATGGGCAAACTCAAAGCCAAGCCGTATGCACCAGTTGGTCCATTTTGAGTCAAGTTTAAATCAAACGTGGGCTCAACTCTTGCGGGTAGAAAAGATATTTCAAAAAAAAGGAAAAGAAGAAAAAAAGCAAAAAAGTAACAAAATCCCACTCTCGGCAGTCTCGCGTAAGGCAATATGGCTGAGGGATCCAACGTCATGTGAGTTGCCATCCATGAGGACCGCCTTCCAGTTGGACTCCTCCTACAGCAAGAGACACCGCGGACTTCCATATAGGGACCCAGAGGAGCTGCAAAGGAAAGAAAGGTTGCAGTGGTGCCGTAGACCTCCCCGGTTCCATCTCGAAGCGGGATTCTCTTTCCGGAAGGGCTCCCGATAGCAAAAGGAAACCCTGAGGCCTATATAACTATCTAGGCAAGGCCAACGTGGGCAGGACGCCGGAGGAAGAGAGAAAGGATCGGAAGCCTTGAGAGAGGGGGCGGAAGGGGGGGGGAGAGAGAGAGAGAGAGAGAGAGAGAGAGAGAGACAGAAAAGAAGAAGAGAGGGACGAGCAAGGAGGGAGCAGAAGGTTACTGTGGAATCGTCCCCAGCTTCCCATAAGAAGGTCGGGTTGGCCTTCCCTTCCCCATCAGTCCGACGGACTTTGCTCGCTCTTACGGACGTGCCGCGAACACCGTCTCCTTCCTGCGGCGCCGTTGAGCCTATGTCTTCCTCCAAGCAGTGTCGTCAAGCCTAGATCTCCCTCCAGGTGGCACCATCGAGACCTTCTGAGACCGTCGTCGTCGCCATTCGGAGCATCCGACTGCAAGGGAAGCTCCACCGGGAACCACAAGTGTTGTTGGAACCCTCGTCGGAGACCGTTGAGCATTGCGTAGAGTTCGGGTAGGCAGCAGCCCAACATCATGTAGGGGTGAAGGGGAAGGAATTATTTTTCCACAACATTGATCCACTGTGGTTATGTTGTGGGGCCCACCGAAAAAATGAAAAAAAAGAGAAGAGAAAAGGCCGCGGGCTACAAAGATTGTGGCACAACGATGGGCCAACAGGCCAAAGCCATTTGACAGTGGGCCGTGGAGGACAAAGGGGGATCTCTTGGATGAACAGTGCTCCAACAGGAGCAATTCAAGCTAAAAAAAAGTTTTAAAATAAACAATCAATTCGAAAAACAAATAAAAAATCACTAATTAATTAAACCAACCAAGACAAACATAAGGCTGACAAAATAGCTCACCACATGGTTTCAGTTTAACCTAAAAGAATTCAAAATTAATAGGTAATCAAAAGGCCGACTAAAAACCCACCTCTTGACCCTTAATTAAAACAAAAAAACAAAATAAAACAAACAATCAATTGAAACTAAAAAAAATCCACATCTAATTCAACAATAGAGACTAGTTGGGGGGTCGATTAACCATCCACCTCTACGTCTCGGCTTAACCTAAAATAAAATTAAAATTCGGACTAGCTTAAGGGTTGACTAACCATCCACCCCTACGTCCTTTTAAGGTAGACATACAAAGGTCATTAAAAGACCCCAATGTCTTACCATGTTCATTAAGCTATGCAAGGCTGCACATAATCGATATGCAGACATGCCGGTCGTATACTAATGAAATCTACAAAAACGGCGAGAAGAATGTTCATGTGCCTATCAAAGGCCGAATATTTTTCATCCCAAATCAATCAAAGTTATTCCATCAAGGATTCAATGGACCTGATTTCAGGTCACTCAGGTTGTAAAATCATGTCTCATATTGAGCATATAATGAAACTCATATTCGGTGCATAGTGATTACTGTGAAGGAAATGTCAATGGCCTTATAGACTTGATACGATGGAAACAAAAAGAAAAGAGAATGAGAACTCAAAAAAATAAAAACAATCTGTAAGATGAAATAAAAAATAAAAGAAACTTGAAACC
The DNA here is from genome assembly GCA_036172225.1 of Cryptocoryne crispatula var. balansae. Classification (NCBI taxonomy): domain Eukaryota; kingdom Viridiplantae; phylum Streptophyta; class Magnoliopsida; order Alismatales; family Araceae; genus Cryptocoryne; species Cryptocoryne crispatula. Next base: position 30,217,520 of record CM069935.1, read on the forward strand.
CATTTTCACAGATAGAAGATCTTCATCGAGTTCAACCCACGATGGACTTCAAATTAAAAAATCAAATCAAACCCAGATTAAATTTTGTAAGCTCCCAGCATATCAAATCTCCAAAGATACACTTAAAACAAAAACCCCAAGTCAAAACATTCTCCAAAGAGCTAGAAACCCAAAATCAAATCTATAAATAAAACTTAAGTTAATATTCAACTGGATCCCGAAATCAAGATGAGCAGAATACACCTTTTTTCAATCAAATCCTAAAATGAATCTCAACAAATAAAATCAAGTCAAATCCAAAATAAACAATAGGTAAAACACACAACCACCACAGTCAAATCTAAAACAAATCTTCAAATTGAAAAGGCATAAGTCTTAATCAAATTTTAAATTAAACCAAATCCAATCTTAATAGCATAATCTAAATCAAATTTCAACCAATATTCCAATTAGGTCAATTGAAATCAATTCAAAACAAGTCAAATTAAACTCAATTCAAACCAATCAATTCAATTTAAACCAAACTTAAAACACAAAGTGTTTGCATTCTATCAGGTTCATGGGGCCGTTGTTCTTATGTGCATGTTTATTTTTGTGGATGTATGTTTTCTATTACCTGGATTGCTATGACAGATAATCAATGATATTCGAGTATTCTCGACGTAATTAACGTCAGATCTTCGCACCATCCAATGAGAAGAGGTCAAAAATAAAATTTCAAAGAACCTAACAATCTCGACCTATATTTTTATACATATCATGAACCTAGCTAATAATTTTATGGGATATCGCCTATTTTCCTAAAAAGTCAATGTTATGGTTAAAGTCAAATCAAAAATCAAACAGAAAAATGAATTTCCAAATTTTCAAAATTGAGGTTACATCAAAGACCCTTCATTCCATCACTCTTCAATCCAACTCAAAAAAGTCAGATCTCTGCACTAGGCCAACTGAAAATGAACTTTCCTCCTACCACCAGAAGTTATGTGATTGTTGACACTCAAATTTTTAAATGGGGAGAGCAATTATCTCAATTCAGTCCTTTAATGTCATTGTGATTTAAATTTCCGCCATCCCCTTTGCAAAAATCTATGTTTCTATCACCTGAGCCCAATTGGGAACATGATAACCCATTCAAGCCCATTCCCTCAAAATTCTTGTCTACTTTATCTTTAATGTGAAAATGGTGAAGAACATCCAAAAAAAATTTAATACAAAGTTATCATCATCCGGACATTCCAATTTTGGTGGGAATTCAAAATCCCACTCCAGAGTTCCCTTCCTCCTCATTGCCAGCGTAATTAGTTCCTAAGATTTAGAAATTATTAATGGAAGGATATTGCCTCCCCACTATTTTCTATTAGTTGGATTTTAAACAAAGAGAGAAGGAAGAAGAAAGAGAGCCAGCAGCGACTAGTTCCCCGCGCACCAGCCCCCCTTTTGCGGTCTTCTCTCCCACCTCTAATTCTGCCCCGATCAGGTCCCTATAATCTAGGAAGGAGTCATGGAGTAGGGATTCTTCGGATCCTTATCTCCCATGTTTGGAGTTCAAAAACAGGAAGAATGGGATGGCAGTGAAGAGATCCCCGCGAGTAGCCCGTCACCGGCTTTCCTATCTTTGAGGAGCTACGATTGAGGGATAAAGAGAGAAAAGGAGAGACCATGTAGAGAAGGTCCGGAGTCATGGAGTAGGGATTCTTCGGATCCTTATCTCCCATTTTTGGAGTTCAAAAAAAGAAAGAATGGGATGGCGGTGAGGAGATCCTAACGAGTAGCCAGCCATCGGTTTTCCTATCTCTGAGGAGCTACGATCGAGGGATAAAGAGAGAAAAGAAGAGACCGCACGGAGAAGGTCCTGGCCCCAGTAGAGCAAAGCAAAGTAGAGCAGAGCATCCTTCTTGTTTGGAGACGACGACCCTGACACCCAGGAAGGAAGAAGGAGAAAGGAGACGAGGAAGAAGGAGAACATAGCAAGGTAAGGGACTCATGGCTGCCTAACCTCCGACACCCACACCCTTCTCTCTTGTTTTTTTTTCTTTGTTTTCCACAGCCGCAACAACAACACTAATGGCGGACTATGCCAGTCCTCATCCTTCAGGATGGTACCTACGATGTTGACAGCCCATGCAGTAGGCTTCGATGGCATACCACAATCACGATGTTGCTTCCGCCATGGCAGCGCAATGGTAATAGCAAGCACCGGCAACACTCCCGCGGTCCCTCGTGGCAGTAATGGTCCTTGTGGGGCCCCTCAAGGGCAATAACAATCGTCACCATCAACCCTCAACCCAGCAACAGCAAGCGCCAGCACTGTGGTGCCTGCTAGTCTCTCTAGATGGCTCCAATGATGTCGTCAAACCTTCACAGACCCAACGACTGTAGCGGCAAACTCCAACAGCTCTTCATGGCAACTTCAACAGTAGATGGAGTTGACACTAGTAAAAGCTAGCTTTGGCGACAATTTCCATAACCTCCTTGCAGTGCCGACAGCACTAGGTCCCTTGACAGTTGCGGTTCCTTTAATAGCCAGTGTTCGCAGAATCGGCCAATCCGGATTGGGATCGGTCGATTCCGGACCAAACAACTGATCTAGCCGGGAGTCCCGGCTGGATCGGTCGAAATCGTCCAGATCGGTCGATCCCAAACCGATCCACATGGATCAATCTGGGAATCGGTCGATCCGGACCGATTCTCCAAAAAATCGGAAGATCCGGAATCGATCCGATTCTGGAATCGATTCTAGACCATTTTAAGGTCCAATCTCCCCCAAATTAAGGGAGATCGGACCAATCCATCCCCCAGAAACCCCCTTCGACCTTCCTCCCCTTCCCCTAAGTCCCCTTGGGAGATCTAGAGCAAGGATCGCCGGCGATCTAGGTAAATTAGGGTTGATCCAGGGCTATTTGGGGCCTATCCACCCAAATTAAGGGAGATCGGACCAATCCATCCCCCAGAAACCCACTTCGACCTTCCTCCCCTTCCCCTAAGTCCCCTTGGGAGATCTAGAGCAAGGATCGCCGGCGATCTAGGTAAATTAGGGTTGATCCAGGGCTATTTGGGGCCTATCCACCCCTACAACAGGTTCGTAAGGGGGGGACCTCTGATCCCCTCTTCCCCCTCCCCCGGCCCAACACTGCAAGGCCTACAGTGCCAATGCAGGCTCCCCCTTCCCCCATTGAGGGGATTATTTCACCCCCCAATGGGGGTTCCATTGCACCCTCGGGGGTGTTAAACAGTCACCTTCGAAGGGGTTTAGGGTTTAGCGGAACAGAGCCCCCCTTCGGCAGGGGAGGGGGTTTTAATTCCCCCATTGAAAGAATTATTTCACCCCCCAATGGGGGTTCAATTACACCCTCACCCCTTCAAGAGTGTTGAACAAGGGTGACTGTTCAACAGAACAGACCCCCCTTCGGCAGGGGGGGTTTAATTCCCAATTGGGGGGATTATTTCACCCCTCAATAGGGGTTCAATTGCACCCCCGAAGGGAGGGGTGACTGTTTAACAAAACTTCGGGGGGGGGGGGTTAATTCCCCCATTTGGGGGATTATTTTCACCCCCCAATGGGGGTTCAATTGCACCCCTGAAGGGGTGACTATTCAACAGAATAGAGCCCCCCTTCGGCAGGGGGGAGGGGGTTTAATTCCCCTATTGGGGGCCTGGCCGGCTGGCCCTGGGGGTGGATTTCATTATGTGTATTTCACCCCCCCCCCCTTCAGTGGGGGGTCGATTTCATTGGCCTAATTATGTGTATGATTTTATGTGGTGTATATAAGATGTCGGACGAGGAGCATGGCACCGGCCCCGCGGAATTTCGTAACATTGGATGGCGTTACAGGGTACTTCCTCACCGGCCCCGCGGAATTTCGGGACACGAGGAGCATGGCACCCCTATTGATTTTATACTAATGGAGTATTAATGCCGTTATAAGGGACTTCCTTAACTCGAGGATACAGTATGGTGGCCAAGTATGCAATGATGGTGAGGTATTATCAGGCACACTATCTGTAATTAAGCGGCTCTGCTAGACCCAGGAAGACAGAACTTGCGCTGAGGTTGAAGTAAGTACTATCTTTAACATCTATTAAACTTAGAACTTTACCCCAAGCAATGAAGTTAACTGCTTTATTTTGGATTTTCAGATGACTTCATACAGGCACAAGATTGGGGTGTACGGGGATCCTGATTTGCAGTACTCACATGATAGGGTCTCCCCTAGTAATTTGCTTACCCAAATTTAAGTCTTTTTGCTTATCTGAATTTTTTTAATAAGTTATTGATGCATGTATTTCTTGTCTTCTTTACAGTTAAGTGGTGGATTATGGTGACCAACAGGACTAGTTAGAATCCACTCGTATCCGTTGCAATTCGGGTGCTAAGTCAGAGCACTTCCTCGTCCCAGTGTGAGAGAAATTGGAGCACCTTCAACCTTATTCACACGAAGAGAAGAAATAGGTTGAAGACAAAAAGATTGGAGAAGCTTGTCTATTGCCATTACAATATGAGGCTGAGGATCAAGAATATCAAAGATAGGCAGAAGACATCTGAGCAAAGATTTGCACAATTTGTAGGTGGATTGTACCAAGAAAGAGCCAAGCCTAAGCTACTCAGGGCTTGTCCCAGGGGGATGTGAACTTGAAATACTTATTCCAAGAAGAACATCCACTTGCAACATGGGTGGAAGACAAAGATGCTGAGGGAGAGCCAGAGTTGGACCTGAATGACAGATCATGGGCCAAAGGCGAGCTTGACAGCATCGTTAGTGAGGATGAAGACATGCAGGAAGGTCAAGAAAGTCAAGTTCCGTGCACAACTCCACTTTCTGATCCACCCTGAGCTATAGCTTCTATAGAGAGACATACAGCTCCCGTAGCCGCTACAACTCCAGCTCGGATTCCAGTTGCGGGTCCATCTACCACCACCATCATAAAGAAGAATGGTGAATTATTCAGGGCTTTAAAAAAAGTTTGCTTACCTTCACAGCAAAGTAGTCAAGGAGATCCTACATTGAAGAAGAAGACAATTATCAAACGACGACATCATCTCCTTGACACCAAGACCACTCAGCCACCTTCATCAGATGAGGATGAAAAAGAATTTGTCCCACCCACACAACAACAGCGTACGGGGGATGGAGGTGGAGGTGGAGGTGGGAGTGGCAGCATAGGTGGAGGCGGCGCCTCAGGTGAGGGTGGCTCTACTAGTAGTGCGCACACGAGTGGAGCAAATCCAGATGATTTGAGTGACAAAAAACACTTATGTTAGAGTGGAAGGGGCAGCGGACGTTGGACGAGAATGAATGTTTTTTACGAGTTCGCATCTTCATATCCAGAGCCTGCTTCAGACACTGAGTGCCTTGCTATCCACCATCTTTTCCAGCTCCACCTCTAACTGATCATGGAGCTTATAAGTTTAGCGACATGGCCCAATCTTTATTTTTCTATAGATACGGGCCAATTATGACTGACCCAAATCAATGGAGATTTCAAGACAATCAGGATGACCAAGACAAAGATCTTGATCAAACCTATCCAGGACATTACCATAGTTGGTGGTGATGGCACATGTATTTGTTTATTTATTTAACACAATGTAATATGAGTGTTATGAAGAACATGTATTGTACAATTGTGTGATTGGGTATGCTTGATTGTATGATACAAATGTGTTTTTTATTTGATGTATGATTATCTCTTTTAACAATGTTAAATGTTAAAGTTGTCTTGAAAATTGAAATGTCCAAGGTTGAACGTCTTAATGTTTTTCTTCCCTACATTTTTTCACATTTTTTCTGATTTCTATGTATTTTTTCTAATTTTTTGGTAATTCTTACATATTTTTCAAAAAACAAAAAAAAACTGATCCAGACCGATTCTGGATCGGTCTGGCTCCCAACGGATCGGCCTGGATCGGACCCCACCGATCCAGGGTCTGATCTCGATCCCGCGATCCTTGTTAACAGCAACACCCATGGCATCTGCTAGACCCCACAATAGCCGCAGGCCCGATTGGCTTCCTCCCCAACCACGGTGACAAAAGCTCATAGCAACAGCGGTAGTGGCTCCTCCGTTGGCAGGAGGTCCCACGAGACGACCTAGCTCTGGCAGCTTCCCCAACCCCAACAGCCCTCACAACGGCCTCCGAGGGGGCTCCGATCATGAATCGGGTCACTTGTCGACCGCCGCGGGATGGTCTAAGGACTATGCACCCACCTGGTGGGGCTTACGGGAGCCCAGAAGTTAAAAAAAAAAAGTCTTTTGGCCGTGTGCACAGCAACCACGATTGGGGGATGGGCCGAGCTCAAAAGGCTCGGTCAAGATAGGTGGGGCCCGCCAAGTTAAAGAAAACAAGAAAGAAAGGCCCATTGGGATAACAGGGTGATGGGGACAATTTTCAGAGCTTTAGAAATTTTTAGTCATTTCTTTATTGTTCAGTCCTTTTTTTTAAATAACCCAATTAGTTGGGTCTTTCTGTAAATAGACATGACTCCTTATATAAGGGAGGGCCTCCTGTACGCACAATACAGATTGGAAGTGAAATTGAAGGAATTTTTGGAAGCCCACGGGCAGTGTCTCCCTCGCAGGGGGGCTGCGGCCCCCATCTCCTTCCTCTGTCCTCCCCGATCGACCAGTAGGGTTAGGGTCTTCCTCTTCCACCTTCCAAGTCCGGCAGGTAGCCGATCCTATCCTCCTCCTCACCCTCTGGCCTCCGTGCCATTCCTCCTCCCTTCCCCTTCCTGGTTCGACGAAGACGTTTCAGCATCGATCTCTGCTTCCCATTCCCACTCTACGCGCTGCCATTGGAGGACGACAATGGAAGAAGAAAAGACGAAGGAGCTGCGGAGGGACCAGATCCGGCGATCCCCGAGTCCGAGTTCCCTTCCCCTTCTTCCTCCCCGTGTGGTCTCCTCCCACGTCGCGGGCCTCCTCAGGCATCGCAGAGAAGAGAAGAAGCCAAGAAGACGGAGGCGAAGGATGGAGGTGGTCCGGCCCTCCCGGAATCGTGCCTCCGATCGTCGTTTTCCTCCCCTCTCGCGGTCTCCTTCTTCCCCCAAGGCAACCATGGACGGACGAAAGAGAAACGAGGAAGAAAGAGCAGCCGGGGCTTCGATCGCCATCGCCATCTCCCGTTTTTCCCCTTTGCCGCAAGCGCGCTACCCAGAGTCCCTCGAGCATCCGCCGTCACCCCCGTTCAATCGCCGCTCCGTTCCCTCGTGCCCCGCTCGCGATCACTCCCAGCCGCAGGCACCGGGAGCCCCTCCCCGACCTCCCCGCCGCGCCGTCCGCGCACCGCCCGCACCGCGAGACGGCGATGACGAAGACGACGCGGGCGCCTTCCACGTTCGCGTTTTGTCGCGGCCCACGGCTCCCTCGGCGTCTCACGCGATGCCTCCACGGCGTCCGGACAGCGACGGCCAGCAATCGGCCACGCGACCACGGCGGCCACCCTCTCCCGCGTGCCACCCCCCCCCCCGTTTTCGCTCGCCCGCGACCGCGAGAGACGCGCGCGGTTCGGACCGGCCGGTTCGCGGCCCAGACCGGCCGGCTGGCCGGTTCGACCGGGTCCAGACCCGGTTTGGTCCGGTTCAGTCCGGTTCAAACCGGTTCAAGGTGTTTTGAGCCGGTTTTGACCGGTCCAGTCTATCTCGAGCCCGATTCGGGCCTGTTTCGACTGGTTCGGGCCGATTTAGGCCATTTTGGGTTCGTTAAGTCTGTTTAGCGGCGATTAGCGCCGGTTTACGTCGTTTTCGTTCGGTTTAGCCCGGATTAGCCGGTTTGTCCCGCATCACAGGGGTTGTTGAACTGCTTGGAGGCCCATCTGACTTGGTCAATCTGACTTGAAGACAGCCTAAAAAGGCCTCAAACAAAAAAGAACTTAAATAAAAGATCTAAAATATAAAATGTAAAATTAAATAAAGGGTGAGATCAAATTTTGAGCACCCTATTGGACGGCGAACTTGGGTATGTCCCGGTTAGTCATTCCTAGATGTAGGCGTGGGCACGTTCCCATCGTAGATTGATCCTTCCTCCGGTGTGACAAGTCAAAAGACTTAATCATATTGGAGGTAAATTCCATTCAACTAAGGACAGGTTGGTATGCCATAGTAATGCCAATTTTTTCTTTGAAATTATGGGAATGCACATTAGGAGAAGGAATTTTCCAGATTTTGGCTCATGGCACCGACTTGATGTAATTCGACATGGAATGAAATTGAAAAAAAACAATTCAAGTGAAGATGGAGATGTTTAAAATCGGGCACCGAACGTTAGCCCGGTGGACCGGATGGGATGCGAATCTAAATTAAATAAATGAGATAAAATCAATTTAAAAGATGCTTCATCAAATCTGATAAATATGTAAAAATTAGATTTGAACAATCTGAAATTCACGTGAAAAAATCACCTAATCCATGGAAATAAATTCCTAATCAAATAATGATTAAATAACTTCAAAGAGAATCAAATAAACAACATTCAAGACATGAAAAAATTCACTAAAACGGTCCTTAAACATAAAAATCAGATCATGAAATTAAATGAAATTCAAAGAACAAAAATCAAAACACATTTAAATAATCCAATCAAAAGTCTTAAAATAATTAAAACATGTCGAACACACCTCAATTGACATCACAACACAAGTTGGCATAAGAAAGAGAATTAAATTATCTCAATCAACATGTCAATCAAATAAAGTCAAATCATAAGACATTTAATTCATCCAACTAAATCTCTAACTCAGAACAAAAGCTCCAATCAAATTGAAATTCAATAAATCAAATTGAAATTCAATGAACCAAAACCAAAACACTAACTCAAATAAAAAATGAACAACTTGAACATAAGATTATAATCAAAACATCAAATCTGAAAATTACACTCCAACCAAATAAAATCAACATCGAATAAATTTAAATCAATTTGTTTGCATCTCATCAGGTCCACAATGCTACGATCCTCAAGTTTATTGTTTTATGTGGATGTGCACATTCTGTCAAAATAAAATGATATGGCGGTTAATCAAGGGTCTTCAAGTGTTTACTCAATGTAATTAACGTTGAATATTAGCACTATCTTATAGAGAGAGGTCAAAAACATATTTTCACAAAATCTGAACCTCAGCTCTATACTTTTTACAAGTATCATCGAACTATTTAATATATTTATAGGTTACCACCTATGTTCCTAAGTAGTTCAAAGGAGATAAAATGTTTTGACATGGAAAAACAAGGTTCTCACAGTGATCATGTTTGATACTGACAGTAAAATGATCAGACAATGTTTTTGGAAAATGGAAAGCATCCAGATCCCCAAACAAGTCCACTCATGGTGAAGAAACAAAAAATATGTCTAGTTTGGACTTAGCCACAAAGTTGGACCATGTGTATTGCAAATGCTTATTGGATATCTCAATGAGAGACATATCGTTCACCCAGCTGTTGAACAATTCCATCTCCTCCATCCAGATTTGCTGCTTTTGCTTATTCCTTGGTTTTCTGCTTGTGTTGAGGTCACCACAAATGCACCAAGCAAACTCATCATCGGCCACCATGAACTCTCTCAAATCACAAAAGAAACATAGACTTGTTAACATTTAAGATCCAGTCACAAAACCAGAGAGGACCCAATATTGTTGGAGTGATTGGATCCTGATACGAGCCCTATTGGGGGGGGGGGGGCACAACGAAGAAGCTATGACATCTCCGCCTAGCCACGGCCGACAACCAGATAGCCTGGCTGTTCCAATTTTCATAGGGCCTGTGAGACAAAGAATCTCATGAGATGCATTACATGACCTCCTCCAAATGAGAGCCGAAGTCAGCCAATGTCCAGTCTTTAACATAGGAAGACATCAAAAGAAGAATCATTCATGGGTTCACATAATGTTCTTCAAAATTTCTTCTATTCCTTATGCACCAAATGAACCGAAACATGACAGGTAAAGTGAGCTTCCACATATTAACTTTCGAGGGCCAAAGGTTCAAATGGGGTCACTTAAAAAAGGGACAATGTTAGCATGCAAGGTTTGCCATCTAGTGGGATTCTCACAAACCCCATGAGATTTCTAGGTAGTCCGGCCTTAGACACTATCGCACTGGTCATGCCTAGACAAAGTTGCTGCAGCACATGGCATTGCATCTACCCGCCACATATGATATTGTTGGATCTAGTCACTTAGGTGACCAGTGCCTTTGCTGCCCGATACGGCGGGGAAGGTAGCAGTGTGCACTGCAGTAATGGTGCCACCCCAACATCAAATTCTGGTGTCAATTCAACCCAAAATGAGTTAGATCAGACTAGAATCCAATGTAAAGTCTATCTTTATGCCTATTTTTATATGTTTAAATTTATTATTTATATTTTTTACATAAAATATATCATACATAGATCTAATTTAATATCTGATCTCTCGATATTTTTCTAAGAGTCTCACAAAATCTTTTCTCTTTCACCCTCTCAAAACAAAACATAGATCCGATATGGCAATCCTTGTTAGCAGGTTCCATCTACTAGATCTTCCAACATTTGAATATGATGCTTCAGAAAAAATTGATAATCCCACGGTTGATAAAAAAGTGATCCATACGTAGATTTTTAGATTTTTAGCTTTTATTTATACTTTTATATAAAATATATCTTATGTAGATCTAATCCTAGATTTGATCTTCCTAGATTCTCACAAGATCTCTCTTTCACCCTCCCAAGACAAAGTTGAGATCAGATATGATATCCTTAGTCAGCACACAAAGGACCATAAACACTAGTGAAGTAAAACTGAGTTTTTGTAGCTTTACAACAAAATTTAAGCACCAGGATGAATCTGCTACTCAATACAACTGCATCCTCCAATAATACATCGTTCCATAGAAAAACAATACCGCCACTCCTTCCAACTAGAAAAGAAAATGAAAACCCTTGCATGCAACTGATACTAAACTCTTGTATTTTTCTAATGCAAAATCACATTTGGTATCTTGGATAAACAATATCCAGCTTCAGTGAAGACCCAAGTTCCTAAGCTCCCTGTTTCTCTTTCCCATGGATGACCCTAATGTTCTTCTTAGAGAGCTTTGTCATGTAATAATAACAATATCCTTCCTGCTCCTCCTCTTTCTCTTCGCATCTAAAAGGCAGTCTGATGCGGGACGGACCGGCGACGTGGCGCTGCAGCAGGCCTTCAAGAGGCTCAAAATACCTAAAATGCATGAAATAAAGCAAAACCGGGCTTAAACCGGTCAAAACGGGCCCAAAACATGTCAAATCATGCCCGAACCACTCAAAACGGGCCTGAACCAGCCCCAAAATAGCTTGAACCGGCATGAACCGGCCCAAAACAGGGTGAACCGGCCGATTTAGGCCCTGAACCGGGTTCTGGATCGTCGAACCGAGCCGAACCAGCCCTGAGCCGGCCTAAACCGGGCTGAACCGGCAGTCGGACCGGCCTGGGAGGTGAACTGAATCCGGCCCGGGCGAATCGTCGGGCCGGTCAGGCGAGAGGGGCGAACCGGCGCCGGTTCGCCCGCGACTTAAGCGAGGGGGGGGGGACCGTGGCCGCCTGTGGTTGGCAACGGGGGTGGGAGACGCGGCCGGCGCGCGGAGGCGCAGCGTACCCCGTCGGGATGACGCCCGCGCTCGCGTTCGGGTGAGGGTTTCCGGGGCTTCGGCGCGCGGCCCGATTGCGGGAGGCCGGAGGTGGAGGAGGGCGGAGCCGGCGGAGGCCGCCGTCGCCGGAGGGGAAGAGGTCCTCCATCGGGGTCATCCTCGGCGCCGGCGTCTTCTTCTTCTCCCTCCGTCGTCGTCTTCGTCAGCGTTGGGTCTTCCGGAAGGCACCGGATGCGCGCGGAAGGGGGGGGGGCGACGGAAGCTGGGCCGTCGAGGGCCCGCAATGGCCGACATCTCCTCCGGATGAAGGGGGGTGTGCCAGGGAGGTGCTGCTGCCGTCGCCGGAGGAGAAGGGTCCCAAAGCCCTAGCAGGGGGGGTGTGCGCCCGGAACCGTCCACCGGTTGCTCTTCTTCTTCCTCTTCCTTCTTCATCCGACAAAAGGGGGTGTTAGGGATTCCGAACAGAAGGGGGTGGACAGGTGGAGGTACTCCGGGGATCGCCGGAGGTGGAGGGGACTAAGGCAGAGGTGGTCGACGTCGTCGGAGACGTCGGAATGGTCGGAAACGGAGGTGAACGGAGTCGGTAAGGGTTGAACTCGAACCAGTGAAGGGGGAAGGGGCAAGAATGGCTCGGAGGCCGCTGGACGGAGGAGAGGGATGAAGACGCCCACGTCGGAAGGTTGCGAAGGAGACCGGTCCTCACCGAGGGTGGAGCTGGACGACCTCCATTGTGGAGGGGGTGAAGGGGAAGGGGCAGCGCCCCAGAACAAGGGGCAACCGCTCTAGGGTTCCAAAAATTGACAATGAACTCTCTCTCTTCATTCCAACAATGTGCCCTCTTAAATAGAGGATCCTATTACAAATAATACACCCTAAATGACTATTTACATACATGTCCTCGTAAGGACCCAAATTAAAGGAAATGACTAAAACAAACTTCAAATATTTACAATGAAGTCCAAAAGGACGTAAACGTAAATAAACCCCAAAATGGACCGGACCGGGTCCCCATCATTCTCCTCTACCAGGAGAAAACTCGTCCTCGAGTTTTGATTTGTCTTCAAATGTTGCCGTCACGTTCCACCAAGCGCCGCACTTCATTTGAAGCATCCCAAGAGTCGGCTCATGAGAATGGGCCGATCCCAGGCTCTGATACCATTTGATGCGGGACGAGGCGGGACGGACCAGCGACGTGGCGCTGCAACAGGCCTTCAAGAGGCTCGAAATACCTAAAATGCATGAAATAAAGCAAAATCGGGCTTAAACCGGTAAAAACGGGCCCAAAACATGTCGAATCATGCCCGAACCACTCAAAACGGGCCTGAACCGGTCACAAAATAGCTTGAACCGGCATGAAACGGCCCAAAACAGGGTGAAGCGGCCGGTTTAGGCCCTGAACCGGGTTCTGGACCGTCGAACCGGCCCTGAACCGGCCTAAACCGGGCTGAACCGGCGGTTGGACCGGCCTGGGAGGTGAACCGAATCCGGCCCGGGCGAATCGTCGGGCCGGTCAGGCGAGAGGGGCGAACCGGCGCCGGTTTGCCCGCGACTTAAACGGGGGGGACGCGGCCAGCGCGCGGAGGCGCCGCGTACCCCGTCGGGATGACGCCCGCGCTCGGGCGAGGGTTTCCGGGGCTTCGGCGCGCGGCCCGACTACGGGAGGCCGGAGGAGGAGGAGGGCGGAGCCGGCGGAGGCCGCCGTCGCCGGAGGGGAAGAGGTCCTCCGTCGGGGTCATCCTCGGCGCCGGCGTCTTCTTCTTCTCCCTCCGTCGTCGTCTTCGTCGGCGTTGGGTCTTCCGGAAGGCGTCGGATGCGCGCGGAAGGGGGGGGCGATGGAAGTTGGGCCGTCGAGGGCCCGCAATGACCGACATCTCCTCCGGATGAAGAGAGGGGGTGTGCTAGGGAGGTGCTGCTGCCGTCGCCAGAGGAGGAGGGTCCCAAAGCCCTAGCAGGGGGGGTGTGCACCCGGAACCGTCCGCCGGTTGCTCTTCTTCTTCCTCTTCCTTCTTCATCCGGCAAAAGGGGGTGTTAGGGATTCCGAACAGAAGGGGGTGGACAGGTGGAGGTACTCCGGGGATCGCCGGAGGTGGAGAGGACTAGGGCAGAGGTGGTCGACGTCGTCGGAGACGTCGGAATGGTCGAAAACAGAGGTGAACGGAGTCGGTAAGGGTTGAACTCGAACCGGTGAAGGGGGAAGGGGCAAGAATGGCTCGGAGGCTGTTGGACGGAGGAGAGGGATGAAGACGCCCACGTCGGAAGGTTGCGAAGGAGACCGGTCCTCACCGGGGGTGGAGCTGGACGATCTCCATTGTGGAGGGGGTGAAGGGGAAGGGGCAGCGCCCCAGCACAAGGGGCAGCCTCTCTAGGGTTCCAAAAATTGACAATGAACTCTCTCTCTTCATTCCAACAATGTGCCCTCTTAAATAGAGGAGCCTATTACAAATAAGACACCCTAAATGACTATTTACATACATGTCCTCGTAAGGACCCAAATTAAAGGAAAAGACTAAAACAAACTTCAAATATTTACAATGAAGTCCAAAAGAACGTAAACGTAAATAAACCCCAAAATGGACCGGACCAGGTCCCCATCACAGTCATTATTAAGTAGGAATTTGAGTTCTATAGCACCAAGTTAATTTAGGTTTACCATGTCCTTTCTAAATGAGTCAGGATAGAATACTACTTAGCCTAAAATCAAAAATATCATCTTCAGCATTTTCCCTAAAAACCATAATGCCTCTTAATTGCAGGAAAATTAAAAAAGTTATACATGATTCAACTCATGACAACATTTGTTATTGCTCCTTAGGTTGTTCGCTATTTTATGAACCCAAAGGGCATAACAAAACTAACAAAAAAACAGAACTAAACCAACCAACTTATCCATTTGCTTTGGTCTTATCTCACGAGTATTATTTGTCACGTAGACCCCACCCAGGTAGTATGTCCCTACTCACTCAAGTGCAAGTCCCGAGATTTTCTCTACCCTAGAAGGCACCTCCATCGTATGTAAGCAGGTCCCACGCATATGACTTGCAGTCATCTAAAAAGACACCAATCAATATTGGTGAGCCTACAAGACCACTTAATTTGTTCAATGTGAGACTAAAGACCTAATAGACTGTTGGCACCGATTTTTTTTTAAATTAAGCTCATTTCCATGCATGTAATGAGCTTTGTCTTAGAATGGGCCCACTTCAAGGCCAATTTATTGATCGGGTAAACATACCATTGGATCGGTTTAATTCAGGTGCCAAATTGGTACCAATTCTGGCCTATCTATGCCTTACGATAGACCTGTTTTGGAGGAGGCCACGCCATCAAAAAATTTTAAATAAATGGAAATAATCGGAAGGGGAAGGTTCCGATGGAAGAGAGAAGGTTGAGATTGATTTCCCGATCGGATTCCATTCCGAGACTAACTCCGATGGAAGGAGTCCTGGTGAGGAAAGACAACTAACCTAAAAGAGAATCCGTGTGAGCCAAGGAAAGGAGACAAGTCGATCACGTATGCCTCGGGGTTGCTCCGAGTCCATCTCGGAGCCGGAATCCCCATTGCGGAAGGAGTCCCAACGGCGGAAGGGCCGGTCGAGGCCTACATAAGCTTGACCAAGTGCTCTGCCCGCAGGAGCAGGGGGGAGGCTGATAGAGAGAGAGGGAGAAAGCCAGCACGAGAGGGGGGGGGGATTTATCGGAGTTGTATTGCCTAGCGCCGTCGCTCGAAGCCCTTCAAGTTCACCCGTCCGGAGCTGTCCCTCTCAACACCTTCTTCCGGAGCCTCCAAGCCCACCGGAGTCAACTTCTAAGCTCCCCCCCGGAGCCTCCAAGCCCGTCGGAGTTGTTAAAGAGATCCCCTCCGGAAGCTGCCGTTGCCGAAGCCATCTCTTCCGGAAGACGCCGTCACCGGAACCTCCTCCGGCAGCAGCAGCCGTCGCCGTCCGGAGCATTCGACCGCAAGAGGAGCCCCGTCGGGAGCCACAAGCATCGCCGGAACCTCCGCCGGAAGCCGTGAAGCTCCGCCATCCGCCGTCGTGTGAGGAGAAGCCGCGGGCAGCGGGTGAATAGTGCCGGGGGAGTATTTTCTCCCACTTTGGTCCACGTCGGACATATAGAGGAGAAGAGGGCCCACAAAAAAAAAGTGAAGAGCGGCCGCAGGCCGCGCGCACGTGAGGGCTGCAGCGCAGTTGACCCGGGGGTCAACATGGAGTGGGGCCCACCAGAAGAGAAGTTTTTAAAAAAAAAGAGAGGCTACGCCCGCATGCTGCGCGCACAAGGAGCCGCGCGAGCGCTGTTGACTCCCCAGTCAATTATGGGTGGGGCCCACCCGAAAGAAGATGTCAAAAAAAAAAAGAGGGGAAAAGAAGGTTGGCCCAAATGAAGTCCCGCGGGAGGCAAAGCCCACCAGGCCTTGTGAAGTAGGGGTCCGGAGAGGGCCCAATAAAAATTAATTTCTCTTAAAAAATATCCTTGATGGAAATTAAATAAAAATGCACTTAAGTAATTAAACAAACCGAGACGAGCATCCGGCCGGCTAAAAACCCGCCTCATGGTCTTGGCTTAATCAAAACAAAATAGGGAAAGCAATGGGCCGGCTTTAAGCACGCCCCTTGACCCTTTAAGGTGGACATACAAAGGTCTATTTAAAAGACCCCAATGTCTTACCATGCCCCAAGAGGGAGTTGTTTTGCCCATTATGCCATGAGGAGACTGTGCATGATCAACATGCCGATATGCCGAACTATGAGCTAATGAGGTTCATTAATCATGAGATGAGTCCCCACAAACTTATCAAAAGCCAGGTGTGCACAATCTCAAATCAATGAGAGGAATGCCCACAAGTCTATCAAAGACCGGGTGCTTTTTCATCTCAAATTGATCAAGCAAGTTTCGTGTTCATCAAGGATTCAAGAGACCAGATTTCTGATCAAGTTGTAAATCATGTCTCATATTGAGGAAAAACAAATGAAAATTCATGTTCGGTGCATAGATTGATGTTACAAGGATAGACAACCATATGAAATTTCTGGAATGCAAGACAACAAAAAATTAACAAATGATTCAAATAACTCTGAAAATTCTGAACCTGTAAAAGACTTTAAAATTTTAAAACCTGTAAATCTGAAATCTGAATCTTTATACAACCAAATCCCAAATCAAAACACTCTCAAACAAATCACAAACTCAATTAAATCCATAAACAAAATCTGAATTCTAAAAATCAGGAAATCAGGACCTGCAGTCCGAAAACCTTTGGAAATGCAGAATCTGCAAGAAATCTGAAGTCTGAAATCACAAGGAGATCAAAATCTGAACTTTACACAAGGAACCGAAGCCTGTAAAATCTGCAGAATTTCAAATCTGAAAATTTAAAATCAGTAGTCTGAAATCTGTAAATTTTGGAAATCTGGAATCTGAAGCTTGAAAACCTGCCATGGGTAAGACTGAAATCTGAAAAAAAAAAATCTGCAAAGGAAGCGTTTGAAACAAGTCTGCAGCAAGCAAGGCGTTCAAATCAAAGTCAATTGTGGAGTGCATCAAATAAATAAATCTCACTCAAATCAAACCCCATCCAAAGCATTCAATGAATAATCAGAGCCCAGTATCCGCACAGTTTAATAAATCTGGAGACTCTAATTCGATTCCAATTAAGCTCTCAAATCCAAGGCAAGTCAGATAATCAACATATTTAAAATTTCCTATTAAACCTCAGAACACAGCCAGATCCAAACTCAAATTTGTTCAGGACAACCCTTAAATCTGAAGATCTAATTACAAATCTCAGAACAGAAATTTGAATTGAATTCATCAAAGAAAAGAATCCAGGAGCTGGGTCACAGGGTATCGGGAACTCCAAGACCATTTTAGTTCAAACATGCAGACATCAAAAGTCAAAGACAATTTCAGCTCAAGTCAGCTAAGTAAAGCAAATAAAAAAATTCATAAAAAAAATTCAACAAACCCAAAGACTTGAGTCAATAAATCCTAATAAAAAAATGATGAACGGCCAGCAAGCTTAAAATTCACACAATCTAAAACAAACCTCAAATTTGTAAGCTGTAAAAGAATCTCAAACTTAAATTAAAACAAATCAGAAAATGACAAGTGCTAATTCCCAACCAGTTAAACACCAAGATAAACTAAAACTTTGCAAACCAGACTCACTATTTAAGCAAATTCCATTTGATTCAAATGAAATCAAACCATAAGACAGAATTTAATCAAATCTTAAAACAGACTGTCTCAAACTCAAATCAAGTTTAAAATCAGCAATTCAAATAACTTCAACCAAAAAGCAATTCATAAATTAAGTTAAACCAATTAAATTCAACTCAAACTAAATTCAAACAGATTCAAATCAACTTCAACTCAAACTAAATTCAAACCAACAAATCTAATTCAACCAATTCAATTCAAATCAAATTCAAACTAAAATTGAGTGCTTGCATTCTATCAAACTCATGGGGTTGTTTTCCTATGACCATGTGTATGAATGTTTATTTTTGTGGATGCATGTTTTCTATTTTCACGGATTGCTATGACGATAATCAAGGGTATTCGAGTAATCTCGATGTAATTAACGTCGTATCTTCGCACCATCCGACGGGGAGAGGTCAAAACAAATTTTCAAAGAACCTAACAACCTCAACATATAATTTTGACCCTAGATAGTACTTTTATGGAATACCATCTATTTTCCTAAGAAGACAATGCTAAGGTCTAATTCAAATTCAAAAGGAAAATGAATTTCCAAAAACATAAAATCTTTTAGATTTTTGAGGTTACATCATAGACACCACCCATTCAAACTTGAGACTGCTCTTGGATTCCCTAAGTAGCACACGGGATCCAACCTTGTTGCTAATATCACTTGTCACAATTGTTGGAAAACCCATTCACACCAACAATATTGTCCCATGGACTTCATCCACATGGAATGCCCTACACACCAGGTAATGCAGCTTCAAAACATTAGAAAATAGAAATAAAAGAAAACTGAACCAAACCAAAGTCTAAAATCCCCACATTACCCTCCACAATTGCAACATTAAATGTTCATAACAAAAAGGTATGTGGTACATTAAATAAAATAAAAGCAACATGCACCATGAATTGTTGTTTTTGACTAGGTTGCATTACACAAGTATCATATGAGTAGTGAAAACTTAACACTGGAAGTGTTCACAGAACAAACCCTCTCGGTGCTCCTTACTAAGTGCCTTATGTTGGGACCATTTGCAAGTTGAGCTTATCGTATGCCAGTTCCAAAATTTTGGAAAATCGAACTTCATGGCAGTTTAATTTTGGACCCTAGTAAAGACCAGATCCCCTCGTCATGGTGCCATCATGAGCCTGTGGTGTCCCATTCCTTCTCCCTTGGTTGCATGCAGCCGCCCGCTCCTGCCACCCTCACCAGCCACATGCAGCCACTGGACTGTGCTATCCCCCTGTCATACGACACTCCTCCCTGCCACATCCTGGCATTCCCTGTGCCCTGCAGACTGCACCCACTGCTGCCATCCCCCTGCCACCTTGTCGGGCTGACACTGGAGAGCATGCCCTGCCATCCTCATACTGTTTTGACTGCCATCAAGGCCCAACTGGATCAGCCAGAGCAGTTCAAATCCGGTCTACAATGGTTCAAATTGGTTTGGGCCGGATTAGACCAGTTTACCATGGTTCAGACAGCACAACAGCCGATCATGGTTTGCAGAATTGGCCAATTCTAGGATCAGATGGCTCATGGAATGCGATCTCCCAAGAATCTCTCGAAATCTCCCGAAAATCTCTTTCTCTCCACACATCCGAGAAACGAGAATGCCGAATCGAGAATATCTATATAGTACCTCTGATATCTTGATTTCCTCCACCTATTACTACCCCTAACTTGTTAGATTATCTTGTTAAGTTTGATTTATATATTGCCAAATTTATTATAGAATCCATATAAATATTTAAATAGACATTATTATTTGATAAACTTTTATAACTTAATATTTTTATGACTATATATGTACAATGGATCCAAGATGTCATCAATCTCCTGCCTATATTATTCTAGATGAAGCTTAGGTCTAACATAAGATCCCTTGTATGTCTCATGTTAACAATAGTTCACCATCTGTATCTATATTTCCTTTTAATTCTCTCACAATTTATTTTGATATTTAATATGAGTTCTCTTGTCCTTTTTGAAGATATTATATGATATTTTACACTTAAACATGCATATTGATTGATTTTTCCAAAATTCAATCTCCCGAGATTTTATTGAGATTTCTTCTCTTCAGTCTCCATGAGATAAAATTGAGATGCAAGATAGCAATCCTTGGGTAAGGTATACCCCACATAAATAAAATTCGAGATCCAATCTTCCGAGATTTTTTCAAGAATCTCACAAGATCTCTTCTCTTTCACCCTTGCAAGATGAAACCGAAATCCGAGATTGCAATCCTTGGATCGGCTAGACCGATTCCTCTCCTAGACCTTGGCCAAATCAGCCAAGCAATTCCAACAAGAAAAAAAGGGAAATCGGATGCCACCTGCCACCGTGGTGCCATTGGAGAGCACCAAAAATTGGCTGAATTGCTGCCATCTTCTTGCACCACCGCCAGACATTGTTTACGGAATCGGTGGAATCGGACCGATTCCGACCGATTCCGGAATCGGATCGGTGGATTCCGATCCGATTCCATGCGGAAGGACCGATTCCGGCATGAATTCCGCGGAATCGGTCGGAATCGGTAGGAATCGGTCGGAATCGGTCCGGAATCGGCCGGAATCGGTCCGGAATCGGAATCGGAATCGGAATCGGATCGTTTTTTTTCATTTTTTGCTATTCCAGTCGGATCGTCCAGAATCGGTCCGAATCGGGCGGAATCGGCCGGAATCGGTCCAGAATCGGTCCGAATCGGCCGGAATCGGCCGGAATCGGTCCAGAATCGGTCCGAATCGGCCGGAATCGGTCCAGAATCGGTCTAGAATCGGAATCGGATCGTTTTTTTTTTTTTTTTTTTTTTGCTTTTTTTCTTACCGATTCTGGATCGATTTTCTTCCATTGAATCGGTCGGAATCGGTCCGATCCGATCCGATCCGGATCGAATCGGTACCCACCGATTCCGATTCCGATTCCGATCCCGCGATCCTTGCCGCCAGAGGAGACACCCGTGATGGCTGAAATAGGGCAGTTTTGATGCTTCCTTGGCCACTATGAGTTCCTTCACCAGAACTTCCACCTCCACCATCAGTTTTTGGCTATTTTTTAAATGTTGCCGCTGCATTTAGGCGGTTGTTGAAGTGTCAAAAGCCTGTCTTGACACCCGTCATCACATTCAAGGGTGGCTGCCATCGCCATGGAGGGATGATGTCCACTGCTACTGCAGACTTGTTTTCAACCCGGATCTGCGGGATCTTTCTCCCTTCCTTCTTGTGTTGATCGGGTACATCCATGTAGATAAGGCAACAACGCAGAATCTTATTGAAGCAAGGATTCCGGAATCGGAATCGGAATCGGAATCGGTTGGGACCGATTCCGATTCCGATTCCCAGAATCGGCCGGAATCGGCCGATTCCTGGGAAGGGAATCGATTCCGGAATCGGTCGGAATCGGTTTTTTTTTTTGGATTTTTTTTTTCGTCAAAAAAATTCAAAAAATTCAGAAAAAATTCTAAAAAAATAGGAAATGAGTTAGAAAAATTTTAAAAAATCACGATGCATGATATCCACAAAACCACATAAATACAATACTAATGAACACCGATTGAAGACTTGAAGACTTGAAAGTTAAGTACGTGTTCCAATTCGTTTATTCGAATATCGAAGAGTTGATACGTCATCAAAAAAAAATTACATCGTATCGAATCTACTACCGATATCTAGGATAAAGATGTGGGTCGTCCTCTCTCCCTGTTGCTCGTGACGCTCCTCCCTCGTGCTCGGTCTTGAATCTTGTCAGGGACCATATCCAATATGAAAATAATGCGCGATGCCATGCCATCGAGGTCGTATGGATCGGACTGCAGGGACGACACGGGACGTAAGCGAGAGGATGGTGGAGCTGGTGGTGTAATCCATTCTTTGAGTCACCTGGCCTGACGAATCTTTCGGATCTTTGTGGCTGCGTAATATAAGGCGCGGTGTGCGCTCATCAGGCGTGTAATACGGCTTTGGAAACCGTGAATCGGGTGACTCTTTGTGATGGTGCGTCATTGGTATACACTCCTCGTCGTCATCACTGAGGAGTGAGAAGGAACTGCGTCTTGTCGTCTGAGTGACAGGCAGACGCGACCTCTAACTTCCTTCTCTTTACCTCTTGACCATCTCGAACTACCGAGAAAGTCCAAGACAGTTTTCAACGCAAATCCTCCCATTCTCCGGTGCTGGTCGCCTTTGTTTTCGTTCTCCCGGACTATGAATGAGTAGATGCTGTTCTTGGGGCCCGGGCTGAGCGGAGGTAGGGCGCGACGAGTGGGCGCATGTTCGGGCGAGAGAAGAAGGCCTGCCACTGAGTCGTGGTAGTAGATGGAGGTGGAGCTGAGCATCCTCTCGGCTTCACACCATCCCCGACTCTCCTGCCCGTACGCGGTCATCGGGATCAGGCTCGGTGCGTGATCCCCGGCTTCCCTCTCCTCTGTCAGGGAGCGAGTGCGTGCTCCTCTGGAAAATGCGAGTCGTGTCCACCTCCTCGGGTGGTGGTGTGGCGGAGGAATGCCTCGCTCGTACGGGCCACCTAACGAACCGTGCAAATCGCTCCTCCCGGCGGTCTTCTGTAGATCTTGATGTTCTTTATGCGCGACCTCGTATAATGACGAGAAGACCGGCTTCTCGGCCGGTCGAGGTCGGCTTTGTTCCCTCGCTTTTGGTATGTATCGGTTGAATGTACTCCGGTTCCTCTCGCGGTGGGAGGAGCGGTGCTGCAACTCGAGAATCACGATACCAATGGCGCGAGTGGATTCCATCCACTCACAGTGTTCTTTGAGTCCACCACTCGGTACAACAGAAAAACACGAAAGAGAAAAGGAAAACAATTAGCCCGTCATCGAATAACTTGTATGAAAAGAAAAGAAATTGCTCAAATCGAGCTATTACTATACCGGTGACACTTTGTCAGGCGAATATTTCGGAGTCGGCAGTCGAGTATACACCGACCTCATCACGTACTTCTAGCATACGAAACATTTAAATAAAAAATTTAGTTGCTGTAATGCTAGTCGAGGTATTTAATGAACTTCTAACTTACATCTCGGCCTGCATCTTTGTCTGTCGAGATCGGCAGCCCCATTGGATAGCTACAAGTGTACCCTTATCGCCTCGTTGTCGTTCGCTTTGTCCTCCCGTATTGGATGCGGGGGTTCGAAAAGTATCTGCGAATTTTATTAGTTAACAACGTGCGTATAAGATAATTATACATCGAAAATAATTTAAGAACCGAGTTACTGCATGGACATCGTGGTGCGAGGTCTTGTCCCATCGGTCATCGATGATTTTCCACCGCTTTTTGTAACCTGCGGGATTTTTCTTTAATTTTCGGCTTGCCCGGTCCATAGCATCATACGGTGTGCCCATCCCAGGTCCTTGTCAATGCCGAGTCTGCCGACCTCGGAGCAACTACAGGTGGCTCGATGATTGCGAATAGTAGGCAATCCTCTCCAAAAACCTCTTGTCGGTGATACGCTTCTCGGACTGACAGAATCTCCAGCTCTTTCTTTTGTCGTACGAGTTGTCTGCCATATAGTTGTAATACTCCTCGACCGGTGTGTGAACCTAACCAATGCAATCATGGGTGTAAACTCTCCGGCGAATGAAGTTCGTGGCGAATCGTGTCGGACCGGGCGACAAGATCGTGCCCTCGTGTGAGATCTCGTGATATGTAGGAGGGCGGGGATGCGAATAAATAAAGGAGCGATAGTGCGCACACTGACGAGTGTAGATACACCCTCCTCTTCTATATCCCTCTAAAATGAGATCATGGAATGTCTTGCACGGGGCACCCAGAAGATGTGCTTCCTCTTCTCCATCAACTTCCTCCCGTGACCGCCTTATATGATGGTTCGTTGTCGGTGAAACTGAACCGCATTCTCCTCCCCCGTCTCCTCGGCTCACTCCATCAGAGAAAAATGAAGTCGGCATTTTTAATCTTCCCGAAGCATCTACCGCAGGCTTCGGGAATGTAGTCCCTCGAACGGTACACCGAAGTTTATCGTACTCCCTCTTGGTGATGCATCCCACGTCGCGCGTGATTGTGCAACCCCTCTCCTTCGCGCCAACTTGAACCCGTCCATCCACTCCCTCGACTCTGGACCTCCTCGTGGACGGCGCGTATATGTCTTTGCCCGAGAACTACAAACGGTCCGGCCCTCACCCGCGGCATGCCGTCGTCGGAAGTAGGGTGGTGGTGGTATGTCTTCAGGATGCCTACATCGAGTTAAAAAAAATGGGATCGGGGTAAAATTAAGTTTTAGTAAATGAAACGAGCGCATAATGTCAAATTTAATTTAAAAAGTGATACTGCGCAAAAACCACTTGCGCAAATGTGGCGAACGGCTCTCTTTGCGGCCGTTCTGTGTAGCCTTTCGCCCCTTTCATTGCACTGCTTTATCCCCGTCTGCCCGGCCTCTGTTTCTACAATAAATACTCGTCGCTCGGTGTAAATCGAGAATGCGGTGGAAGTGGAACGGCGGTAGGGCTCTGTCTCTGGGGTCAGGCTCTCGGTCCCGAGTAGGGCGAGCCGATGCGGATCGCCCCAAGGCATTTGGGTCAACTACCGGGACCCCGAGACCCTCCTGCTCCTCCTCCCGTCCTCCTCCTCGGCCGATGCGCGCTGGCAGCGTGCACAGCACGTCTCGGCTCGGGTCCGTGGACTCGTCCTCGCTCTCGGCTCCCGGTGAGCTTCTTTGCCTTCCACTTGCCTTTCCACTTTGGAGGTAGGCGAATCGCGATCCCTCCTCCTCTCGAGTAGCTCGTCCCTGCAACTCCTCCCTGCTCGATCCGAACGGCCCCGTTGAGAGGCTGCACTGTCATGTATCCTCTCGTCTCTCGCTCTTCTCACTGGGCACCTTGTCGCATTTCTTTACATTCCCTTTGTTCGTGCATATATGTTGTTTCAGTAGGAACACCCCCCGTTCATCTCCTTCCCGCCTGGCTTACCTGCACCCTCTTACGACTAGGTCTACCGTATGCAGTGTTCCCGACCACGTCGGAAGCACGTCTTTGCTTGATCGGCCATTGCTTATATCGAAAATTGTAAACAATGCACTTAAAATTGATTAGATAACATAAAAAATGATTTAGACGGCGGTCGGAAGACGGACAACCCCATTGAGTAACACACCATTCGGTATGTTTAAAGGGTTACGTATTCTTAGGGAAATCGTCGCGAAAATAACGTACGGGATATGCGGAATTTTTACCCGTCTGAAATGAACTTAAACGGATAGTTTAAAACTTGGACGGACTAATTCGGTCGGAAATCGCAAGGTTTAACGACGCTTCCGGACTCGTCGGAAACGCGTAAGAATGGACGTACGAAGTGTTCGGCGAAGAAATCTTACAGCTGGTCGAAGATCGAAGAAGACGTTGATTGGGCGGATCGGAGCTTGGATCGGCGGAATCGGCTGAAGGAATCGGTCCGAATCGGCGGAATCGCCGGAATCGCCCGAGGGAATCGCCGGAATCGCCGGAATCAGTCTTCCGAATCGCCCCGGATCGACGGATCGCTGCTGAATCGCTCAGTCGAGCTGGATCAGCCAGGATCGATCTCGGAATCGGCGAGGAATCGCCCATGGAATCGCCGGAGACGAGGCCCTACCGCCGCGGGATCGAAGGAATCGACCGCGGCGTAGTCGGTCGGCCCTTTTAGGAGCCGGAATCGGTCGATTCCCCGGTCGAGAATCGAGCCGGGAATCGAACCGGGGCCGGTTCGACCGGTCTTCCATCGGAATCGGTCGGATCGACCGATTCCACAAGGAATCGGTCGGAATCGGATCGATTCCGACCGATTCCAGTCGATTCATACCGATTCCGCGGAATTATTCCCGGAATCGGTCCTTCCGCCAGGAATCGGATCGGAAACCACCGATCCGATTCCGGAATCGGTCGGAATCGGTCCGATTCCACCGATTCCGTAATCTATGTATTGAAGGTATCTAGATTGGCAATGGTGATTCGGTCTATACTTCCCATCTATAATTTTCTGGTAGCACTATTCTCTTTTTTGTGTTGAACCAAGAAAATGCCAGTCTCTTTCCATTATCCTTTTGATGTTTGAAGTTGCATCATGTTTGAAAATTAATAAGAGTAAGTGTTAGTTTTGGAGGTCAATGTTCCATCTGATCAGAGACAAGTTATTCAGAGCATCATTAATATGAGTTGGAAGGAATTCTCAATTACTCATCTTGGACTCCCATTATTGGCCAGAGCAATTAAATTAGAGGATTGGCAGCCTTTCATAGTTAAGATGGAAAGGAAACTGCAAAGACTGAAAGAGAAATTGCTATCTGCAGAAGGAAGATGAGTAATAAGTGTGTCATGTAGAGTTTATCTTTATTTTTATTCTTTATTTTGAAATCCTTAAAAGGGCATGCAGACGATTAGAAGCCTTCTGATAGGGCTCACAAGAGAAAAAGGAGTTACACTTAGTAGCAATGAACCGAGTTTGCAAAACATGAAAGGAAGGAGTAGGGCTCCTATCTCTTGATGTCATTAACATGGCTCTTCTGTGTAAATGGTTGTGAAATTTTAGCTGAACTTGGAATGCCTTATAGATCAAAGCGATTTTTGCAAAATACTGCCTCAATGATCAAACAGGTTGATTTAATCAATTTGGATTTCTTTGAAAAAATATCAAAAATTTAGAAGGACAACTTGGAGATCTCTCCCTTTTTTCAATGCCCTACATCTATTGCAATTGGAAATGGATCAGAAATCTCATTTTAGAAAGATGCTTAGTTTGACTCTTTTACTTTTGCAAACAGGTTTTGGCATCTTTTTGACATCTCCAGGAACAAGGAAAAGAGCGTGGAAGCACTATGGGATAAAGATGATCGGTATTGCAAATAGAGATTCTATTATTGCAGGAACCTCGAGGATGAAAAAAGTTGTGGATATCTTTAATTTGCTTTAAAATGTCAAGTGTATTGAGGGACAAAATAACTCCTATGAACACCAATGAAATCAACTTCCTTTTGTCTTGGCCAGCTCAAGATTGGCAACAGGAGGCATTAATATGGCATGGTGGAAGATAATCTGGCAATCTTTCTTGCTGTGGAAAATAAGAAATTTCATGTGAAAGCTGGGTAGAGGTCATTTTCCTACGAGAGATTATCTCTGCAGAATTGTCACAATGGAAACTGATTTTTGTTGTTTCTGTGAAGCTTTTAAGAAAGACATCAACTATCTATTTATTCACTGTGGTTTCCATGCATACTCGTTGGATTACAGAATTTGGAAGCTCGAAAATATTCCTCAGATTCTCAGAGCCTCCTAAAGACACCATTAGCTTGCTTAGTTCTTGGAAAGAGATACATCCGTGGAAGGACATGTGCAATTTATGGAATCTTATGCTTCTGACTATGCTATGGATCATTTAGAGAGCAAGAAATAAAAGACTGTTCAAGGAACTTGTTCTCCCCTTGGCCGATATATTTTTTTCATGCCTATTTATGTTCAGATTGGCATTTTACCCATGTCAAACATTATCCTGATCGGCAGATTTTTCAGACCTTGTTTCTGACTTTCTGTAGTTGAAAATGTTTTTATTGTGACTTTTTTTAGCTTTACCTTCTTGGTACAGTTCAAAGCTAGTCTGTTTTTCTCCTCTCTTGTCTTTTGATATTCAATGTAAGTCTGTAAACTTTATTTCATTCTTCAATATATGACCTGTGGGCCTGTGGCAATTGCCACCTACAAAAGCATGCACTACTTTAACTTTAATATTCAATTATCTTGTCTCTCATTTAATTTCCACTTTCCATCTGAGCAGTGGGGGAGAGCATTGGAGTGAGAGATAACCTCACATTATTTGTTCTAGAATGGATGTGGTGCTTACATGTCCTGGGCCCCTCAACCCCTCAACCTTAACGCCATGTTTGTAAGGTTTGCAATTGTAAGACATACCAGATACACAAATGAAATTTCAAAATTGTATGTTTATCCTCCACCTAGGGATGAGCAGCAGAGCACCACAGACTTAGTGGAATATGAAGCTCAGATTGATATATGAATGCAATGAAGCAACATTTCTTGCTAAATGCCGCAGATGTAAATATACATGTCAAGAAGGCTAAAAGAGGAATGCCAGACTTGCTCTGATGGCTACCACTTCACAGTAGTAGCCTAAAAGTGATGGAATTTATTTTTAGTTTAGGGAGTGATCTAAGGACGATTCTCCCACTCGCTCCTTGTGGGAACACGTCAAGGAATGAACTCGACAGTACTTGCCATTTCCCTGACTAATCGCTCAGTGGAAGCCTTCCAACAAGTTGCTTACCCTGCAGCCGCCGTCTAGACAAGGTGGGGGAGAGAGAGCTATTAAAACTAGAAACACCCGGGGGAGGAAGAAAGAAACCGAATCCCCGGCTTCAACCCTTTCCAACAAACAGGTTGATTCTAGCGAATATCGATATGCAACGCGACTGGCCGAAAGAGAGTGTATAGATGAGGTAGCATACTGGTGCCGTCGACGCCAAGCCCATCCTGGCCTATCGTAGGAGAGTAGTGCCCCACTGGCGGTGGCGCCGCCGGCCGGCGTTCGGCGTTCTGCCGCGGAGGTGGCGACTGGACGCCGGAGGATCGAATCCTTCCCGCGGCCCGCCGCAGAGCTTGGCCCATTTCCGTCTTCCCCTGCTAAGGCCACGAGCAGAGCACCCTCGTGCCTTCTGAGCTCCACCGAACACGTCCGCACAGTCAACTGTTCGGATTTTACGAGAGAGCAGGCTCCCGTTGGGCTCATCAACTCGCAACCGACCCGAACCCGAGTCCGCTATTGCCATTCACCGATAGAAGATCCGATCGAGTTATTGGATCCGGTTCAACTCTATGCTCACATAACACCGGATTGGCTGATTCAGATTCCTAGTAAATTTTCACATAAATTATTTATGGTTTTAAATAAATAAAATGAACTGGGTACATTATATTCGACCTTAAAAATTAGAAGAGGTACAAGAAGATTTGAAAGCCAAAGATGGTTTAGAATTTTTTTTTTTTTTTACAACCAAAATCCAAGTCAAAGTACTTTAAAATTATAATAAATAAGATAACCATAAAAATTGTATCAATACTAACTATATGATAATATAGATGTATTAATCTTAATTTTAAAACGTTTCCCAAAAGAAGAGTTCAAAAGGGTTTGCATTTGAAATATCTTCACACATTCTTATTAGCTATTTGTGTGAAAAAATCAGGTCTTCTTGTGCCTCAACCTCTTCAGAATCAATGGCGGCTCCATCTTATGGCAGCTATATATCATGATGTTAGAGCTGCGTTTGTGTGGGTATTCTTAGCAGATTATCTCCATAATCATATTTGTACCATAACAAAAAAATAAGGGTTCATTTTTGTATATTGTTAACTAACATTATCAATATCATTTTTAAACTTTTTATACTACTAACTTTGATGCTGATGTATCCAACACCAATATTAAAACTAATATCATAGTCGTTTCCTGGTGGTGCTCTAATCAAACAGATCTCAAGAAATGTAGGTTTTGGAGATCTTCAAAACTAGATGATATATATATGTCTCTTTTTTAGACTAAAATTGTCATTCCTTGGATAGAAATACATAGTGAATTACATCTAATAACGGAGAAGAGTATTCATGTACCAATTTGGCAACAGGGACGACAACATCCAAATTTTCTCAATAAATATCTCAAGTTCGTACTAAAGATTATAACATGTCCAAAGTCTTACAAATTGAATATTTCAAACAATCTATAACATATACTTTAAGATAATCTCAAAATTAAGATATAACCAAATGTTGCTCCACTTGAGTATCAGTATCTAAAAATTCTAAAAGATTGGGGTGAGTGACATAAACTCAGTAGAATCTCCACGACAACTCCTACTTATTGTCAAAATATCAAACACATATTCATATTATATACTAGCAAACACTCATGATATCTTGAAAGAATAATCATAGATCAAGTGAATTCAATAACAATTTTTATCTAGATCAAGCATATATATATATATATATCATGTTGTCATTTTTTTCTTGACCAAATGATGACCCTAACTTCATGTTATACACTAATTGATATTTAACCATATGAGGCATCCTAATTCTTATAGACATATGATCGAGACACACTAAAAGAATTTAATACAAGACTTCATATCTAGTTGCAACATTCAAACAAGCTTTCATAATTCATTATTTTCTAGCATGAGACACATCAGGATTTTCTAAAGGCTCGTGTTCAAATATATGAGAATATGACTTTCACACATGTCATTCTATTTATGTCTTTTCTTTTACAAGCTACAAGAGTTTTCATCATGTTAACAAGGTATTTAATATCTTGCATTTCACATATCACATGAACACGACTTGCATTACATATAGCTAAACTAAACCTAAAGTGCACCTATGCAGCGATGCACTTAAGCTAAACTATGGTATTCAGAATTGATGAATACTATGAATTGTACTAATCCCCACTACACGCGGTCTTAGCTAGATAGTTTGGTGAATTTCATATACATATAACATGCATTTATTGCATTTCTATTACATTATAGTTCATATTCATATCTTATTTAGTGAGTCAAATGTATGTCGCAACTAATCATATATCAAGAGAACTTGGATAAGATTCACATCATACATGTAGTAATTGTGATAGTCGATCCAAGTATCAGGATCTAAAAAAGTAACTCTAATTATATGCATGGCAACGTGATCTAAATGAACAATATAAGAAAACATAAACAAGGTCAAGTCACAAGCAATGGTCCCTGATGCTAGACATATACCAAGAGATTGACATATTCTCAAGATAGTTATTCGTCTAACATGATTGAGATAACTATAGGATCCAAATAAATAATTTAATTACATGTGATATCTTATAGTTGATTTATAACATGTCATTTTCATATATATTGACTCAAATGCATCACAATTAAAATTGGATTTCCCCTTTATTTACCAACTTATTAGCAAATAATCTCATAAAGCATTGTTAAGACATATGTGCAATCTAAAATAATGTGATCAATGGCATCTAACATCTATATACACTTTAAAGTAATATATATGATAGCACAAATAAAAGTCATTAGGAAGAGCCTACTAGATTGATGATTTGGTTTAAGAAAACATGAACAATTGCACAACTAGAGTTGAACAATCAAAGATCTCACCAAGATGACCATTCAGTTGCTAATCAGGTGGCATAAAATCATCGAATAAGCAATGGACGACAACAATTCACAACAATGATAAGCAGATACACAGGTGGAGTGGGCGACATGAACACGAGCAATAATCGACAAAGTTGGACATGCTGAAAAGAGAGTGTGCATGCTACAAGTGGAGTTGGCAAGGATGACTAGGGTTGTGATTGCTACATGGTCCACAAGGCATACTCATGCGGTAGCTAACTAGAGAGAGGGATAAATGAGGTACCAGAGGAAGGGTCCAAATATGTCAATGTAGTTGAGCATTGATGAGAGCATAGGGGTGCTAGCAACATAAAAAAAGAGCATGTACATGGTTGTTTACAAGGGGATGTCAGCGAATTATTAGGGGTTGGTAACAAGGTGGTTGATGAGGGAGAAGAAGGTGGTATAGACCAAGGCAATCGAGGCAACTAGGGGGCGAGCTGACAACACTGGATAGGAAATGGATTATCATAAGGCAATAGCAGTGAAGAAAAGGGAGCACATACTAGGTGGTGGCATCAGTTGGGTGACTCATGTGGAATAGGCACAATGACATTTAGGGTGGCAACAAAGGCTAGTGTTACAAAGGAAAAATGCTCGAAATGACGCAGTTACAGCTTTGAGATGTCGACAATGGCTAAATAGGGTAGCATCGGCAAGATGAGCTATGGGTGAACTAGGACAATGATGGCTTTAGCCTGAACAAAGCATAGTAGTACCAACAAGAGGGGGGGACAACGGGGCATTATAATTAAGAGAGGTTGGTAGGTCAAGGGAGTCGGTGCTATTGCAATGCAAAGGGTAGATGCTTGTGGTGACAAAGAATAAATTGGTAAAAACACTTATGAAAGTAAAAAATAGAAGCAGAAGAGAGGATATGACAAACCAGAGCAGAGAAGGCATATCTAGTGCTAAGGCTGGTGACAAAGTAAGATCAGTAGGAAAAGAATAGGATGTTGTCATAGTGAGAGAGAGAGAGAGAGCTGTGTTGTAGCAGCTAGGGGTATTCTGACTAGGTTTAGAGGATGTTTGAATTCACTGAAGAGAGCTGCAACAAGGCACCACAGTGCTAGGTGTGGACTGTCGATGGTAATGACACGAGGGCGACATTAGGGGCCGATAAGGATGGCAAGATAGTGGCTTTGAGAGCTTGATGGTGGCAACTTTAGGACATGTTGCCGATGATAAGGATGCTAATAGGGAGTGGCATCGTGATGGCAGTGCAAAAGTGAACCACAACGGTGCTCTAAATAGCATGGCAACAAACTAGAAGAGAGGAAGGTGGCGTGATGATGGTGGCATCAACAAAAAGGGCAATGATAGTTAATGAAGATTTCGTAAAGAGTTCAGATCACCTCAGATGACCAGAGATAGGAACTCCTGCGATATCCAATTTGGTGATACCACATCAATAACATACCAATGTGCCATAACGGGCTTACAGATGCTTCAACGCCTAACGATAATCGCTCATGTTGAAATGATGTTGTGTGGGTTGAACATAGCAGTTACATCGTCATTAAGGGGATTTGATGACGTCGTCTAACAAGATTCAAAGGGCTGACAAGTGGGAGGAAGATGAGGTCCACACCAAGGAGGTAAAGGTTTCAAAGAAGCAAGAACGTTCAAGGACTTTCGGTGCAGTTCCATTCATCTTCTACCTCTTATGAGTCTTCATCTGACATTGTCATCTTCCAGCACCATCATCTTCAAAGAAGTAGGCATAGCTCTGTATGCCATCATCAGAACCTTAGAGAAAAGGGGCAATCTATCTTCTTCTAGTGGCATAGTCTTGCTCTGAGTCTATAGTCTTCCAACACCATTGTCTTCCACCACCTTCGTCTTCTAATAGAGATTGAAAGTTCTTCTTATACTTCAAAATAGCAGGTAGCCTCCAAATCCCTCCCTTTCTAGTGACGTCGCCTACATTTAGGGCCAGTTTGATACCAACTCTTAAGGGCCATCTTTTACTTTTCGTGTTTGCATTTAGGGTCAGTTTGCTTATACCTTCTATCCTCAAAGATTTTTTTTTTTCAAAGTACTTAAAGAATAAACATATGGTTTGCCTTATGCCTAAATAATCTTTAAGGAGTCGGTTGATATTCTTACATCTCTGAATGATGACCATGTCAATAGTGAATGCATTTCTTCCGTACACCAAGGCCCACTTCCATCTCTCATGACATAGTGCTTTAAGCCAATCATTGTCTGTTAATTCATACTTTGACAACATATACTGTCATTTCTCTAAAAATGATTCTTCCTCTTCATAGTCATATATACATCTTTGAAAATCTTTCTTGAAGTTGCATTAAATACATGATTTAAATGTTTACATACCTTTTGATACATATGACATACACATTGTATGATAAGTTCTTTATAGCTCTTGCATTATAGCATTTCTTATTATTTCGTCATGATTAGTTAAGATAGTATTTAGCTCTTTACTGTACTTGACACTTACAAAAATGTTGAAAAGTCAGCTAAATTGTCTCATTATACAATAGGATAGCACCAAAGATAGTAATCTACTTGTGACGGTTAACACCAACAAAAGGGGTAAAGAGTCACATATATTTATTGGTCTTATATGTTGTATCAAAACATAATATATCACTGAACCTTTCATAGTCCAAGTGCATTCTATAATTTGGCCAAAACATATTGGTGATAAGGTCATCCTCATCAACTTGTAAAAAATAAGTAAATGAAGGGTCTAATGTTTGTCTATGGTGAAATTGTTCAAATAGTCCTCTGGTATCAAATTCCAACATATGTTGTTGTCATTTAATTTGTAAATAATTCATCATGTCATTCTTAATGAATCCAAATTCTTTCTTCCACCTACTTCATTAGACATCAAATGAATAGTGCCTAAGTCTTATTTCACTACTCTCCCGATGTTGACAATAGTAGTCTATATTTCGTCAAATTTTCTATAAGATCTAAACAAATATGACTTAGACAAGGTTTCTAATTCATGATTGTGATCCATAAATCGTCAACTAACTTTGTATATCCCATTAAAGATGAGGACAAAAGTAATCCCTACCAAGCAATCTCGTCTTGTCTTCGGCCATTAAATAACAATGTTATCATACATTGAATCTTTTTTTCTCCAACCGTGTTTAGAACATGCAAACTTCCTTTTATAATGATACATTACTTATCCTTTGATAGAGATTCTTTGATAACACTAAACCTAACATGTTTGGCATATTCAAGGTATGATAACCATGCATCTTCGTCGATTTTAAACTCAAAATCAATTGTCAACAGATCTAATCAAACAATGCAACTAGCATCATTTTCAATATGACTTTCAACAAATTATCTATTCATAATTTATCTAGAATCACATGAATTCACTTGGTAAATGATAAGTTAAATGACTAGAATTTTATTCTAAACATGAGTTTTTCATTAAAGAAAAAAAATAAAACTATTACTATTATGTTTCAAAATTAACCTATATGTGTACATGATCCAACTTCGTACTTTTGCATTGAGAATGTGTTCCTCACCATAATAGACACCTTCGACTAACTATTGAAGATTTACAATAGAGGCCTAGTGTGCGGATGACTTCTTCTCCATTGCTCGAGCTTCAATCCTCTTCGTAGCAGATATGTTCTTCAATGCAACAAAGGCCTTCTTCATGGATGTGTTCTTCTCTAGGGTTTCAATTTCATTCTTGTATGCTTTCCAAGTCTTCTTTCTCTAGTGTCTATATTGTTTATGATTTTGATCATAATTTTTAAGTTTAAAAAGGAAGACATGAAGTGACATCCTTCATGATGCTATGTAATCTATATCACTGGCCTGTAACTCGATGATTAACACTATTTTACCGTGAGGGTTCATCATTATGAAAAGAATTGCTAGAGGATTACAATGGCACTGGAGGAAGATGAAAACACAGAAGGAAGACAACATGGAAGATGATAGCATTGGAGAAAGAAGATATATGAAGAACACTTCACTACACTACAAGAGCTACTGGGTCACCTATCCACTACCACTTCAACACCCTTCAAAACTCGTCTTCTTCATGACGTTTCTTCATTCAAAACTCTTCCTCCATTCTAGTCAAATCTGCCTTAATGATAATATAACTGCTCTATTTGACCCACACAATGTGGTTCCATGGTGAGTGATCATTGTTAGTTGAAGCATCTATAGACATGTCATGGCACGCACATTGGTCTGTTATCGATGTGGCATCCATGCATTGAAGATTGTTGAAGTTCCCTCTCCTCTCTATTCAATGTGCTCTAAACTCTTTCATAAGTGAGGTGCAATGGATGTTGCAACTGTTACGAGAAGATGCAACGTCACATGGAAGGAGTTAGTAAAATAAGAAATGGATGCAACAATAAGTGAGATAGAAAAGGTGTTATAACTCATCCTAAAAAATTAGATATATTTTTGAGTTTTTATGTAACCACTTAAAGCATATCCTTTAGAGTATTAATTTAAATAAATTATTTCAAATATCCTCCATGTAAACTAAGATTATTGTAAAACTGAAGTTAGATTCACCGTGTGTGTGTTTGAAAGAGCGAGCGAGCGAGCGAGCGAGAGAGAGAGAGAGAGAGAGAGAGAGAGAGAGAGAGAGAGAGAGAGAGAGAGAGACCATTGGATTGAACCTAAGTATATTAGAATTGAATATTCAGTTAAATGTAATTTTGAAATTTCATTATATCATTCTTATCTTATTAAGGTCCATATTAGATCTCCATTATTCACTTTTAACAACTCTTTTATTGTACTGAAGTTTTTATATTATTATTAACAATAATTACCTGATTTTACATTTTTTTATTTCACATATAATTAACTAAATTTTATATGGCCATTATATTTTTCAATATTTAACATAAATATTGGTTCTTACAAAACGATAATTTTTTAAAATAATCATGTTCTTTTGATTCCTAAAGACAAAATAGTTAGTGCTTAACTTTAATTATACAATGAAAAAAAATTTTGTTGAACAACAACATATAATTATCTCTAATCTAACCATCTAAGATCAAAAAATATAATAAATAAATATAATATTTTTTTAAGATTAGTCTAAGTATAATTTTATAAAATTAAACATTATTGTTTTAAAATTTTTAAATAAACAAAATTTTACACAAATTTACTCTTTACATACAAGTTGTTGAAGTATGTTAACTTGACACATTTTGGAACTAGTGACTTACACTATAATTAGTTACACCACCACAAAATAATGTTTAGTTTGGCAAGTTGGTGTGAAATGATTAGAATAAAAGAAAAGTTAGTCCACTAAAGTAGGGGCAGCAATGGGCCAAGCCAATGCGTGTATTTGCGAGTAGGTCTATTTGTGTACCTAAGCAGGTGGACAAACGAGCCAAAGCGAGCCAAAATGGACTCAATGGGTCTAAACTTTTGTGACATAATTTAATTAAAAATATAACATCTACTTATTAAAATATTTTTAATTATGTTAATTTTAATTTTATAGTGTTATCTTAAACAATTAAGTTTATTATATTTAATGATAATGTATTTATGAAATAAAAAATGGGTTGGGCAGGCCAGGTCAAGTCAATAATTTTGTGGGTTGAGCCAACGAGTTGAGCTAGCATGAGCCTGATATATTTTGGATAAGGCCGGCCCGGCCTATTGACACCCCTACACTTAGGGTCTATGTAAAATCTGTAAGGAATCATCATATAAATTTTGGTACATTGGAAGCAACGATTTATATGGGTTCAAGTTGAACTTATCTCAATCGAAATCGACAAAAATCAAAAATTGATCAAAACTTATTTGATTATATTTGATAAGGATTCATGTAATCCCTTAGAGAGAAAGAATAAGAATTTCTTAAGCTTTTCAAACTGTTTAGACATCCAGTCTCTAGTAATATTTACACGAACGTCATCTACAACAGATTCTTCCTTCGCACCAAACTCGAAAACTCTTCCTGAACGAAGCTCCAACACCCATGGATGCCTTCTAGAGAGAGGAGGAGGTAGGGAGAAGACTAAGGTTGTGGTTCTCACATTTGACTTGATAAGGTTTAGCTAAAACGATTAGTATTCATAAAGAATTTGAAATTTTTCATAAAAACCAAAATCTATATAAAGTATGCCATTGCCCTTATACTTATGGATAAGTCCTCAAATTAATCAATCTGTCGATCATGAAGGGTACAAGCCACTTCTCATTATCTCAAATAGCTATAGAGATAATTATATCTCCATTAAGCCTTTTCATCAACAGTTATCGCATGGATATAAACTCTCATTCATTTAATGTCTTGGTTAAAAAGGAGTATGACATCGACTATCAACTCCTTAGTATACCAACTCTATAAGATCATGTACTCAGAATCAGATTAATTGAATTTTTTTTTTCAATTATCCTCCCTATCCTATCCAAAGATTTAGAGTATAATCCCATAGGGTGTTCACTCTTACTTATCAAGAGTGGATGATCTCTTGTTGTCCGCTCAACTACCTCCATTAGGTTTCCCTTGTACTCAATCCATCGTTATATATGACCATCTAAATGGTGATTCATAAGTCAATAGTCAAAGCATAAGTTTCACCTAACAAAATATCTTTGATGACTTAGGTCAAAGGTCCAACTATTCAATTATGATGAAAATCCTGATTGACAAATTTGTAAGATACCATTCAAAGTTTCAAATTCGGTCAGTTTAGTGAACTCATTCTACTAATTAGCACTTATATGTGTATCTCAGTGTCTCTATAATAAAGACTAATGAGATTGGTCATTCTCATCTTATGAGAAAACATCACGTATATTAGTATATATGGATCCTTGATATCATATTTCAAGGATCTTATGACTACAAACATTCAGATCACATACCTTTAGATAATCAATTTAATTATCATGATCTCATCATGATTCATTCATCATTATATGTGATCAATGACTTCATTACAATATATGTATCTACTGAGAGCTAATAATGATAATTTATCTAATTAATTGAATAAGATATTTCTAAAAATGTTAAATCATATCATATATGATTAATTTGAAGGGCATATATTTCTATTAAAATTAAAATTAAATTTTTTTTATTTTATTAAATTTTTATTTTAACAAAATAGAAAACATGAGCTACCATTTAGTTATCTACAATTTTTTTACTAAGAAAACTTTATCAATTATCTCACAATTTGTGAAACCCTTTAATGAGAACATGTTAGTGATAGACAATTTTATCACTATTTATGTAAGCAAATTATCTAATTTAATGGTATCTTAATACAAAAAATAAATCAAGTAATTTTTTTATCAATTTATTTTTTCAATGAAATTTAAAACATGACCTATTATTTGGTTACTAATAAATTATTTTCTTAAAATATTTTCATTCATTTAGATATTTGTAAATTAATTTTATCAAATTCATGTAAAATTTATTGGCATTATCATTTATTTACTTGAGTTTTTAGAAATCATTATCGTTGTGAAGTTTATATTTTCAAAATAATTATAAAATAAAATATATTTTTATAATTAAATTTTTTATTAAAAGATCAATTTACTTAAATTTATATTTTGAAAGCCTACAATATACCAACAACTAAATAAGAGACATACTATATAGTTGTACAACATAAAGTTTTTTAGAACGCTCTATACAAAAATAATATAATCAACGAAATAGTTTAGAAACTTGGTAAGTCAAGTTTTAGTTAAAAATTTATAAATAAAAATTTTAAAACGAGAATTTCATATGATAGAATAACCTTTGATATTTGTCAAAATGTAAAAATAAAATACTTGATAACACAAGTGGGGTGCAAATAAACCAACGCGCTTGACAATTAGCTTGAAGCTCAACTCGATAAAATCTTGACTTGACTCATTTATTATGTTAAATGAGTAAACTTGAACAAAAAATAAAGCTTGACTCATTAAACAAGCCAAGCTTGAATAGACTCTTACTCAACTC
Organism: Cryptocoryne crispatula var. balansae; assembly: GCA_036172225.1. Classification (NCBI taxonomy): domain Eukaryota; kingdom Viridiplantae; phylum Streptophyta; class Magnoliopsida; order Alismatales; family Araceae; genus Cryptocoryne; species Cryptocoryne crispatula. Next base: position 30,256,499 of record CM069935.1, read on the forward strand.
GATAAACTCGCGAGTAACTCAATTAAATATTTTATTATATATTTATTTTTAAAAATTAAATTAGGAGTTTTAATAGTGATATATTTTCACTTGAATATATTAAATAATTCAAAATTTGAGTTTAAATTAGATTGAGTTTCGTAAGTTAAATGTAAAGTTTCATAAATGATTTTTTGTTGATTTTGAGTTGTATAAACGAGTTTGTATATAACTTATGTTTGAATGTGAACTGAATTTTAATCTAAATGCTACTCAAATTCGAACTCGACTCGACTCGATTAATAAATGAATCAAGCTTGAATAAGGATTCAATGTACTCGTTAAAACTCAAGCTCAAACTCGCACACATGTAAAATAAATGAGTCAAATTTGAACATCATACTACTTCGCACACATGTAAAACTCAGCTCGTTTGCACCAAACATAAGTTAATATTCAAAATTTTAAGTATTATGTTTAGAAGAAGTGCTAGAGCGCTCCTGAAAATGGCCTCCCCAAAATTTACCAGGCGCAATCAAATAGTAGCCTTAATCACATTTTCTCGAAATAGTATTACATGCACTCAATTTTACATGCAAACAAATTCATCCGTGTGAGATGTTTGGTCACATATTTTTGTAACAAAATTGGTTTAAAGAGGTGTTTGTCAGTGAACAAACTTATATCTTTAAAAAGATTTCTTTCTTAGACAAAGGAGAGGTGACGTACTTTTTATCTCATGTTCCCCCACCATTTTGGACATAGTTTTTTTTTATCTCATGTTCCCCCACCTTTTTGGACATACATAGTTTCTTTTATTTTTGTTACCACATATCCCCAAATATGACACTTTTTTGTCTTTAGTTAGTTTAGACTTTATTTTAATACAACTTATATCACAAAAACTTATGAGAATTTATTGTGTAATCAAACACCATGTTAGATAGGTGATGTTGGGTCTGGCTTAATAAAATGTCTAAAATTTTATTTTTAGCTCTCATCTATCTTATCTTTTAAAACACAAAATTTTAATTATTCATCTTAGAAAATAAAAAATTACAATTAACCACTTAAACTTAAACTTAAGTGGGTTATCCAGAAGTTATTATTTGTATTAGATATCGATCAAGTCAAAATAAATAGAAATTTTTTATCTGAAAGGAGAAGATTGATTACCAAGGTGAAATCAAATGTAAGAGTGAAGTGGCCTCGCCACTTTAATGAGCAAGTTCCTACAATGTATTGATAGTAGCAATAAGATGATGAGAGAGAAGGGCTCACGTACTAGAATCTCGATCCCATATAGAACAATGACGAGGTCTGTAATATTCAGATTTTTTTAGGAATAAATACTATTTTATACATTTTCCCTCCCTATTTTTACCCTCATCGGACCCCTCCCAAATTCACCTTGCCCTAGCCCGCTCACTCCACTTTTCATATTTCCTCCAAAAACTCCCCAGCTACAGTGTCCACCGTTTCTCCCCCCTCCCCAGTCCCCCCCCCTTCTCTCTCTCTCTCTCTCTCTCTCTCTCTCTCTCTCTCAGCTCACCTCCCCCCCCCCTCGGATCTGCCTCAGCCGAGCAGCGCGCAGCGCCTGGCCGCTCAGCTCCCAGCCACGCAGCGCCCGGCCACCCAGTGCCCAGCTGCGGCCCCTCAGCCCCGGGTGACCCCCCCTTGCGCGCGCGACCTCGCGCACGGCTGCAGCCGCAGCTAGGGCTGTTCACTATTTGGTTCAACCCGAAAAACCAAACTAAATCAGGAGTTTGGTTCGGTTTGATTTGGTTTGAGCTATCGATCGGTTTGGTTTGATTCCTAGAACCCTTCAAACCAAATCAAGCCGCTAAACCGAATAACCCAAATTAGATTAAATATTTTATTTTAAATTATATATAATACAATGTTTATGTGCCTTTTCTTATAAAAATAAATTTGTTTCAAGAGTTTTTAAGACAAATTAATGAAATGTATAAACAAATACATTAAATTTTAATAGAATATGATTTAAAACAAATAAAATGAAATTATATATTGACATATTTACTCTACCTTAATAAATTATGGTTTGAACCGAACCAAACCAAACCAAACCGAATTAATTTGGTTTGGTTTGGTTTGGTTTGGGAGATAGTTTGGTTTGGTTTGGTTTGAGAAAAAATGCTAAGAAACCAAACCAAACCAAACCATGAACACCCCTAGCCGCAGCTGCCTCTGGGGTGTGGGCACACTTCGGTTTAGTCCAATTTGGATCATTTTTTTAGAACCGAACTAAATCTAATCACTCTCTCAAATTGATCCGAATCAATTTGGTTTGATTCGGTTTAAACTAAAAATAAATAAAAATATTTAAATTAATTATTTTTTACATATGTATACTCGTTTTTAAGTTAAAAATAATAAAAAATATTATGTTATTATAAATTTTATAAAATATAAATTTTATTAATATTATATTAATTTTTTTATATTTTTTTATTAAATCGATTTAAACGGTTTAGTTTGGTTTAAATCGGTTTGGAAATTTTTCAAATCGAACCAAATCGAAAGGAGGTCCAAACCGAATCGAATAGACTGGTTAGATTTGATTTCTCGATTTGAACTTTTTCGTGACCACCCCTAGTTGCCTCCGCACCCCCCCCCCCCCCCCGGCGCGCTCAGCTGCGCTGAGTAGCTCGTTGACCGCGCTAGGCTGCCCAGCCACCTCGGCCCCGCTCTGCACCGCCCCTTCCCTCCCGCAGGCGCTAACGGCCAGTGCGCCAGTAAGTGCCGCCCACCTCCCCCTCTGTCCATGTTGCTTGCAATAAGTAAGATTTACCTTTTCCTATTTTATTTTTTCACTCCCTCGTATCACCTCTATCTTTCTACCCTAGTATGTTTGCAAGTACATTGATTGAGGGAGGAAATTCTTGTTTAGCCGATTCAAGCTTTGTGTTAATTCTGAATCGATTTGTCGACGCCATTTCGGTAAGCATCTCGAACACGTCTAATATCTTTAAATTTAATATTTAATATTCACAAATGATATGTAGAACTTAATTTAAATGTTTTAGATTTGATATTGGATGTTGTGATTACTCGTACTTTTATGAATCTTTTTAATTGTTTGTCTTTTGGAATCTAGTAGAAGTATGTAATTTAGTTAATGACTTTGGTAGTTAATCATTTATATTATGTCCTGATTGTGAGTGTGGTATATGGTGAATCTTGGAAGTATCTTAAATATTTAGGTTGAGGTGTAGTTTCATGTTATCGTGGAATTGTGAGCTTGATAAATCACTACATGTTTAACTAGATTGAGTCTATTCTATATGTTGTTGCAAGTTAATTAAATTAGGCAAAGTTCTAAATAATTTATTAGACTTTTCTATGTCTAGTTATGCTAATCTTGTTATATATACTTTCGATTGTAGGTAAACAAGATTAGACGAGTAGCTATTTTTTTATTAAATCTGAATTTTGTTATATATATTTGTCTTTAAATCAAGTTAAGAGGCCTATAGTGTGTATGTGCATATCATGTTGGCATTTGTCTAAGCATGTTAATTGGAGTTTTAACATCATGAGCATAGTATTTAGGTGATGTTTAATAGATGGTAAAAATTTGCATTGTTAATGTATGTCATTTTTGGTTGTCATATTAGTATGATGTTCATCTTTTATTGGTTAGCATACCATTGCATGGTGTATATGTATAGTGCTTGAGGTTGAGTATGACATGATATATGAGATGTTGTGAGTAACTCATGGCAAGGCATGAGATGTTGTGAATGCATGTGTGTATTAAAAATGTAATTTAAGACTAAGCTAGACCGGACTAGTATTCGTGTTCATGGGCAGAGGAGCTTAGAACCATATGGTGCATCCTTCGATCCCAGATCCCGTGGGTTATCCTAAGTGCCACCTCTGCCTAGGTGCACTACGGGATTTACTTTAGCTATATAATTACTGTTATATGTGGTAGATCTGGTCCTAGCTCGTTGAGATCTCAAGACGGCGCATTCCTTGCGAAACAAATGAAAATACGAATGTTTCATATAGAGGATATGTGCACTATGGTATGGTGTTTGAGTTAGCAACCATGTAGTGTTCGTTATCTCATTTAAACATATTATTTTGCATGGTATGCATGGCATGTCTCAATAGTTGGTGTTGCAATACATGATTCATTCATAGTATTATGTCTTGGTGAGAAGTTCACATTGATCTAAGCTTTAATAGGTGCTGGTTGAATGCTTTAAAATACATGGAAGGTCAGATTATTCATATATTATTTAGTTTTATATTTGTATAAAATAGGTGAAGGTTGGGTACTTATAACCTTATCATGGTAGGGCCTCGTTGGCTATCCGATTTGGTGGATGATGGAATGTCTACTGAGTCGTTATGACTCACTCCAATCCTTTATTATATTTTCATGATATCAGCTCTAGTGCCGCGGAAGCGTGGTGGTATGGACTCCAAGGAATAATTTGAGCAGTTATTATGCAATTTAGACCGGTATATGATTGCTTAGATTGAAATTTCATTACGTTATTTGAGATGAGTGGATAGTGTTAGAATTATGAACTGGGGCCTCTTATTGTCTTCGAGTTTTGTTTTCAAACCGATGTGTTTATAGGGGTTATTTCCCCAATTACGTCACTGGATTGCTTTCCGTTGTGCATGTTGAAATCTGGGTCGTGACAAGGTCAACTTTAGCAGCTTTGACAAGATGGAAACGAAGCTAGAATAGGTTGAATTTTTGCTCTTTTTTACAGCTTTTTCCCTCCTTTCTCCTCTATTCTCATGATCTCTCTTGATGGGTGACTTGTACTAAATTAGGTACCGAAGAAAATGGTTGGCGATGCTTACCAAAAGTGAACAATTTTAAGTTAGCATTCTTTTTCAAAATTGACTTTAATGGCCTACAATATATGAGGCTTAACTAACAGCTTGATTTCAAGCCTATGTTTACATTGAACTCAGATCTTAAATCAAGCTTGAACTTAAAAAATCATAGACGAGCTCGAACTTGTGCTTGGATTGAGCTGGAGTTAAGCTTTAATTAGAGCTTGAGCTTCACTTAGGGCCCATTTTGAATGGGTTATTGACCTTTTGATGTCAGATTTGGTCAGGTATTATAGGGTGTTTGGATAGGGTTTTTTACCTATTTTTTCTCTAAATTTTAAAAATGAAGAAAGGAACCTGTTTGGTTACTTTTTTGGAACGTTCTCTTTTTTTTAGAAACGAAGAGTCCTACTCTTAATCTCTCCCTCGGAAACAAAACAAGGTAATGGTTGTTTTATTTTCAGGAGAGAAGCGCTCGACACCCTGCACTCGCCGTCTCCTCCGTGCTCGACCTCCTCACCGTCTCCCCGCTCTTGTCTCCCCCGCGCTCGACCTGCTTGCCGTCTCCCGGCCATCGTCGTCTTCCCCCCTCGCCGACTCCTTGCGATTGTCTCCTTGCGAGTGCCTCCAGGGGAGCACCGCGGCGGGGGGCGCCGCCGTGGCGGGGGGGAGGCGGACAACGTGGGGGGCGCCTCTGCCGCCGGGGGAGCACCGCGCGGCGGGGGGGGGAGGGGGCTCGGGGCGCCGCCGCCGCGGGGAGCGGACAACGCGCGGGGGCGCCTCTCGCGCACGGGGAGCACCGCGCGGCGGGGGGGGGCGGGGAGGGGGCTCCGGGGGCGCCGCCGCCGCGGGGAGCGGACAACGCGCGGGGGCGCCTGCGCCGCCGGGGAGCACCGCGCGGCGGGGGGGGGGGGGGGAGGGGGCTCCGGGGGGCGCCGCCGCCGCGGGGAGCGGACAACGCGCGGGCTTCACTAGTCGGTAGACGACGCCGCTGGGGGGGGGCGCTGGTGAACGACGACGCGGTCTTTTGCTGACCACCGCCGCCGCCGTGAGAGGAGGGAGGCAGACGAGTCCTCTCTGCGAATGGAGCTCGAGAGAATTTCGCAGAGTGCTAGTCATAACCAAACACTACTGTTTAATTTTTAAAAATTATGATTATTTTGCCAAACACCAAATAATTAGACTGTTTTGATTTTAAAACTAAAATTGAGAAGTCAAATAATCTTGATTTCAAAAATGAGGTTGCCTTAAAATTAAGAACGTTACCAAACACCCTATTAGAGTTTTTAGTGTGTTGGGCAAAAACACTTAATTAAGATCTATATAAATCTCTAATGTCTGAAAATACCTCTAAAAATAAGTGAATCAAAATAAATTTTTTATCCAAAGCTTGAGAGCCCGAACACCTTCTATAGTTAGACATTATTTTAAGATTTTTTCCCTTTACAAAAATTATCGAACATGTTAGGTTAAAATCTCTTAATTAAATTAAGTACTTAACTTTATCACAAACAAAAAATTTAGACATGAAATTAAGAGTTAAAATTTGGATATTAAACTTAATCAAACACAACTTTAGAGTGGTTAACATAAATGAGTAACTGAACAAGTTGAGTACAAATGAGCTATAAGTTGTAATAAGTTTTTTCCTCTGTTTGATGAGTGCCGAGCATAGTTTGAGATTGAATAAAGATAAATAAACCAGGCTCCAGCACCATCCTATTTGAGTAAGCTCGGCTCATTCGCACCCCTAATCATGATCTACTTTTTGTTGATTATAGTCAATGGTTAAAAGAATAAGTTTTATTTTAGACCAGATTAAACTTCTAATCAACTCACTGGTTTGACCCTTTTTGTCTTGTAAAACAAGGCTCTGTATTTTCTTAATTTTGTATAATAACCTTTCACACGTAAACTAGATAATTACTATATTAAACTCTTTATAATTTAGGGTAAATAAAATGCTAAATTCAAATGAATTTAGACAAAGTCACCTTGAAACTCCTTATATATTTATGCGGTTATGATTCATAGATCATCTTAATTTAGACCCAATTGTTCTAGGTATTGATGCCATACAAATTACTTAATGTATTTGGGAAGCAGCATTGGCAATGGTTTTATCTCCATTGTATATTTAGGCCCTGAGATGTAATACTTGGCAGGTTTATAGTTGTCATATTCTACTTAAACATGGTCTCCTCTAGATTCTTCATATGCAAACTAAAAATAATTCATCCATTAGAGTCGGTTAGGATTTATATAAATCTAAAACATGTAAAAAGGGCAGTAAAAATAGTTTTATATGCTTTGTATCTTTATTTATGGTTGAGCTTAACCATTTAGATAATGAAGTCAGAGGTAACATTGGAGGAATATGATTTGGACTTGATGGCATTCTTCTTCTTTTCCCTTGGGTGTTTGATTAAGGGCCAAATCAACTCCCGCCCCTGGAGTCCTCTTTATTTTTTAGTCCCATCCGTTTGTTCTTTATTTTTTAATCTCAAATCTGAAAATATTGTAATTTTCGCTCCTATCTGTTCCTCACACCGTCAAAGGTAACTCAGCACTCTCTCTTTTACCAATTTTACCCCTCTCATCCCCTGTATGTAACTGAGCATCCGTTTTTCGGTTCACACATAATACAAGATAAAAAGTTGAATTTATCAATATGACTTCTTTCATAAAATAATTAACGTAAAAGTTAGTTCATCATTTTGTTGTCTTAGATTGCTTGAAAATATCCCCTGTGCATTGAAGGAAGAATGGCTACTCTTGATGGAGGCATGGCTATTGGAATAGAAGGCACGAAGCCACCTGACGGCGGGCTGGAACATTTGTTGCTCTCTGCCGCCGCTTGCTCCCCATCGCTGTAGCTGGCCACACCTGGCGGTGCACCAGCCTGAGCAGACGACGAGGGGAGGGGGGGAGAGACCGCGCGTCTGCGGGACCGCTGTTGCTTGGAGCGGCGGCGGCAACTCGGAGTTGGAATCGGGTAGTGCCGGCGACACCACCTGATCCAACGGCGGAAGAACCAGCAAAGTGAGAAATGGCGGTGGCTGAGGGGAGAGATGTAGATTCGGCAGGTCGGCTGTCGGCGACGACGTGATGTCGAGTAGATGTCGTGCTGCCGAAACATCTATCATGTTGTTGCCCCCAAATCCGAGGAAGAGGAAGACACATATGGGCGGCAAGAGAGCCATGGCAGCGGCGGAGTGACCTAGGGTTTGGGTTGCCTCTATTCGAATGGCCGGGTGAATCGAATGGCAGCGACACTAGTATCTGTGGGATACAGGGGCATTACGGGAATACATGTGTTTAATTAACGGAGCGGACAAAAAAAATTTAAATAAACGGAAGCGGGACTAAGAAATAAGTTACATAAACGGTGGGACTAAAAAATAATTTTTAAATTTTAGGAGGACTAAAATTTAAAAACCCCTTGATTAAGTTTAAAATGTTTAGTTACATAATACATTTTTATATAGTCTCGTGTTAAAATACATTATGAACTAGTTAGTGACAAAAACTTGTGATGTTTAGAGAGATGTGATAATTAAAACTGAGGAGGTGCCATACATGACCAAGGTAGTTGGGAGGCCAATAGAAAAAAAACAAGTTGGAAATGTCATATAAGATGGAATTCTTTTTTAAAATATAAATTTGCAATGATTGCCTAGCATCTCTGTAACAAATTTTGTTACAAAAACATAAAAATATAAGAAAAACTCATTTTATGGTGCAACCAATGAACCTGTGTCATTGTTAGACTCTGTGAGTGAGAAAGCAGTTGAAGAGGGTACTACATATTTGCTACAAAAGTTTGAAAATAACCCACAAAAGTTTGAAAATAAACTATGTTTATCCCCTGAATAATTTGATACCAAACACTACACCACTAGATGGCCATCATAATCAAAATACTCTTGCTGCGGTAGGAAGACCTCCACATAGGGCTTTGCCAGTGGAGTGTCATGTCATTGGAGCATCTTATCCAAGAAAACCCTTGTTTCATAATTGTAGATGCACACAAAGGTAGATGTTTTATTAGATAGTGCTGATGTTGTTTCAAACATAAAACAATGTTGGAAGGGTTGTAGTGCCAAAAACAATCATAGTAAAAACAAAGGGAAAATCATATTCATGATATGTTGTTGTAAATATTGCCATTTTCATAATTGTCATTCATGTATCATAAAGCATATTTTGAGGCATTGTATTGATTTCTTATATATGATATATTATTTTTCACGATACAACATATTTTTTATGTACATTGTATAAATATTCAACCAATTTTTTTTAATTATGTACTTTTTTACACTACTCAAAAATATAGTTAGTTAATTTATTTTGTTTTGTTATATCGTAGGTCCTACACGATGACAAATAACATAGTACGAAGAAAAGGATGATGGATGATTTCTTTTAAACATGAATGCAAGTTAATATTGTGAAACATGGTCTCAAAAATCTTTACTTCATGCTTGGCCACCATTGGATTATCCCAAAAATATTGTATACTTGTGTTCGGTGTACACTAGTTATTTAGGATGACTAATTCGAGATGGTCAAAAATAGCTGTCCCTAATAACTTTAGTTGCAATGACAGGAGGACCCCATCATCCTGCCATCACCAATGATAATACTCTTACTCAAATACTTGATAGTTTTCTACGTGTTTTTCATATTATAAATGAATGTACAGGTAATGATCCCAGTTTAATTGTACAAGATATACAGCCTATTTTGATTCCAAATTAATATGAAATTTTCAATATCTTCTTTATATACACGACCAATGTATGATATCAGATTTTCATATGTGACTATTCAACCTCTTTTGATAACAGGTTAGCATACATGATGGGTATCGCCTTCAACATTTGCTGTGGAGTAATTGTTGTTAATATATATAATTTAAAATAAATATTTAATCTAATTTAAGTTATTCAGTTTATCAATTAGATATGATTTGAAAAATCTTATGAGGTGTTTGGTTGCACAAAATTTTTTTGTAGAGTTTTATGATCAAAAATTGTACTAAAAGAAAATGTGAACCAACAATGACATAAAATTATCATATTTGGAGGGATGTGATAACCAAAAAGTGTAACCACCACATGTGATCAAACAAAGTGGAAGATCACAAGAAAAAAAAAGTTTTTTAAAAAAATTACTTTTAAAACATAAAATTATCATGATTGCCAAACACCTCTTTTAAAAAATTTTAGTACAATTTTTAAAAATTAAAATTAAAATATTTATTATCATACAACCAAACATCCTATTAGAAATCAAATTAAACTGATGGTAGTTCAAATCAAACCAAGCTTGCTTTTTAAGAACCAAACAGTGAACACCCCAATATATTGATGTTGATCATCACTATGCAACCCAAAAGAAAAATCACTAGATGCAAATGTTTTTAAAAGAGGGGCTGTTGAAGCTTCACAAGATTCATGCACGTGTTAAAGAAGGGGACATATGACTGATGCATTGTTACTAACAAAGAAGCAAGAAATTTGTAGATGGTAAGTAGAGGTGTAAATAGAATTTGATATTTTTAAATTTTCATTTTATTTTAATAAAAATTAATGGACTCAAAACTTGTTTTGGTATCTCATCAGAATCATTTTATTTTATTTTTTTCTAATTTGATAAAAATAAGTACGTATAATAAAAAATAATTAAAACAAAGTTAAATAAATTATAAAATATAATGTAAAAATAAAAAATAAAAAAATAAATGTTAAAAATTTTTATTAAAATTTAATAATTATATATAAATTATTAACTTATTTTAAATAAAAAAATAGTATTTAATATATGTTTCAAAAATTATCATATTTAATTTTAATTTCGATAACAAAATTAAAATCGGATTAAAATTGAGACACAATGATTATAAAATTATCAGGATTGGAATTGAAACACATTAACTTTTGTCGGAATTGAAATTGGATACCGATGATGTCACTACTAACTGTGAGCATGCATGGAGTTGAAGGTTCAAGCTATCTTTCATTATGGGCTGAACGGGAGAGCTTGTTGGGTCCAAGATCCATTTGAGTTCAACCCTTGTCATAGTTATTAGTGCTCTCTCTTGCTAGTAAGAAAGGAGGGACTCCTGGGCAAATGTTCAAGAAATGGGATTGTGATGGCTGCACACTAATTTCTTATACACTTGTTATAAGATAGTTAGAGACAAAATCAGTGAGGCATGATAACAAAAAAGTGGGGACTGCTGTATAACTAAAGGTGTGAACCGTAGCTCTGCTAGGGAAAAAGAAGAAAGTTTCACCTCTTTTTTATTTGCCCAAAAGTAATGCATCTTAAAAATATATTTTTGTAACAATTGAGAAGCACCCTTTTTAAAAGATTTTGTTAAAAATTATTTTTTGTGGCAAAACTCAATTTATCATGCAACCAGATACCCCCGTAAAATTTGTTATCACAAAATAAACAAGCAGATGATGCCTGACGGGAACAAAAGACTTGGAACGCATCCAGATTGTTAGAAGTCTTCATTAACGCATACATATATATAACAGGTTTTTAGTTGGATTTTTCTAAGGTTGGGAAATTAATTACTTCTTTTCTATCACAAACTAATTGAGATATTAGACAGGAAAGTAAGAATTTGTATTTTTGGATGAAGCCCAAACAAACACCATTCAAGTCTGAAACCCTAAAGAAGCTTGAAGTTATTCTTATCTATAAAAGAGATTTTCTATTTTTGAGATATAAACATCTCTAATTGCATTCTTGCTGAAAAACCATGCATGCACACTCTCCTCCTACATCAGATAAGCTGAGCCTCATGTTTAGAGTAAAGCTTCATTCAGCTTCTTTCTGACTCTTCTTCGTGTAGAAAAATCAACACAAGGTGTGGAATGAAAATGCTCCAGTTGTGGCAGCCTTAAAAGCACTAGGCAAACCCATAAAGGCCAGGCCTCACAGCTGGTTTCAACCAGAGTCTGTTGGATCTTCAACATATGAGCTAGCTAGTGTGCTGTCGCACGTGCAAGGGTACATGCATGCCTGTTAGGAAAAAGATGCAGAAGGGGAGAGATGGAGATAGGGGACCATACAATACATTCAGTGACCTCAAAGTACACATACTGCTGGAGGTGGTTGGGCACCAAGGCTGGTGCCAGTCCTCCTTCATCAAGCTGTGGGGATCCACTCTGTCAGCTACTCTTGGTACCCTCCTGTTCCAAGGTCGTAGTTAGGAGCAAAGCCTCACTTTATTTAACTTATGCTTGGTTGGAGCATCAGCCACAAGGTTCTGCTTAATTATGTGTGTTTCAGGTTGACTTGTCTTGCTGCTTGATCTGAATCCTATATGTAGTCTAGTACTTAGTTTTCTGAAACGCCACTTAAAACAAATATATGGCTAGCTTTCTATGCATCTTCGTCACATAATCCTAACAGCGCAGTCACTTCTCAGAGATCAAGATGAAAAGAGGTGACGTTAAACTTTTGTCAAGAGTAATCTCAAGCTGGATATACCTTGTGAAAATACAATCAACTAACATGATTATTCATCATTACACATGATATATATCAGAACCATGATCTACCTGTAAAACTTTGTGTAACACTTTGGTTCGTGAACATGTAAAGATTAAATTAGTAAATTACCAACAACTCAATTTAAATATTTTCTAGAGATCGGCTTGAAAGAACTATGAAATTTAATATATATTGTTAGGAGTAATTCGAAGATGGATGACTTTCTGAGAAGATTGTTAAATAATGCGGTTGTTAGACTAATTGGTTGATTTAATCATTATATGTATTGTTAAAGTCTTGACCCAGAAGGTCTATATATTGTGATATGCCTGGGTGTATGATTTGTGATATGTGTGTGGTCTTGATGAGATTGTCAAGTCTTTAATATGTAGATTGTAACATCCCTAGCTTGTAAATATGTTAAGAGATTAAATCAATTAGCCATCAACAACTCGTTAACTTCTTTTTTTGATGTTGAGTTAAAAGAACTTCTAAATTAAACATATTTTATTGAGGGTAGTGTGAAGATGGGTGACCAACAAAGAAAGTTACTAATTAGCATAGTTAATTGTTGGATAGTCGGCTTTATATTTTACCCCCTTTATAACTGGTTGATACCATGTCCTTACAAATGTAGATTGTAATACCCTGTTATAACAATATCTAAGAGATAAAATTAGTGGATTGCTAACCACATTGCTTAACAATTTTTCAGAGATGGGTTAAGAAAATAAACAAGAGGGACCCCAAGGCAAGTGATCTCGATCACACAAGACTGTCAACTAATTACTAGCATGGTTGTGAGGAGTGATATATATATATATATATAATCGGTACATTTATATCACATACTTGATTTTGTACCTCTTTGCTGATGCTCATGAAATGTATAGGCATAAAAGGAAATATAATTGAGAATGAAGGATTTTGTACCTACTTGCTAATTATATGTTCATGCACGTGCTTGTCTGTCCTGTGCCCTTCATGTATATGCAGTGCCGTCGACAATATATAGAATTAGCAATTGATTAAGCTGTCGACCCCACCTCTTGACATTGGCTACAAAGCTGCTTGCTTGCTTATTATGTGTACAAGACGTTTTCTCAGTATAAAGCATTTTACCATGTCACGACTATATATTAATCATTTTATTAACCTTGATCATTTTCGTTTCGCAGATCTGTGAATTATATCATCTGAGTACTTACTTTATGCCCCGTTTGGTAACACTATTAGGTATCTCTATCACTATCAATTTTAAAATTAATATTAATAGGAACTATTAAGAAATGTTTGGTTAATTGTATCAATTTTAAAATTTGTAGTGCAAACAAAGCATATTATGTAATACAAGTGTCTACTTGTATTACTTTTAATATTGATACTCTAATATTTGAAAATATTAATATCAATATTGATATAGTATCAAAAATAAAACTCCAACCAAATAGGGCATTAGTTAGACTGTTCAGTTGGTGTATGTGTGTATTAGGGCTGCAAAATGATCAGATTGGATTGTAGAATTGTCTGTTTTTAGTATCAATTCGATGACGATTCAATTAAATGAAACATGATATTTGGTTCTACTTTTATTTTGATTATACTGTCAAAATAGGAATCAAATTTGACAATTTTAGAAGATATATACTATGTATAATTTTTATTCAAAAAAGCTAATAAATCTTATATAACTCTAATTTTTGATCTAATAATTTTAAATTTTGGTTTTATTAGCATTCTACGGGTCATGATTGTATAAATTATCTATTTTTTATCTTATTCTAATATTTAATTTTACATATTTTTATCAAAATATCATTGAAATAAAAAGAGCTGAGTCATGATCATCAATTTTTTTCTGATTTCGGTCATAAGTTATCAAAATATTCGATTATAATTTTAATAACCTATATATATATATATAGAGAGAGAGAGAGAGAGAGAGAGAGAGAGAGAGAGAGAGAGAGGTGGTCTTTCTTCTAGGGGCGAATCACGGTCAAGTATTTGAGTTAGTTTTCTTTTTTCTCTAAGCTTACAGCTGAATCTATCAGTCCAACTCACCCATAAACCTCGGGTGGAGGCAGTGGAGGTAATTTCCTCAGTCATTAATAGAAAGGCATCATATGTACAATGTGCACTTAAATCAAGCTAGTTTAATTATTTATAACCATTTGTAAGTGTATAGGGTTATTAGTAAAATATAAGAAATTAGTAAAATATGAAAGAGTACTCCATTAGTAAAAAAATAAAAACAATTCGTCAATATAAGACACAGAGTTGATAACATTTATTGTCCAACTGCTTAATATAGTCATAAATACAAAGTTTAAGAGTTAAATGCAAGTTACATAGATGGTGCCTATCTATTGTCGCAATTTAGGGTAGCTCTCTCCGCCGGGTACTGTGATAATCCAAACACCTCTATTTTCTTCCCACGGAAGAATCGTATATGAGAAGATCATATGGGGCTTCTCTCTCATCAACATAAAGAGCCATAAATGTACTGTCTATCAGTTGCATTCATGTTATAAAGATGCATGGCATCTAGAGCAAGCTACCTCCACTGGGCACCGACAATCCGAACTCCTCTATTTTTCTTCCCTCACGTAATTTGTATATGAGAAGACCATATATATACATAGCTTCTCTCTCTCTCTCTCATCAACATATATATATATATCACTGTTCAATTCATGTTAAAACTAAGTAGTTTCTTTGATTATGCGTGTACGGAACTGTGTGTGGCAGGCCGGTTAGAATAATAAAAAGGAGATCTCAACAGGCGTCTCTGATTAACAAAGTGAGGCTTTAGGAGAGACGATCGAAGACACGGGCGAGACCATGCCCCGTACGTAGCTGGCTAAACTATGTGAAAGCGTGTGGAGGGAAGGCGGGAGGCCCTCAAAGTAAGCGACACATGGCACGAGCAAGGGCCTCTTAATTTCATATGTCTTGTGTCTGTGTGCGGCTGTTCAAGAACCCTAGCCAGCGTGCCGGATCCCCCCTCGCAAGCCCCGATGTAGATAAATATATCTGCATCATCGATCGAACGTATACTTCTCCTCCACGACGGAGGAATCTTTTTCGTAAGAGTGGGCACACCCTAAAAGACTTCGTCAACATCTAGGGTTTGCTTTTTCCCCCCCTTCCCTCTCCTCCAATCGTCCCCTCGGCGAACATGGTGCCCTTCCCACTCGGGGGCAATTTCTAATGGAAGTCTGCCCCCAAATGCAAAAGCTCCTCGGTGGGAGATGGGTGGTCAATGACCAGCTCCCTGCACATATTATTCTATTAAGTGCCCAGCAGATATCCTGTCGTTCCAGCTTGTTCTTAGCTTCTCTCTCTCTCTCTCTCTCTCTCTCTCTCTCTCTCTCTCTCTCATGGGGTGTAAACTAACGATTACATACCATAAATAGGTAAAAGCTCGATCCACTTTCAAACTTAGTATAGGACTGCAAACCTAAGTAGGGAAGAGGTTTATTTATGTCGTTGCAGCTCGATCTCTGCTTTCTCTCTCTTTCTCCGGGTCATAAGTAATTCAACACTTACTTAGCTCGATAAAAATTTATTTACGATGTGATGAAACAAATAAGTTTGAACAAAACCATAAAACTAGATTCATTAACGAGTTGGGCTTCCATAGATTATTACCCGACTCGATAAACTCGAGAGTAGTTACCGGTTAATTATTATGTTGCATGTATATTTAAAAATTTAAATCATAAACATTAATAGCCATCTAGTGTCGCTTAAACATAAAAAATAATTAAATTTAAATAAAATTTAATTTAAATTTGAAGTCACAATGATTTTTTCAAATTAGTTGAAGTTTGAGTTCCTCGTAAATGAGTTTTGGTCGAATTTGAGTTGTATAAACAAGTTCATATCTAGTTTAAACTTGAACTTAAGTCTACTTGTGTAAAAGTTAGAACTCAAATTTATTAAACTCTTGTAAAATAGATGAGTTAAGCATGAATAACATAAATAACTAAGCATGATCAGCTAGTTTGTCCCCCCCTCTCTATACAGACTGCATAAATAACATACAGTCTGTATGCGTGTGCAAGGTAGGACTGTCGTAAAAGAAGAACTGTTCTGACCTAACAACACCGCCCCCCCCATGATTGGACATCGGCAGTTGTACTTGTCTTCATGTCCAAAAATTGACACAGTTCACGAGAGGTGGTGGAACTCCCCGGTTAGGGGTACGCGTGGGTGAAACGGAGAAATTGAATCCAACCTAATTAAATTAACGGCTTGGTTTCGAATATATGCTTTTTTGTAACTAAATCTAACAGATATTTGACATATGATTCGGTTGAATTTTGGTTCTTACAAATCAATTGGCCTAGTCTATCCTTTGACCAGATCTTGCATGGCATCATGCTCATAACGGCTTAATTAGGTGAGTGACTTTTCGAGCTTTGGATAGCTGCAGACTAGCTAGATGAGAATACCGATGATATATATATATATATTTGGACATTTTGTCTTGTTAAAATTTTCGTTTCATCATTATATATGTTCATTGTAGAAATACATTAATTACTATGATTCCATAGGGTGGGATGTGTCACTACAAGAAAACAGAGTTTTACTCACTAAAACATTACCCGTAGGTAAGAATTGGTAAGTAAAAATAGTCTTTACCTACTCACTACACCTACTGATTGAAGGGTTCGTAAGTAAAATAATTAATGTCTATGAACCACCTACGGATTAACATCCATAGGTAAATATTACACCGGCGAATTGATCTGAACCGTCCATTAAAAGATGATCTAATGGTTTATATTTATTCTTCTCTTCCTCCATCCTCATCATTCATTGAAATGAAATTAAGGGCTGTGATCACCCTCTAAACCCTTAACCGCCAAAATCGCTCCCCGATCGATCGAGTGCCTTCGAAACCCTTGGCGTAGAATCCCCCGCCTGTCCCCTTCTCTCCTGTGTGGAATCCGCCATTGTTGAAACCCTTGGCGTGGAATCCCCTGCTCGTTCCCTTCTCTGTTGCGGAATCCCCCACTTGGAACCCTTCTCTTGGCTATGGAATCCCCCACTCGTTCACTTCTCTGCTGCAGAATCCCTTGCTTGAAACCCACTTGAAACCCTTCTCTACTGTGGAATCCCCCGCTCGAAACCCTTCTCTCGGCTACTGAACCCCTTGCTTGAAACCCTTGTTTGTTGCGGAATCCCCCACTTGAATCCCTTCTGTAGACTACAACATCGCCCGCTCGAAACCCTTATTTGCTATGGAATCCCCCACTCGAAACCTGTCTCTGCTGCTGAATCCCCCTACTCGAAACACTTTTCTCGGCTACGAAACCTCCCTACTCGAAACCCTTCTCTTGGTCGCGGAATCATTGTACTCACAACCCTTCTCTTGGCTGTGGAATCTCCCTACTCGATACCCTTCTCATATCCCCTTTCTTGAATGCTAGAGAAGTTTGTTCACCTTTAATCAGTGCACCAGCGAAGCTCCTCAACCTTCATCTGACCATCGTAGTGAAGCTTTCAGCGCTAGGCATCGTGACGAAGCCTTCAACACCAGCCATCGACATAGCGCCAGCCATCACTGCATAGCTCGTCAGCTTTCATCTGCCTCCTCGGTATGTTTCTTTTAGCCTTGACTCCTGTATGGTCGATAAAAATTTTGCTGTTTTATTTTCGTCAATTTTGTGTTTACGTGCCCTTATTTTACTCATTTCATCGCAGAGGCATGCTTCTCATAATTTTGTCCCCTTTTACTATCTTTCACTTTATATTTTAAGGAAAGTTTTTTGTTGAACTATAGGCCTAACAAAAGAAGTTCAATTAAAAATAAAGTTCCTAAAGGCTGTTTACAAAGATATATAGTACGTGAGAACCACTATTTCTAGCATGTTCCGATTTATACTTTTCATATCTCTAACTTGTTTTTACCCATTTTCTTTGTAGATTTTGTTGTTTGAAAATTGTTCTATCTACTGCTTTGTTTGTTGGCGAACACATGGTTTAGTAGTTCTTTCCCTGATGCACATGACTAAATTAGACTGCAGTAGTTTAGATACTATTTTTTGTTGTATTTCTTAGATGACTCATTTTCTCATGGTTTACCCTCTATTTTCTATACCCTATGTTTATAATATCTACATGTTTAAAGGAATCTTTTCTACAGGTAATGCATTGACTTCTTAATATCCTATTCCATGGGTTTCTAAGAAGCTTCTGTGAGTTGTTACATATTCTACATATTTTGGAGCTACTTCAGTACTTTGAGTCATTTGTACCCGTATATATATGTTGATTACCTTATTTATGAGTGACTTGATTGTTTTACTCTTGAGTTGCCTCTACACGATTAGAATGATTGAATCTCATTACGTTTATGGAATCATTCAAACATGAGTCTTGCATGTTTAGAAGAAATTTTGATATGAAGTTGTCAAGGTGTTGTCATTGTTTTGTATAAGTCATTTAATCATATAGAAGTTCTCAACTTTTGTTATTTCAAATATGATGTGTATTACACTTTCTAAATTTTCAAAATGTTAATTACTTTTATGAATTTATCCAAACATTTACCAGAAAATGTACTTTCTTCAATGACTCATTTCCCAAATATGAACAAAATTATGTTTATAATTAAAGGAAGTACTTGATCCCTTGTACTTAGCACAAAACTATGCCTTTCAATGTCTTCTAGTTTACTCATTTGAAGAGGCAACCTTATATGTCAACACTTGGTTGCCTATTCCTGCTACTTGCAAGATATGTATCCGGCCACATGTGCCTTACACATTATCCGCCACTTTTATGACATTATGTATTGGTAGTCCTATTAATTTATAAACCTAAATTGTTACTACTGTATTGTAACTAATTTTCATGTTTTACTTTACAGTGATATGGATTGGAGCTGGATGGATTTGTCCAAAAAGTGGTTGGATACTATGATGGGCTTGATAAGTTTCTAAACTTTGCATACACAAATATACCATCCAGTTATAAGATTAGATGTTCATGTGTGAATTGCACATGAATAAATAAATGTGAAAAGGAGATTGTTAGAGAACATCTTTATATTGATAGTGTTATAAAAGACAGAATTTTTGAAATTTTATGGTGAAGGATCAAGTCACCAAAACTTTGAAGAAAGTTAGGAGGATTCAAACCTACATCAAATGTTGGCTGATATTTTTCCGCTGAATACCGATGAAACACCATATGATAAATATTCTAAATTTTTTTTGACTTGTTGAAAGATGTGAACCAACCTGTTTAACCTAAATGTAAAAATTTTATCAAACTTTCAATTCTCATTAGATTGATTAGCATGAAATATATGGGTGGAATGAGCAATAAACATTTTGATATTTTGTTGAAGTTATTGATTGAGGTGCTCTCGGATGGGTCATTCTTACCACCTTCTTTTTATGAGATCAAGAAGATACTTGATAAGTTAGGGTATGGTTATAAAAAAATAGATGCATGCCCAAACAATTGTATGTTATATTGAAAAAAAATGAGAAGTCTAAAAGTTGTCCCAAATGTGGAGAATCACAGTGGAAGTCTTATATGTCAAGTAGTGTAGTAAAGGACGAAAGAAGACCTCAAAAGGTTCTCCGTCATTTTTCACTAATTCCACGATTAAAGAGACTCTTCATATCCACAAAAATATCTGTCAACATGAGATGGCATGAAGAGGAACGTGAAGAGGATGGTATGTTAAGAGATCCTGCTAATTTTACTTGTTGGAAAATATAAGATGCTATTGATGATTTTGGGTTAGAAAGTAGGAATGTACGTCTTGAATTAGCAAATGATGGGTTCAACCCATATGGAAACATGAATGTTACTCATAGTACATGGCTTGTGTTAGTTGTACCTTATAACTTATCGCTTTGGAAGTGTATGAAGAGTACTAATATTTTGATGTGTCTTCTCATCTCTAGTCCAAAAGGCCTAGGTAACAGCATTGATGTCGTCTTGCAACCGCTCATCGATGAATTTGAGATTCTCTGGCAAGGTGTTGATACATTTGACATAGCTAAATGTGAGCAATTTCGACTACATGTAGCACTATTATGGACTATCAATGACTTTCTAGCATATGTTCAAGTTAGTTAGATTCTAGTGGAAAATTTTGTCACACAGGTCATCGGAGGTGGCTAGGAAACAACCATAAATTTCGAAAGATGAGCAAACAATTTGATGGACATGAAGAATCGGGTGACAAGCCTCGAACATTATCTAGACATGATGTCAGTTAGAATATTTTAAATCACGTGTTACAAAAGGAGACACAAAGAAGGATGGTAAGAGGAAGAGAGAAAGTAAGAAGAAGGATGAGAAGAAGCATTTAGGGTGGAGAAAAATGAGCATTTTCTTTAGGTTGTCATATTGTAAATCTTTGTTGCTTCATCACAACTTAGATGTGATGCACATAGAGAATAATGTATGTGAGAATATAGCAGGCACTCTTCTATCGATTGAAGGAAAGAATAAAGATGGCTCGAAAGCTCGTCAAGACTTACAGAAGTTGGACATACAGAAATGTCTTCATCCACAAGAAGTAGGGTCAAGTAAGTTATTGTTTCCACCAACACAATTCACATGTAGTAACAAGGAAAAGGAAACTATCTTTAAGTTATTTCAATCCGTTAAGGTTCCGGATGGATACTCTTCTAACATTGCAAAGCGATTTCTCAGCAAAGATAATAGGTTATGGGGGCTGAAGACTCATGACTATCATATGATTATATAACAATTAGTTCCAATCACAGTTAGAGAACTCCCAGACATTCATTTATCTTCATCACTAAGTGATATTTGTCACTTCTTTTTAAATATTTGTTCTAAAGTCGCTTCTGCCGATGTCTTTTACCAACAAGGCATACATATTGCAAGAGTATTATGTCAATTAAAGATGATATTTCTTCCAAGTTTCTTTGACATAATGGTACACTTGATCATTCATTTGGCAGATGAGGCTAGAATTGTTGAGCCAATTCATTACAGATGGATGTACCCATTTGAGAGGTAATTAACGTAAATTTGTCAATTGATGTAGATTGATGCTGATTGCTCTTGTCTTTTTAGGTATTTGGGAAAATTGAAATCTTATGTGAGAAATACGACTTATCCGGAAGGGTTAATTGCTAAAGGTTACATTATTATAGAGACAATGACATTTGCAGCTCAATATCGCAATGATGATGTGAAAACATGGTTGAATAAAAGTCACAGAATACCGTCCAAAAGTTGTGGATGAAGGATGGGAAATTTTCATGGAGACATGTCGTCCATGTGGGGCAGCTACCATCGAGAGACTAGAAAGTAATGAGCTGTAGGAAGTACATAAATATATCATATATCATATTCAACTGCACAACACTCAACCATTACATAAAGTAAGTTTAGGTCTTAGCTAAGTTTAGATTCACTAAAACAAATATGACTATGCCTAATATCATTAAGTGTAGGGATCACATCACTAGACTTAAAGAAATGTTGCTCGGAATGGATGAGAACGAAGTGGAACACCTTCATACATTTACATTTAACAAATGGCTAAACAATAGGGTAATTATCCTTTATTAACTCAATTACATTTCTTAGAGGATGTGGTTATCATATGATGTCATGTCTATTGTGAATTATTTTGTTTTTTCAGGTGCATCAATTACATCAGTTGACTATGGGAGACATGTTGTCTTATCTCTATTTGATTAAAGATTTGCCAAGTGAAGTGGTTAAGAAGTATAATGCCTGCATTGTTAATGGTTTTAGGTTTCACAATAGAATCCTTAAACAATGAAGAGTTATCCAAAACTTAGGTGTTGTTTTGAGTGCAACTACTCCATTAAGCACAAAAATGTTGATGACAATGTCATTTAATTATTATGGTGTATTTGGTGAGATCATTGAAGTTGACTACTATGGACACATGAGAATAGTATTGTTTAAGTGTGATTGGATAGATGTGCATCGAGGGGTGAAACATGATGGACCTCTTACAATAGTGAATACATCATGTAAATTAAGAACAAGTGAACCTTATATCTTAGCATCACAAGCAGAGAAAATTTGGTTTGTGGAGGATCTTAAGAACATTGGTTGGCTTGTTATTCGCAAGACAAACCCACGTGATGTTTACAGCTTATCAAAATTTAATGATGAAGAAGATCTTGATTTCCTAGATATACAACCAACATGTCATGACCAAATAGCTAGATTCCAAAATGATAACAATCTTGAGGACATGTTGGTTCATAGATCTGATATAGATGAAATTCAAGTGTAATGTAAGTTATTACTGATCTTGCAACTATTGCTAAAATTACCCTCCAGGTTTTATTCTCTTTTTGTTTGTATTGTATGTTGACAGCTGGTTTGTTAGAGTGTCAGAATATCCAACTTATGGGCTATATCAAATTTCTTAACTTCCAGCGTTTGTCCTTTCCATTGATGTCTCCAATATTCTAATTTAAGATTTTCATTCTGTATAAATAATAATAATCTTTCCCACCCCTTCTCCTCTTTAAATCCGACAAGCAGCAATTGCTTTACAAAAATTTGAGTTGTCTACCCCCAATTCTAGGCAAAAGTGGTTTGCAACTCCGTCTTCACATTAATAGGACCATTGATCTAGGCCAATAAAACAAAGACCATGCTGATAATGTCATCGCGAAAAAAGCAGAACTCAATTGATCTGGAGAGGCTTCATCTTTCTATGTAAAGAGGCATGATAAATTATTTTTCAGTTGCCAGCACCGTTTATCCTAAATGATGTTCAATTTTTTTTCCTTTGTAACTATAGTAGGAATGTAAAAAAACTGTTTATCTTACTAACAAAAATTTCACTGCTCATGAGATATGTTTACCTTATTTACATTGTATCAATTGTAGGCAAGTGTCGACTCTGAAAATGGGTTCCGGATTGGCACCTAAGAAAGGTAAAGAGAGAAAAGAAAGAAAAGGGAGTGGAGTTGGAAATAACTCGAAAAATGGTAAAATTCTCACATCGGTCCCACACTCATAATAATCCCCGAACTTTCATCTCATGGTGTCGCTCTAGCACTGGAGATGGTTCGGGTCATGTAGGAGGAGAGTGAGGATTGAATAAACTTAATGCATGAAGAAATGAAAATAAGTGGTCGCCAAGAGCCGCGGGCTCCGTTTTATGTAATGGAAATGGAAAGAAATTGACCATGTGTACCTTAGCGCGAGAAAGAGTATGTACGGGTTCAACATTTTTCTTCTTCGGTCGGCCGAGGAAGAAGAGTCCACAACTGATGCTAGCTTGATGTATCTGTGCAACTAGAAGACAACAAGACAAGAAAACAAGTGAAGAAAGATTAGAACTAAGTGAAGTGTAGTAACTTGTAAAAACAATAACATAAAACGGCAATTGGAAACAAATTCACCGGATAAGGGGTTATCCCTAACCCCTTCTTTTGGTTTTTTTATGATGTATGAAATGATGCAAAACTGAATAAAAATGATGCTTAAATATGAAATAAATGATATAAATGAAGAGTTAGTAAAGAGAATATGGATGATTAAAGGCAACACAACCCAGACAAGGTGGCAACCGGGTTGGATAGATTCAATGTAAACTGCACGGCTCTGATGCAGAGACCGCAACGGACAGCACCAATGTCAGAATCAAGTGCTGTTTGTTTTAAAATAAATAGGACTCACTGAGGGCAATTTTATATTAAGACAAGTTTGCTTGAATTATTTTATAAGTGGTATGAATTTACCTAAAAGTTCTATTGTTGGAAGTTGAAGATCCGGGAACCACCAGCGCGATGTTAATGCAAGATTTTCCTCAGGCACCACAGATGTCCAAATTAAATGATTCTTATTGGAAATTAAAGAGGACTTACCGGGGAACAGTTTCTATGAAGGATGTATGAGCTGAATATGTAAGTAAGTGTAGTAAAATTGACTGAGAAGACGATGACCAAGAAGGGGAGACTTCGGATTTGTTTACGCAGAGCCGGTGTAGAAGCCATCACGAGTCGAGGCGATGCCGGAATTGATCTTGTCCATAACTCATCCTCAGATTTCCAGTAAGCTTCTTGGCTCGTCCAAAAGAATATTTCAACTTGATTTTAATGGTCCAAAAGGGATGTTGCCAATGGAATATGGGTTTAAGCTCCAAATAAAGCCAAATTGGCATGTCTACAGCTTGCCTCGCCTTGATGTCGACTTTGCAAGGGAATGGTATGTAGCAAAGCGAAGTGAAATGTAAGGAAATATAGTGAAGCAAAATGAATTGTAATGGAATGCAGTGGAGTAAAATAGCGATGGACTGAAAAGGTGGCATCAAGGTGTAGATATAGACATGCTCAATGACCAAATTCGGCAAAGAGAATCTCTTCAAGTTCCTTGGATCACTGCCACATTTCGTCAAGCCTTCTTACATCCGATTGGTAAAAGATGTGCCACGGGCACGAGGGAAGAATAGCCAACCCCCAACGCAGTGGGGAGTCCCCGAATCATGGGTTCGTGGGTTCATCAGCAGCCAGCAACCCGATCTTTGTGGTGTTCCTGTATTGTGATGGGCTAAAAGTTAAAAAAGAGATTTGTTTTGAAAAATAAAAGAATACCAATCAAGCATATTTAGGCTCTCAGATTCATTTAAGTTTTCCAAGAAACATGATTTGATTCAGAATGGAATGATTTCATTTTCCAAAAGGCAAATGTTTAAGCTCAATCAATAGACCATGAGGATAATGGTGGCACAAGATGATCAAAATGGGTGCCCATTGTGGGAAAAGGTGACTGCCACAGTGGGATGAATAGCAAGAAAGTATTGCAATAGCCACGGTGGGATAGAAATGAAAGATTTTGAAGGAAACAAGGTGATTACGATAGGTGACGGACACGGTGGGGTAAACGAACACGGTGGGATTAATGAACACGGTGGGATATTGAAAAGATCAGAATTGGGATAATGATGGGATGAAGAGACCCGGGGAGATTCAGAGGATGTGATGACCACAGAGGGATGTAGAGATGATAAGTAAAAATGCAATGGAACTAATGCAAAATTATATGATGCATGCCGGGCTAAAAAAGTCAAAAATTATGTAAAAGATAGTTGTGCAGAGTTCTCTGTGTTTGTTCTTCGTGCCTGAAACACTAAGAAAAGAAGATTAGAATGAAAATATGACTTATCCCCCTTGCTAGTTACAGTATGCCTTGACCTTTGTCAAGGGGTGATAGCCTTCTTAAGAGTGTAAAAAATAAAGCGGCGAATATGCAATGAAAATTTTGAAACATGAGATACAGAAAGTAAACATGAATGTAAAGACCAAAATTCAAACCCAAGCATGGTGATGAATTGTTTTTTTTATTTGAAAAAGAAGTTTTTGTGAAAGATTCATTTTTTGGGGATTTTTGAAAATATTCATTTTCTTGGAGTTTTTTAAAAATATTTAACTTTTTAGGAGTTTTGAAGACATTCAATTTTTTTAAGTTTTTGAAAATATTCATTTTTTTATTTTAAAAGTATTCAACTTTTTTTGAATTTTTGAAAATATTCACCTTTTTGTTTGAGAGAGAAATCAGTATTGACAAAAATCCTCATCACAGTTGTTATTCTAGGTTCGTTGGTAGATACCATATGCAATTAAAAGGGTTCCTTACCCATAATCTTTCTGACCTTCAACGAATTGAGAGAAAGTCCTTGATAGGCTTTTGAGATGTTGAGAGAGATTTCTCTACTCACACCTAATTACTTGTTGGGGTTGGGCCTCTTCGGGTCTTTTCTTCTTTATTGACAAACCTATTTTGTGGAACATATTCAGACAAGTGCTTTGACCTGTGGGGTCTTTGCCCATCTTTTGGCGCCTTTTGTTTTCATTTTCTACAATTTTTTGGGGTACTCATTCAGACATGCCCATGTATGTTTAAACATGTGGGGTTTATTGTTCATCTTTTGGCACCATTTTTTTCCTTTTGAGAAGTTGGACCTTCCGAGACAGCCTCCTACTAAGGTGGTGGATGCTTTTGATACTCTCCCCCTCTAGTCCCCTTTGCCTATCTTGGACCGAATGGAAGAGAATAGGGTGAGGGCTTTCCTTCCATCTCTAGGCATGACTAGCTTCTCTTAGGTGTCAGGTCATCCAGATTCTGAGATCGGGATGTGTTGTGTGTGGTATGGTATCCACCCTCGACTCCAAGAGAACAACCTAGGACATGCAGACTCAAGTCATACCGGTAGTTCTCTCTATTTTTTGAGGTAGATTACATTCCATGAGTGAATCAATTGTAAACATGCCTTGCAATGTAAAAAAATCATTTAGATAAAACAAAAAGCAGTTATCGTCAATCATAAATTTTATCTCAAGCAAGATTGTCATATAAGAATCAAAATCATTTTTAAAAAGATTGCCTTGTGGATGACATAATGATGATGAATGCAATTTCATGTAATACCTAAGAGGAGTTCATTGTTGGTGATGACGTTGCTTGTGCTTTCCTTGCCTTGCCTTGTTGCTTCCACTTTTGATACGCTCCATATTGCAATGGATCGAAGATTCAGAGTCATATGATGAAGTGAAAGATGTGGAGGATCTGATTTGGCATGGCGGAGTCAAAATTGATGATGCAAAAGGCAAAGATTGTGGTTTCACCTATGAAAATTTTCTACCCATGAGTAAAATCCAAAAATAAAAGAGAATATGAAAGGAAATAAACATGCTTGAAAACAATAGTGAGTTAACACGGGCTCTTGGGCCCGGGAATTGAAAGTGGGATTGAAGGCCCAGGAATGGTCAGAATCAAGAGGCACGTGGGCCCAAGATTTGAATGCGGGCTAGAGGGCCCAGTTGATGTCGATGGACATGAGGGCCCGATTAGAGGTGATGGGCTCGAAGGCCCGATTGGAGGTTGAGCCCGAGGGACCCAACGAAAAGAGCAGGCACATGGACCTGATTTAGATGGTTGGGAGCATGGTTGCGATTTTGAGGATTAGTGATAGACTCACGGGTGCCATTGAAGGGTATGGCCGTGCAAACCTGGATTTGAAGAAGTGGGGGCATGGGGCCCGATTTCAAAGAAGTTTGGGCATGCGGCCTGATTGTGAAGGAGTGGGGGCACGCGCGCCCAAAGTTGAAGGAGTGTGGGCATGTGTGCCTGAGGTTGATGGAAGGTGGGCACGTGGGCCTGATTTAGGAGGATTTTGGGCACATTGGCCCAATTGTAGAAAAACATGGGCATGTGAGCCCGGTTGAGGTGAATTACGGGCACGTAGGCCCGATTGAGGTGAATTGTGGGCACGTGGACCCGATTTAGAAATATTAATAGCATGTGGGCCTGATTGAAAGAAGGGGGCATGTAGGCCTGGTTGGGGAAATGGGGCACATGGGCCCGGTTGGATCAAGGGGGCACGTGGGCCCAGCTAACTAAAAGGGGCATGTGGGCCCGACTGATGGAAAGGGGCACGTGGGCCCGGTTGATGAAAAGGGGCATGTGGGCCCGGTTGAAGAAAGAGGGGCGCATGGGCCCGGTTGATGGAAAGGGGTACGTGGGCCCGGTTGAAGAAAGAGGGTACATGGGCCCTATTGAATAAATGGGGCACATGGGCCTTGTTGAGGGAAAGGGGCACACACGCCAATTGACAAAAAGGAGTGCATGGGCCCGGATGAAGGAAAGGGGCATATGGGCCCGGTTGGATAAAGGGGGCATAAGAGCATGATTGTAGTAGGGGGCATGAGGGCCCAATTGAGTGGGATAAAGTGTGGGTCGTGGCCCTAAGATTGACAGATTCTGGGCCCATGGGCTCGATTGATGATTGTAAGAAGGATAAAGAAAGGGCGATGGCCCTAAGATTAAGGAATTGTGAGCCCATAGGCCCGATCTGTGATTGGGAGAAGGGTAAAGAAAGGGTCGTGGCCCTAAGATTGATTGATTGTGGGCCCATGGGCCCAATTGTTGATTGAGGGGAGAATGAGATATAGGCAGTGGCCCTAGGATTGATGTTGAGGAATCTACCTACCTAGTTGGAGGAGGTCTCAGTATCCCTTTGCTAAGGTCTATGCCCTTCTGGAGACTTGTTGATTCCTTTCCCATTTCATTCACCAATTCTATCCCCTTACTTCCTAGTTCAGGGGTCAATTTAATCTGACCATCTTCATTGATCAATTCCAATGATGACAGTTGATCAATGCCTAACAAATCCTTGCCTAGTCCTTCATTGGATTGATAATCAACTAAGTTTGTGATTCTATCATCTAAGCTCCCTACAGTAGGCTTCTCCTCAGGATGTTCTATGGAAGAGGGCATGCCTAGTCTAGGGGATTACAAAAAGGTAGAAGGCTTTGGTTCAATCTCCCTTACTGGCTGACTTAGAACCTGAGATATAGCAATGACATGATGAGAAGTTGATTCCTCTACCATGGTGTAGATACGCGAATTCGGCCCGATTACAGAAAGTGCAACCTCATTTCTATAGATAACACTTGTTTTCTCCCGATCGGAGAGGTCGATTTGACATAAAGATGATCAAATTCCAGAAAATCTGTAAGCGTCCCGATGTCGCGACGCCTGGCGTCGCGACGTCAAAGCGCCTGGCATTTCCCACCTTTTCACCCTCCTTGTCCGGCCGGACGACATCGTACGTAGAGACGTACGAAAGTACAAGCGCTCCTCTGCCGGAGCGCCTGCAATTCCGCCCGTGACAGACGGCTTTTCAGACGGTCAGCGATACGTTGTCGAAATTGTACCGAGGGTCCAGGCGCTCCGCCGTCGGAGCACCTGGATTCCCGCCTGACAACTGTCATCGCAGGCTCCGCGTGCGCCGAATTTACAGTCTGACAGCCGTTGGTCGTAGGTGCTCCCCTGTTAGAGTGCCAGGATTTCCGCTGACAACCGCCGCCTGACACGCAGGGTGGTAGGTGGCGACAGGTATGGTCGGACGTGCTGACCCGCCGACTTGTCAGCGGATTTGCAGGCACTCCCATGTAGCGACGCCAGGCGTCCTCAGGACGGAGTGCCAGGGTCACTTTTGTGCATCTATAAAAGGAGACCCTTCTCCCACATTTAAGAGGTTCCAAGAGAGAGATTACAAGGAGCTTAAAGAGGGATTCCCAGAGCCTTAACTTCCTAAGAGTTTTCTTGAGCCTTCCAAAATCCTCCCACCACCTTCCAAGCCCCATTAGAGTCTACCATCCCACTCCCAAGCCTTTCCATCCTCCATTACACCTCTTCCACTCCGCTCATTCAATACCACTCAGAAACCATTCAAGACCCCTGCCATCACGCCATTAAAAGCCATTGCAAACCATTACGAAGAGTACCAAGAAACCTCCAAAACAGGCTAGGAATCCGATCCCTCGTCATTGGAACCGGGAGAATATTGTATTAAAGACTGCCGCATAAGGACTTAAGCGCTCCTCCGACGCGACGCCAGGCGACCCGTGGCCGGAGCGCCTGCAATTTCCAAAAGCCAGAAGCACCGGGCTTCTCTACGATCTTCTTCCTTACCTTACCCTTTCCTTTATCATTCATTTGGGTTACATTACGCATGTTGCATTAGTATGGCATAACGCATCTTAGTCTTAAGTCATTTAGATCCTCCCTTAAGAGGGGTTAGGAGTTAGTCCTAATCCGGTTCGTTCAACCCCTTTTGCCATTGCTCTTCTTTTTTACGAATAGTTACCGCTCCATATTTAGTTCTAATTGTTGTGTTTTCGTTCATACTTTCTTTTCAGGCAAGCGAGTTTCTCCAAGGCTCTTCTTCCCCGGCCTGCCGAGGAAGGAGAATATAGAACCCCCGCAATCTCCCCAGTTCATCGAGGTAACCGGTCATTCTCACTTTCTTTACCAGTTTATCTCTTTTACTTCTATCATCGGAGCCTCTCTGGCTCCTGGCGACCACACCATCCCTTCCTCTTTCGGTTAGTAGGTTAAGTTAGTATTGATAATGCCACCGGCTATCTGATCTTCTTTCCCCTCGATTCTCCTCACGACCCGGACCGGTCCTTCGATGCCCAAGTGACATCAATGGTTGAGTAGTCTGGGGATCAAGGTGAGTGCGGAGAAGGAAAGAAGGAAGAGAAGCGGGCAATAGACTGGTTCGTTGGAATCATCCACGACCGTGCCTATGGCGTGATTAACACAAACCCACCCTATCAAGACCGTAAGGAAGGAGAAACATACACACACACGCGGACACATCTATCTCTCTCGTCCTTTTTCTTTCTCTCTCTCCCTCGCCCTCTCTCTTTCCCGGCGTCCACACATGGTAGGAGCACAAATGGTTGGAGCGATTGAATCATCTGCCGGAGCAGGAGCACGAGGAGTCGGAGTTACTAAATTGACTACCATGGCAGGAGCATGGATGATCAGAGTGACTAGTTCTTTTACCAAGGCAAGAGCATGAATGGTGGTAGGGATTGTTTCTCTACTGGGGTAGGATCATGAATTGTAGAAGTGACTAGTTCTTCTGTTGAGGTAAGAGCAATAGACGAAACAAGTGCCTTAACCGACTTAGGGTGAACCCTATTTTGAGGGATTGATTGATTAGCAAAGAATTGTTCAATTGATGTTGGCATAGAAGTCGGTTCGGGCTGAGGAGCTGTTGGTAAACATGGTTAAGGAGTCAAGGCTTGAATGTTTGGCCAAGGGGTTGTTGGTGGAATAGGCTGAGAAGCCGAGGGCCGGATGATTGGCCGACGGGCCTTTGGAAATGTTGGTGGAGTCCAAGGTTGGGGAGCCGGTTTAGGAAATGAAGTATTTGCACAAGCGACAAGAGGAACTTGATTGTGCACAATTGGTTGCGCCATTGGCAAGGGTTGCACGACCGGCTGAGGTTGGGGCATGGGTGGCCTAATCAACTAGCGTTGAGGAGTTGGCCGATGATGATGATCTGAATGGGGTTGGAGAGAGCTCCTAGGTTGGTGCATACCATCAATGTTCTTCTCAGCCTTCGGGCTTAATTCATCATGATATTGCATTAGTTCCATGTCTTCTTTTGCGCGGCCCATATTGTTGCAAGAATTTTTCCTTGATAATTTTGAAATCCCATATCTCTACTTCTCCATGTGAGAAAAACCATTCTAGGGCTACACCCCCTAAAGATCGCCTAAAAAGAAAAGTAAGAACTCTTTGATCAGTTAGCCATCGAGAAAATTTGCTCAAGAAATCATTGACATGGGTGAAGGGATCATCTGAGCCATTGTAGCGATGGTAGGTTGGCATTTGTGATGGGGGGATGTAAATAGTATAGAGGGGAAATTCAAGGGTTTCTTTATCCTTGGCAATAGGTGGAGAGGAATTCACCAGGGAGTGTGCACATGGCACTCGGATGGGAGGGAGGTTGGTTGGTGTGCAAGCTAAAGAATGACCCACAATGGAGTGAGTAGGTGAAGTAACATGGCAGGACTGCACAGGTGGGGTTATGGTAAGAGGCCAAACTGCTGATTGGGGAGGTGAGGCAGCTCGGTTGACTTTGGTTGGACCTTGATTAGTAGGCGTCTTGCCCTTCACTAGAGATTGTACGAATGACAAAGTCTTGGGATCAAGATGAAAAGATTGTTCATTGAGAGCTTGTTCTATACTACGTGAAATAGACTGGTGGGTAGGATCTTGGACTTCGGGTTCCATCACTATGTTAACACGGCCCTCTGGTTGAACCATAGGTTGTTGAAACTCATAGTGACCCGTCTCGTACTCTTCTTGCTCGTAGTAGTACGACATCCCAATGCGTCTTCTAGACCTTAGCATCATGGGCATCCTGTCGAATTTCTTCAAAAAGATAGTTGAAAAAAAGCAAGTGGAGTACACAATTGAGGATTTTTCTTTTTTTTGGGTTTTGTTATTTGATGATTTTTTTGTTTCAATTTTGGTGTTTGGCAAACAAGTTGCACACAAAATTAAAGAGACTTTTTGTTTAAGTGTTTTGGAAGAAAGAGTTTTTTGTTGTTTTCAATTTTGATGAGCAAGCAAGTTGTGCAAACAAGTTTTTAGAATGACTACTCGACAATTTTTGGGTTCAAACCTTAGATTAGATATATTGTTAGCAATTGTTCACTCGACTCAAGTAGGTTTGATCCCTATTGCTTCAATCTCCAAGACCTAAGCCACACAATCACCACGAGTAGGTACTTGGGTTCTTCGGGGTTTTAAAAAATGGTACAACCAGCACAATCGTGCGTAGAGGAATACTCCATGGATGGGGACTTACGGAGATCTTGATGGAAATCACCAAATTAACTAGGAAGGAATATCCTATAAGAGAGGTTAGAATCCACCAAGAATGTGTTTGGAGGGTAAGGGTGTGTTAGGAGAGAGAGCTCTCGCCTCGAATGCCCTACAGATCGGAACAAGTCTGGTACGCAATGCAAAAAGCTAATGCAAAAGTAAAAATGGAGGGTAAGAGGAGAAGAAGCAATCAATATGCAAACATGAAATGAAATTAAGCTATAAAATGCAAGCAAAAACAAGCAATCATAGAACAAGACAAGTAACTAGAAACTAGTAACTAAAAGGTGGTTCGCGCTGGAACCGGTTTGTGAATGAGCGTTCATGTGGGGACAGATCTGAAGTAGATGGAAAAGGGTGGTCCACATGGGGACCGAACTAAAAACAAAGTGGCTCACGTGGGAGCCGAGTTTTGAAAAGTTAAGTGGTTCACGCGGGAACGGTTTCTTGAAGGAATGGGGTGGTTCACGTAGGAACCGGTTTGTTTGGTTGGAAAAAAAAAGGAAGACCACGTGGGGCCAATTTAAAAGTGATGTAAAGGGGTGGTCCATATGGGGACTGATCTAAAGGTGGGTTGGTTCACGCGGGAACCGGTTTAGAAAAGGAGGTTGGTTCACGCGAGAACCAATTTTTAAAAAGAAAAGGGTGGTTCATGCGGGAACTTGTTTAGAAGTTGACAAAAAGGAAAGAGGGCCATGTGGGGCCAATTTGAAAACTAATGCAATGAGGTGGTCCATGCAGGGACCAATCTGAAGGTGGGTTGGTTCATGTGAGAATCAGGTTGGAAAAGAGAGTTGGTTCACGTGGGAATCGGTTTTTAAGAAGAAAATGGGTGGTTCACGCGAGAACCAGTTTAGAAGTTGAAAAAAAGGAAAGAGGGCCACGTGGGGCCAATCTGAAGGTGTTGCAAAGGGGTCGTCCACGTGGGGATCGAACTAAAAATAAGTTTGTTCATGCGGGAACCGAGTTGGAAAAGAAAGGTAGTTCATGCAGGAACCGGTTTATAAGAAGAAAAGAGTGATTCGCGCGGGAACCAAATTGAAATTAAAGAAAAGCAAGTCAAGTCCACATGGGGGACAATCTTAAAGAAAGGGTAAACAACAAGATTTAAGAGTAGATTGACATGAAAAGGGTAAAATAAGAGCCAGTTCGCATGGGAACCGAATCAGAAAATAACTAGTTGCACGGATGAATCAAGCTAGCACGATTGAAGATATTGGTTGTCCCATCATGGTCGCCAAAAAGCTGTCAACTTCGAAAACGGGTTCTGGATTGGCACCTTAGAAAGGTAAAGAGATAAAAGAAAGGAAAGGGACTAGAGTTGGAAATAACTCGAAAAATGGTAAAATCCTCACCTCAGTCCCACATTCACATTGATCCCCGAACTTTCATCTCACGGTGTCGCTCGAGCACCAGAGACAGTTCGGGTCGTGTAGGAGGAGAGTGAGGATTGAATAAACTTAATGCATGAAGAAATGAAAATAAGTGGTCGCCAAGAGCTGCGGGCTCAGCTTTATGTAATGGAAATGGAAAGAAATTAACCGTGTGTACCTTAGCGCGGGAAAGAGTATGTGTGGGTTCAACCTTCTTCTTCTTCGGCCGGCCGAGGAAGAAGAGTCCACAACCAATGCTAGCTTGATGTATCTGTGCAACTAGAAGACAACAAGACAAGAAAACAAGTGAAGAAAGATTAGAACTGAGTGAAGTGTAGTAACTTGCAAAAATAATAACATAAAACGGCAATTGAAAACAAACTCACCGGATTAGGGATTAGCCCCAACCCCTTCTTTTGGTTTTTTTATGATGTGTGAAATGATGCAAAACTGAATAAAAATGATGCTTAAATATGAAATAAATGATATGAATGAAGAGTTAGCAAAGAGAATATGAATGATTAAAGACAACACGACCCAGACAAAGTGGCAACCGGGTTGGACAGATTTAATGTAAACTACGCGGCTCTGATGCAGAGACCGCAACGGACAGCACCAATGTCAGAATCAAGTGTTGTTTGTTTTAAAATAAATAGGACTCACCGAGGGCAGTTTTATATTATGAATTATTTCATAAGTGGTATGAATTTACCTGAAAGTTCTATTGTTGGAATTGTTGTATATTTAACAATTGTATGTTGTGAAACCAAGTTATGTTTGTTTTTAAGTTATTCCTGTACACCTCACTTTATGATTGTGAAAACAAAACCAAGTTATATGAATGTTTGATGTTTGGATGTCAATTGTGAATTGAAGGGGATTTGTACATCTCACTTCATGATTGTGAAAACAAAACCAAATTATATGAATGTTTGATGATTGGATGTCAGTTGTGAATTGAAGTGGATTGTGAATTTGGTTATAGGAAGATATGTGCAATGTATGCAGAATGTCGATTGAGCAGGTCTAATATATATGCATGCATTTACATATGGATAATATTTTTCGTAGGTAAATGTAAGACCTATGAATTGAAAATTCAATTTATATATGCGTCATTTACCTATGGGAGTGTCCGTAAGATAGTGTAAAATGGAATGTTAGATATTTACCTACGCACGCCAATTAGTAGGCACAATCGATACTATGCCTACGGGAGCATATTCTTCCATAGGTATAGTACATGCCCTATGCCTACGGATATGCCCATAGGTATTACTTTTCCCCACTTGTACTAGGCCTATGGATGTCCCTATAGGTGGGTTTGTAGGTAAATCGATTTACTTACGGGAAAATGACTTTGCCTACGGATTTTTCGCATAGGCAAAAATCAATTTTCTTGTAGTGTGTGTGTGAGTGAGTGAGAGAGAAGTGGCTCTAATGTTAAATATTGATATCACAAGATCCTAATTAGTTACCTTATTTTAATTTTACATTATTTTATGTGCCAAACCGACAGAAATAACCAAATTTCTTGGCTCGGTTTGTTAATTCTTGCGCCCTAATGGGTTTGATTCGTTTCGATTCAACTAACAACCCTTTAGTCATAGTTTCAACAAAATCGATCCCAAACCACAACCAAAATTGAATTGCTTTATAGCTAGATTTGCCGCATGCATAAGCCAAACTCAAACTCAAACTCAAAGTTTTAGTCCCGAATGATTAGGGTCAGCTACATGCATGGATCCGTCTCTTCCATTCATTACGATTTGTCGCTAACTCCTCTCATATGCTTAGTTCCTCCACATCGTACTGGATTCGCCTACACCAATTTAACTTGGGCCTACCTCTCCACTTCTTCTACATCGGCAACATTAGGGTCTCGACTTATCTGACTGGCACCTCAAGATGGCACTGCTTGATAAATTCAAACTAACGAAGTCTTCTCTCCTTTACAATATCCTCAATTCTCGTAACTCTCACTTTATCTTTAATACATTCGTTGTGAATTCTATCAATCAGTGTGTGGCCACACATCCACCGTAACATGTACATTTCAGCTACACTCAATTTAACAGCACGTCTTTTCTTGGTTGCCCATCACACTTTATCCCCGATGCACACGCCAATGATTCTAAAAATAATCAATTGCATTGAAGTATTTGCAACATATTATGTTTGGAGAGAGCAGAGATTTTCTTTGTTGGTCGACCGAGAGAACCACCGTAATATTCTCACATGAAAAGGTTGGAGCCCACGGTGAACCTCAACTCTTGCGTGGATCCTAACTCCTCCTCCTTTTGAGGGGGCTACGATAATTCTCTCAGTCCACCAACTAAGAGAATCATCGTCGCACGTAGGGCATTTCCAAGGCCACTTGCACAATAAGCATTATTCTTTTAACCACTACCTGAGGTGTACGCTGTTGCGCTTTCTTAGTAAAGAACTGCAGATCATGCATCCCGTAGACATCATCAGAGAGCATTAATCTTTCTCTTTCACCACCACATGCACATATATATATATACACACACACACACAACATGTATATCAAGGGGCGCAAGCACGGTATCCCTCAAGGTGGATATGCATATATACGAGGAATAAAGTAACAACTTCGCGCTTTCTGTAATCCGGCAGTTAAATGGAGTGGGCAGCGTTGGCTCCAACGGGGTGTTTGGTTGCCCAATATATCTTTTTACATTTCATTACAAAATTTTATATTAAAATAAAACGTAAGATATAACTAAAGATAGATGGTTGTCGTGTTTGGTGACATGGGATGACAGAAAAAGGTGAGAACCATGTATAATTATAAAAGATAGAGAGGACACACGGAAAAGAAGGTTTCACCTATTTTTCGTCCAAGAAATAATTTTATTTATAAAAATATGTTTTTGTATTGGTTGTTGAACACACTCTTTTTAATAACTTTTGCTACAAAAATATATTTTTGCAACAAAAACTCAATTGCCATGAAACCATACACCCCATAAGACTTGATAGTTAACTGGTGTTTTGTTAGAGTATTAAATTGATACTATACAAATTTTGATCAATACTAATAATTTTGAATGGTTGAGTATAAATAACAAAATTGATCATACAAGTCGGCACTCTTATTATTTTTCATGTCTTGTTCATATTAAAAATTTCAAATTTGATATTAATGGGTAAACATCTTAGATTAATCGATAGATAATGAATTTTTAAAGGGGTTTTCAGTTTTTAGTCCTAAAAAGTTTACCAAATTATTTTTTAATCCCAACGTTAGTCCTCTTTATTTATTAGTCCCAACGTTGACTTGTTTCTTTTTTCTTTATCCTGTCCGTCACCATTTTTGCCTAATTCCTAAAGTACCCTCTACTTTTATTATCTCATCGCTCAGCGTCTCAGCCCTTTCCATATTCACCATGTTGGTTTCTTTTTATGGTTTTTTTCTAAAACTCAAATTGTTATATTTTGGTGTTGGCTTTTTTTTTTCAAACTCATGTTAACTATTTATTTGGCTATTAATATATTTGGTTATCAATCAATATACAGGTGGATTGTCTGCATCATCTATGACTTGGTTTATGTTTAAATCGAACATTATTTTGTAAAATCTAACGTCATTTTAATGTAATATAGAGATGATTGAATGAAGATATATATATATATATAGACTCTATCCAAGTGAATAAATTGAATTTTAATTTTGATCGAGCTTCATTTGAATTTTAAAACTTAATATTATAATATAATTTGAATTTGAATTTTGATCGAGCTTCATAAATAATTCAAAATTCAAAATTTATAAATAAATTTAGATTGAGTTTGAGTTTTATAAATGACTTTGTATCGGGTTTGAACTTGAATGTGGACTGAAAGTTGCTATTCGAACTTGAACTCGAACTCTACTCGAATAAGAAATAAGCCAACTTGAGCCAACGTGGAGTCTACTTGTAAAAGTCAAAACTCGAACTCGAACTCGAACTCGTGTAAAATTAGTTAATAGAGCTTCCACGAAGGAAAAATTTTCACTAGCTACTCAGCTAGCTAGACTTGCTCATTTGCACCCCTTTATGATATCACCGTGTAGTACAAATAAAAAAATCGTCTGGATCTGCCATCGCAGAGCAGGTTCAACTTCTGAATAATGCGCCCAATCGACTGATACTGTTGAATTTCTGTACATAATGGTAGAAAGGACAGTGACAGCTTGTATAGGTTCATTGATCTCTGATAGTAAAAAGAATAAATGCACAGGTTCAAAATAGCTCTGAAATTAGAAGACAGCCGACCATTGGAAGAACGTCCAAAAACATTTCTTATACATCTTTGCCCGGTCACATCAGTATCACTTGTGCTCCACCATTTATCAATTGCGTATTTAAATCGAATGAGGAAGGAAAGAGAACCTTGCTCTCATTGGCAAACAATACGAAGAAAAGATGGAAAAGAGAACATTAACAGCGTGTTTGTTTGCATAATATTCTTATACATTGTTCTGATAAAATTATATATGAAATAAAATCTAATATAACTGAAGACAACAAAATTATCATATTTAGTGAGGACCATATATGTATAACTAAAGTGATAGTAGACCACAAGGGACAAAAAAAAGACCTCACCACTTTTTTATCCAAGACAAAATTTTCTTGTAAAAATATACTTTTCTTTTTTTTGGGACAATTACAGTTGGTTGACGTCATGCCACAAGTCGTCTCGTTAAACAATCATCCTGGGTTCGGGACATTCTCCCATGGGATGAAGGATAGAGCGAATCACCTCAGTCCCCGGATGGAGGGAGTAGCCTCAGTCCCCAATCAGAAACGGCCACATACCCCCGCTATTTAAGTGGCAGCTCAAGAACCAGTACGGTGAACCGCTATCGAAAAAGGCTGAACCGCTACCGACGCCTTACTAACTTGTTACCGACGGGTAGTGAGTTACAAAGGTGTCGGTAGCGGTTCAACCTTTTTCGGTAGCGATTCAAAACTTTCAAGTTATGTTACCGAACCGTTGTTGAACTACTACCGAAAAGAGTTGAACCGCTACCGACACCTTACTAACTCGTTATCGATGGGTAGTGAGTTACAAAGGCGTCGGTAATGGTTCAGCTCTTTTCAGTAGCGGTTCACTGAACTGGTTCTTGAACCGCCACTTAAGTGACGG
Source organism: Cryptocoryne crispatula var. balansae (assembly GCA_036172225.1). Taxonomy (NCBI): domain Eukaryota; kingdom Viridiplantae; phylum Streptophyta; class Magnoliopsida; order Alismatales; family Araceae; genus Cryptocoryne; species Cryptocoryne crispatula. The sequence continues at coordinate 30,295,555 of CM069935.1, forward strand.
GGGTATGTGACCGTTTTTGATTGGGGACGGAGGCTTCTCCCTCCACCTGGGGATTGAGGTGATCCGCTCTCGAGGAAGGGGCCTCCAAGAGAGAGAGGCAGTGGCCTACCAGGCTGCCACTACCCAACCCACTGTGAACTAAAAATATACTTTCCTACAATTGTCAAATATTTCTTTTACAAGTTTTTTTATAAGAATACATTTTATAACAAAAGCTCATCTCATTGCAACCAAACACCTCATAAGTAAACTCTTCACCAAACTTTCCATTAATTCATTATTTAATGTTTGCACACACTGTAACTTGATGTTTACCGAGATGACTAAAGATATGCTAACCTTTTACACTTGTTCGATTTGTCACGACCCGAATTTTAACATGCATAGCGGAAGATAATCCGGCGCCGTAACCCTTGAAATATATCGGTTTGGAGCAAAGCAAGATTAATATCGAAATCCAATAAATAATTCCAATAATTCATATCCAAATCATCTCCATGAAAATACCCACATTGAACAAATAATCAACTAACACCTCTGATTCCAAAACACCACTACGCTTCTGCTGCGCTAAACCTATAATCCTGAAAAATATTAAAGATTGGAAGGGGTGAGTCACACAGACCCAGTAGGACTTACACCCAACTAGCCCACTATATTAAACAAGTCCTACTGATAATAAAGATATAAACCCCAAACAAAAATCAGATTATAACAACTATAAGTAAAGTTAATTATCAAGATTCAATTAACTAAATGAGATGCTTTTGTACCCATTGCATAGATTAACATGATTCACCAATGCATACTATTCTAATCATGACATAACCACATTAACATAACTCTATATGCACCTACCATAAGGACTTATCATGAAGATGAATTAAATGCGATAGCTCACTAATCTACATGTCATAACATAATCAACACTAAATTATTTGTCTGAGTAAAACACATGCTTCACTTGGACATTGCAGTTATATTCCAGGACTAGCACCAGATTTACCATATAGTAGAATGTAACATATAGTAAGCTAAATCCCATAGTACACCTAGGCAGGGGTGTACTTAGGATGAACCGCGGTATCCGGGATCGAAGGATGCTCCGATCGTTCTATTTCATCCGCTGCCCACGGGCCACTAACCATAGTCTGGTGAAGTGCAAATCACATTACAAAATGCAGCACACTACATCAACTACATCTCACAAGCTGAAGGCATATATTACTCAGACATACACCAATTAACCCAATTAGACATGCTAAGAGTAAACTGACATAAAATACACCTATATGCAACCTTATGCAATGACATAATTAAGAAGATTACAACTACACCTACATGCATGTTAAGTCATGATTAACCAATCTAATGCACAACTAATAAGGCAATGCACTATTCTAAAATTATGCAATCTACTATGATTTAATATGCAATTAGTAATATTAGGTTAATTACATACTAAATCAACTATATATTTCTTACTAGTTAACTATTAACAATTATGGTTAGTTCATAGCTTAAATCAGAATATACATAGATATATATATATAAGATCATGACATGCTATAATTTAAATTACATGATTAAATGCACTCAAACTATCTAAACATGATAAGATTCATATTAAATAAACATCTAAGTATAAACACCTAAATTAACTTCTAATTTAAATCAAGCACACAACTAAACCCATCTAACTAACTAAATATATTTTTCTAACCGAAATTAACTAATCATATTTTAACATCTTAATCAATATATTTAAGATGATAAGAGATAGTTGAGATGCCTACCTGACCAGCGACGATAAAATTAATTGAAATTCAAGAAGAACCGGTTAACAATCTGTCAAAATAAATAAATGACAATAAATAAAGATTAGAGAAAAGAATAATAGATAGAAGAGAGGGTATTGAGGAGAGAGAGGGAGATATGCGAATAGGGGGGAGGGATACATAGGAGAGAGATATGAGAGAGGAGAGAGAGGCCGCGGAGGGGGGGGGTTGGCGCACCGGGGGGCGCACGGGGTGCACGCGCGGGGATCACACGCGGGAGGGGGGGGGGGGGTAGCCGGCGGGCGCCGGCGGGGGTCCGCCGGCGGCGGCAGGCGTCGGACGGCGGCGACCGGCGCGCGTGAGCCGTGGCCGCAGGAAGGCGCAAAGCGGCGATCGCGGTCGCGGGAGGGCGGCCGGAGGAGGACGCAGCGAGCCCGCGGCGGCGGCTGCGGGTGGCGACGGCGGCGTGGCCCCGTGGACGGCGACATGCGTGGGTGGCGCCGACGTCGTCCGGGCGACGGCGTGCGCGGGCGACGGAGGGTGCAGGGTGTGGTGGCCGACGGTGCGGCCGGCGGTGATCGGCGGTTGCCGCCAGCGGCCGGCGGCGTCCGGGTGTATGCGCGAGCAGGAGAGAAGAGGAAGAAGAAGGAAGGAGAAGGAGGGGGGCCGGCCGGGCGCACGCTCGCGCGAGAGAAGGAGAAGGAGGCGCCCGCCGTGTGCGCTCGCGGGAGAGGAGAAGAGGGAAGGCGTAAGGTGGGAGCGTAGGCGCGAGGAATAAATAGAGGGTGGGAGGGAGAGTCCGTCCGGGATTAGGGAAGAGAGGTAGAGTTCGATCGGGAGAGGGGAAGTCGAATCTGATCGGGAGAGGGAAGTAGAGTTCGATCGGGAGAGTAAAATATAATTAAAATATATAATCTAATTTAAATATTCAAATTATAATAATAAAATCAAAAAATCAAAACATTACACGATCATTCGGCATTAGTAGGATTAATGATAGTAATTAAGGTGTTTGGTCGTACGATAATTTTTTATATATATTCTTATGATAAAATTAGCGTCTAATAATAAAATCTAAGATGAGTAAAAAACATAAGATTGTCTTGTTTGGTGGGGTAGGATAACAAAAAGAGTGAAATAAGGTAAAAACTAGCTAGAAAAGATGGGCTAACACAAGAAACAAGAAAAACCGTACTCATCTCTTTTTTATCGAGGAACAAATTTTCTATAAAATCATATTTTATCGTGATTGTCAAACATATGTTTTTACATTTTTTTATAAGAATATGTTTTTTATACAAAATATATTTTATCATGCAACCGAACACCCAAAATTCTGCAAAAAATGTCATTAACACATTCTTGTACAACTTTTTGCTGACCATTGCATATCCTGGACTTTTATTAGATCTCTTAGGAGAAGGGCTTGTACTTCACGATCACTGTGGATATTTATTCTCATTGGGTCGGTCATTATTGCTTACCATAAATCCAAAATATATATACATAAAGAATACCTAAAATGAAATTTTGGTTACAAAAACCCTGGCTTTGTGCACACATATCGTTTTCTCTTCTAGTAATGAGGATTCACAACAACTTAACTGAGATAATCTTTTGTATATTTTCCAAACATTTACTCTCTCAGATCAATCTCAACTCTTGTCATATATATATAATTAATTTCATAAAGCTAGCAACTTCTTGAAAACCAAGATCACTCGAGTAATTTGACAATTATCGTGTTCCGGTAAATGAAATACATAATCCTTCAAAATAAACATCTAACAAACTTTGGGATTTATGACTATATTTTTCTTCTTTCTTAGACGCATAGGACAGCCAAGTCAGAGGCATACAAAAGTTCCTTTCGTTGGATTATCAAAGTGTCAAAGGATAAATTTACATATTTGCCGGGGGTGCAAATGAATTGAGTTAAACCGAGCAGTATGATGTTCAAGGTCGACTCACTTATTTTACACGAGTTTGATAATGAGTTCAAGATCTTACAAAACCCTGTTCAAGTTTGGCTTATTACTTAATAAAATCGAGCTCGATCTCGAACAGTAACTCGATATAAGTTCAGTCCAAACTCGAGTTCAAACTTGATTGAACTTGTTTGAAAAATTCGAATCAATCTGTGTCAACATGTGAACTTGAATTTTATTTTATTTATAAAATTTGATCTAATTTTAGACTCAAATTAAATTTTATTTTAATTTTTTTATATTTAAGTGACATTATATAACTTTACGATAGTTGAAAGACTGAAACCACTAGTCAGCAACATCTAAAGGCACTGCATTATTCCCCAATCCACCCTAATTCAGTTTAATGCTAGCAAGTAGTTTGATCTCCTATCTTAAGTCTGGATCGCTTACGTCCCCTCTTGGCGCTTGGAGGGAATGAGAACACACCACATTTACCATTCACATTTAACTTAAGATGATATCTTTATGATCATCACCGAGTCTAAACAGCATATTTTTATCAATCTTGTCTAAATTTTACTAACTGTTATATGTATTATGAACCCTTTTTATGTTTCACAAACTTCAAATGGTGATTATAAATATGGCGTTTTGAGTTAAAAATGAGTTACAGAAAAGGTGGTACACATTTTCATCAATTGAGAAGATTCTCTCCGGTTGCCGACTGCAGAGATCCGACCTCTTCTATCTTTAGTTGCTCGGTGAATTAAAGAGACCTTCCTCTAGGTACAACATCCATCTATATATTCGTCATTAATTATCATACTATATATATTTATTATCTTTGAATCCGATTGTGTTAATGTTTTACCCGGGTCCTATGTATGTATCAAGAGAACCGGGCTATTAAATTTCTGTTGCACCGACGGCACCATGATACCGCGGACAGCAATTAATGGGGGTGTTTGGTTGCCTGATAACGAAGATTTTTATTTTTATTTTTAAAAATTGTAAGAAAATTTGTTAAAAGAGGTGTTCGGTAACTATGACAATTTTATGTTTTCAAAGGGATTTTCTTCTTAAACAAAAAAAAGAGAATCTCACCTCTTTCTTTTTTCTTGTAGTCCCTCACTTTATTTGGTTATATACGATAGTTACTCTTTTTTGCTATCACATTCCTCCAAACACGATAATTTTATGTCATGAGTTGGTTCACTTTTTATTTTAATATAATTTTTTATCGTAAAAATATACCAAAAATTATCATGCAACCAAACACTCCCTGAGCCCCTTTCCAATGATGTGAAACTCTTACTTTTCTTTTGGTAGTGCTGCACGCTGGGGGGAAGCCGCCCCACAAAGGGGTGGTGCCAGGTTCCCTCCCAGGCAGTGGCGGATCCAGGATTTTAACTTAGTGGGGTCACTGAATTAAATAATTAATAATAATTAATAATATAAATTTATATAAATATCAGAATAAATTTTCAGATAAAAAAATACTTTTGATATAATATTTTTTTACAAATAAACTCGACGAGTTTTCGTATTTTGAAATGTCTCAATAATACAACTGTTATTGACATTCTCAAATACATCTTTCTCATTTTTCATATTTTGAAATGTCTCAATCAAAGCGTTGCTCGAATCTAATGAACTACTTTATCCAGATATTAATTTCATAAAGTAACACTCCATCCTAATGAACATAAGAATACATCAATTAAAAAATATGCGACAACCTATACGAATAAGATAAAAAAAAGATGTTATGTGTTTTAAATAAATAAGTCGTCTAACTTAAAATTTTAACATACTCTTTATCATGATTACTCATACATGCCGAGTAAGAATCGATTAACAATATATATAGTTAATTCAAAGCTATGTTAATTTATGTATATATATAGATATACCTAAAAATTGGTTAGAGACTTGAAAAAAAAATTTACTATGAAAAGTGTTCTTGACGTAATGTGCGTGGTTTCGTAACTGTTTTGTCTCTTTGCACTCGTTCTCTATATCTCGTTCCAAAGAACACTACGATAGACACGAAGAATCCAAGATATAGCCGATCTCTTCTCTTGAGCGGTCGGCAGTCTTGCACTTTCAATCACGGCAAAACATCACAGAAGACGAGTTTCGATATGATGTACTTTTTCCCGTAGTCGCAACCAGCAGCCTCAGCCCTCACCGATGATGTTGTGCTTTGACTGTAAATAGATCTGCAAGGGAGTGTAGCCGATGATGCAGAGGAAAATTAATTGTCGATGGAGACGTCGTAGCAAGTCAGGGGAGGGCCGGCTGTGGGAGGCATCCAAGATACAATGGTTCACCGCCGCCATAGTACACGGTGTAGGGGGGTTAACGTAGGGTAAATTTAGTATAAAAATATTAATAATTTTAGTGGGGTCACGTGACCCCACAACCTCCTATGTGCGTCCGCCACTGCTCCCAGGAGCTGCTGCCCTGAAGGGGCAGTGGTGATAACGTAGTTTTCTTTTAAATTATAAGAATAACGTACCAAAAATTTTATTTGTAAAAGTAGCATAATTTGATGAGTTTGAAACACCGATTTTAGGACAAAAAAAATAAAAGTCTGAATTCAAAAATCTGACTTTGATTTAAGTCAGACAAAAAATCAACCTATATGCACTATCCGACTTTAACACAAAATTATTAATTAATTTTTTTAATGCCAGAGCATTAAATACTAATAGATATCGGTAAATTGAAGACTCTCGGGATTGAATTTGAACGATTTAATGAGTTCAGAATGTTTGAAACTATAAGATCATACTTTTAGATATCTGAATTTAGACTCTAAAATAATAATAATTCGGAGTAATCTCGGCCATCCAATATAAAAAATTACTCCTTTCGAGAAGTTTAGAAGTTCAATCATATAATTTTAAGCGCTCTAAATTCACCGATCCAAGTGGATCGGACAAATTCAAAGTTGATAATCTACAATTTAAGAATCTCTAGACATCATTTAATGCACGGTCAAACATTTATTTATTTAATTTATTCATTTAAATGTTTATTTGAATGGTTAAACAGTTTAATTAATTAATAAATCTATTAAATAAATAAATCTCTCGTCAGTGCATTAAATGCATGTAGAAATTCTTAAATTGTGGATTATCGGTTTTGAATTTGTTCGATCCACTTTGACCGGTGAATTCGGAGTACTTAAAATTATATGATTGAACTTCTAAACTTCTGGAAAGGAGTAATTTTTTATATTGGATGGTCGAGATTGCTCCGAATTATTATTATTTTAGAGTCGAAATTCAGATATCTAAAAGTATGATCCTATAGTTTCAAACATTCTGAACTCATTGAGCCGAACAGATCGTTCAAATTCAATCTCTAAAGTCATTAATTTACCGATATCTATTAATATTCAATGCTCTGGCCTTAAAAAATTAATTAATAATTGTGTGTTAAAGTGGGATAGTGCATATACTACTTGTACAAGTTGTTGATTTATTATCCGACTTTAAATCAAAGTCAGATTTTGGGATTCTGACTTTCATTTTTCTTCGTAAGATCGTTGTTTCAAATTAAGACTTTGGTCAAACTACATTACTTTTACAAATAAAATTTTTGATGTGTTATTCTTATAATTTAAAAAAAACTACGTTATTTTGAAAAAAACTCCCAGTGGTGTCCCAGTACTCTGGAGTTGAATGATCTCACAATCTTTTTAATCTAATCTAGAGGTATTGAATAAATAGAAGTTCCACTTTTCTGTTTCTCACGACGCGTGACCATTGAATTGGCTATTTATCAGCATTATTAATATTCATCTCCATGAACAAGAAAAAAATTGGCAGTAAAATGGGAGAAGCCAGTTCTCATGCGTTTGAACAAACGGATCTCCTTTCAGATCTCTGCGAGTTTAATGTGAAAACACATAAAAAATTTATTTTCAAAATTAACACACTTTTCAAGAGATCTTATTGCTGGCAGGAGAAAAGATGGAGTTAAATTTAAAGAATACAACTTCTATGAAAAGTGTATCAGTTGGATTTTCCACGTCAGTCTTACAGAATAAAGTACAATAACAATTTCGCACAACCTCCTTCACGCACATGTAGACCTGAACAATCGCCACACCAAGTCTCATGTCAAGTTGAATCAGTACCTGCCTCCTTCGTTTCATAAGTTGGAGTGCGGAAGTTCGACTTCACTCGTATGGATTCGAGAAAAGTCTGGTTGGTTAAGTCCGACCTTATCTCTTTAGTCTTTCCAAAGTTAGATTAAGTAATTCGACTTCTAAGAAAGTGAGTTCATTTCATTTTTTTTTGTCATAGTCCGGTGACATTGCTGGCCACTAAGGGAAACGTTCTCGACCGGGCGTGTCGGGTTCAAACCCGGGAGCTGCCGCCGGATTTGCGAGAGGGTAGGGTTTGAGGGCGGCCGATGGCACCCGGCCCTCCACCTAGGGGGGAGGATTTTCCTGGTGGGGACCGAGCCAGCGGGGACTCGATTCCCCGTCGCCTGCACGCGCCATGGGTTTCCGGCCAAGGCGATCATGACCCAAAAAAAAAAACAAACAAATATTTTTTTTGTGTTTGTTAAAAAAAAGATCTTTTTAATTAAGATGCGTTAATTTTAAAATATTTTTTTCCTACGTTTTTGCTCCCCGGCCGCAACACGGCTCCATATTGCTTGCACTGCATGCCCTCCCGACATGAGCAGCCTCGGCGCCCGCCGCGGGTCCGGCGGACACCGTCACGGGCCACGGCGCGGCGGAAGGAGTACCGCGGCGTTATTCAGGAGACGAATATATATAACACAGGAGGAGGAACGAGAACGTAACAGCGCGGAGTAGGGAGAGACGATGAAAGGGGAGAATTTTCTTCGTGGGGGGCGTAGAACCCCCCACCTGTACGTACGACCCCCAAGTGCCCGTGTCGTCAGAACGCTCTGTAGAAGAACCTCTACAGGGAATCCTAAGATCTCCTCCGCCGTGCGTGGTGGCGGCATATATAAAAATGTCGCCGTGGGCCGTGGCCAGCTGCCAAGCGCCGCCGCCGAACCCCGCCGGCGGCCAACGCCGGAGTCGCTCGATCGGCACCGAGCTGTGGGCTCGGGCGCTTTCCGGAAGATGACGACGGGCTTCCTTCCTTGATCTGGGACCCGTCAAGATGGTGTTTCCGTGACTGCCTCTGTTGGCTAAACAAATAATGTGTCCGCCCGTCGCCCTCAGTCGGATACGGATCCTGTATTATAATCAGGATATTCTCCAAATTCCCAGTGGGTACAGACAATAGTTTTAATTAAGTTTTATTTGATCACTATATTTAATAATATATAAATAAGTCAAAATAAATTTTAAAATATAAAATAATTTATCAACGTTAACCAAGTATATTGACGTATATTAAAGAATATTTAAGTATATTTCTAAATAAAATAATGTTAAACATATATATGTTATGTATATATCATAAAGGAATTATTCAGAGCGAACCTTAATGGGAGCAGGGTGGATATTTGAGTGTCCACTCAAGTTAATAATCGGGTAGTGTTTGCATTCGGATATCCGTTTAGACGGGTATATCGTTGGGTGCAAATAAGTATTTCAAAACAGTTTTGAGCCAACTCGTTATTTTAAATTAAAATTTTTAAATAAAAATAAATTTTGATTTATTACCAACTTGAGTTTGAATAGAGTTTTCCTCAACTCGATAGATGAGCAAATAACTCCATTAGATATTCTACGAATTATTTATTTATAAAAAAGTTTGATTAAAAATAAATTTTAATTCATCATCAAGTCGATTTTGAATATATTTTATTCGACGTGTTAAACCCAATAATAACTCTGTGAGCCATTAGATTAAATATTTATTTAATAAATAAATTATAAATATTTATAATTATACAATATCACTTAAATATATAAATTAATTTTAATCTTAATTTGATCCAAGTTTAACATTAGATCAAATTCAATTTGTAGGCCGGTCCAAATTCGAATCTCACAAATAAATTTAAACGATTTTATAGATAAGTTCGTATGGAGTTTGAACCCAGTTAAGGTTAAACTTCGGTCAAGAGTTCAAATTCAGCTTAGGTTAGATAACTAAGTTAAATTTAAAATAAAAATTAAATCTAGCTATAAACACTATAACCCAAACTCAAAAAATCTAAGCAAATGGAACGAATCCGACACTACTTGACTCGCTGACTCCTTTGTACCAGTATGTCCATATTTCTATCCATCTATATAGATATCTATACAGAGAGAGAGAAAGAAAAGTAGAGATTGCAGTACGAGCAAGAGCTGAAGCCGAGGAGCAACGTCTCTCTCTCTCTCTCTCTCTCTCTCTCTCACTGGAGATGGGCGACAGCCTTGGCAGCAAACCAGAATCTGATAGAAGGAACTACACGGGAAGTGGTGCCTTCGGCAGCAGCACGGCGGCGGCGGCGGGGAGCGAGGACTGCGTCAAGGAGCAGGACCGCCTGCTGCCCATCGCCAACGTGGGGAGGATAATGAAGCAGATCCTGCCGCCCAACGCCAAGATCTCCAAGGAGGCCAAGGAGACCATGCAGGAGTGCGCCACCGAGTTCATCAGCTTCGTCACCGGCGAGGCCTCCGACAAGTGCCACAAGGAGAAGCGCAAGACGGTGAACGGCGACGACGTCTGCTGGGCCCTGGGCACCCTCGGCTTCGACAACTACGCCGAGTCCATGACGAGGTTCCTGCTCAAGTACAGGGAGTGGGAAGGCGAGAGGGCCGCCGCCGCCGCGGCGTCTGGCGGCGGCGATGGCAAGGCGATCGACCGAGAAGCCGCGGGGGAGCACGAGCTGCCGCTGTTCCGAGGCGGCGGGGATACTCAGGTCAGGGATAGTACCGATCGAGCTGCTTCGACCTCTCGAATCTCTTGAAGCTCAATATGATGGATAGGGATAGTAATTTCAGCTGAAATTTCAGCTGGTGGATTAATTAATCAAAGGGGGAACTGGAATTCTATGCTTGTTGATTTATTTTCCGGCTGATCTATCAAGAATCCCTGCTTAATATGTAGTTTCTCTGTGTTCTTTCGTCTGCTTTAATTATTTTATTTTGATTAATTTCTTCTTCAACGTATAATCTGTTAGAGAATATAGATCATTATATATTTCATGGAGAAGAGCTCCCCCACCCCCTCAACCCTATATATATGGCCGGTATCTTCTCGTTATTCTTTCGAGGAACCCGCAGCTGCATCAACATCACAACAATTAAATCAACGAAAATCTTGGTAACTGTGGCCGGACTTTTCTTCCTCGTAATTAAATGATTGATGAGTGATATTAAATTGCCCATCTTTGAAAAGACACTGGTTTCTTCGCGTTCAAAGGAAGACATGGCGATGAAGTCCATGAGGGGCCCATGAATCCCAGTACCAAGCATATATTGCTCAGACGATTTGCCCTAATGTGTTCTGCAAAGCATATATATATAGGTGCATAATGATCCTAAATTACTTTCCTGGGAATAGATGATCTTAAACAGTATCTAAGGTGTGGGGTCTCTCTCTCTCTCAAACAACTACGCCTGGGTCTTCATCTTGCTGAACGGAACATATTGTTGGAGTCTGTTTGCAGGGTTAGATGCATGGATATGTTTTCCTTTCATAGTTGTTTTCTTTTTTCTCTTGGTCGACCTTTCATAGTTGTGAGTATGCATGCTTGACAGATAGAGAACATATGATAGAAGCATTTCTCCGTATCACAGTGTGACACAAGTGCTGTAAAATGGCTATTGAAGTTAAGTAGTTAAGTAAGTGAAAGGTACATGGGGGCACGAAGAGGTCCATGGAGAGGGAGAGAGAATAATGTGGTATAAGCTTAGGGACTCTTACAAACCCCAAAATCACGATGGAATTGAGGTTGAAGACCTAGAATCTATAAGTAATTGAATCTTTCTTATGAACCATAGATGTGAGATAATACACATTATTCCAACACTCACCGTCCTTGTTAAGCTGGACATTGAAAATAAGAGTTAAGATAAACAAATATGATAATAAGGTGATTTGATGCCATCTTACCAATCTTAATTAAAATCATGGTGTTGAGGTCAAAAGATCTAAAATTTCTATAAATAATTAAACATTCTTAGTTATGAATTTTGGATGTGGCACGATACCCACTATTCCAATATTTGGCTGAAACATTTAATCTAATATAATATTACTTTTGATATTTCTGGTAGATGCCTGAGTATTATATTTTATCATACCTGATACCGAACTTAGTATGATACTTATAGATATTACTCTATACAAACAGACCCCTTAGGGTGTTTCTGAGAACAAATTTATCTAATTAACGACACGGCTGCCAGATGTAAGAAGACAACAAGTCCATGAGCTTATTATCAGGTTCTACTATAACAAAATGCTGCTTACAGACGGAGGTATATATTTACATTTATATGTTGTTGACATGATGATGAATGTATTATAGATATATGGGTGTGAGGACGGGCAAAGGAAGCTCACTTTTTCCTTGCATCAAACTAGAGATATAAAGCTTTCAGTTTGTTTACAGTAAAAGTCGATTTCTACTTCACAATCATAGATGCAGGCACACATATATATAGCATGAACCTTTCTTATGTCAATATCATTGGGAACATTTTCGTGGTTTTTATTTTCTAGCATACACTATCTGCAGTGAGATCGAAGTTTTCTTTCTTGTTGTTACAGTTCTTATATTGTAGTTGAAAAGAGAAACTGTTGTCTGAGAGGTATCCTATCTGACATGGTGAGCAGTGTAATCAAGCTGCTCACTTCTTCTTTTGAGTAGTGTAATCAGCATGCAAGCTGGTAGGCTTGTTACATGGTGAGCACAAGCTTAATTTTGCTCAAAAATATGTGACTAAAAGAAGCATGTACATAAAATAAGCTAGAAAAGTTTAGATCATCAAGAGCAAACGAATAAAAACATAGAAATATCAAAAGGAATTATAAATGGAATTCAATATTCTGATCTTGTTCCGATAAAA